>OZ005619.1:7222500-7631551 GCA_963930655.1 Myrica gale | reverse complement strand
CACGGTTAGGACATGTCAGCTATCATAAGCTGAAAGTCATGATGAATAAGTCTCTCCTTAAAGGACTTCGTCAACTTGAAGTTCGAGAAGATATAGTCTGTGCTGGATGCCAATACGGTAAAGCACATCAACTACCGTACGAGGAGTCTAAATACAGAGCCCGAATACCATTGGAGCTAGTGCACTCGGACGTGTTTGGACGAATAAAAGATGCATCGATTAGCGGCTGTAGGTACATGGTAACTTTTATTGATGACCTTTCAAGGTACGTATGGATTTATTTTATGAAAGAAAAATCAGAGACTCTTTCCAAGTTTAAAGAGTTTAAAGAATCGGTTGAAGGCAAGACTGGAAGAAAGATCCAGTGCTTACGCACGGATAATGGGGGAGAATACATGTCTAATGAGTTCAATGATTATCTGAAGCAAAGTAAAATACGTAGGCAACTAACATGCCCAAACACGCCACAACAAAATGGAGTAGCAGAAAGGAAGAATCGGCATCTTGCAGAGATTTGTCGAAGTATGTTACATGGAAAGAATGTGCCAAGCTGATTTTGGGCAGAATGCATGAGGACTGCAGCTCAAGTAATAAATCGGCTACCCCAAGCAAGGTTAGGGTTCATTTCACCATTCCAAAAGTTATGGAATATCAAACCCACAGTAAGCCACTTTAAGGTGTTTGGATGTGTCTGCTATGTATTCGTGCCTGATCACCTTCGGAGCAAGTTTGATAAAAAGGCAATACGATGCATCTTCGTGGGCTATGATGACAAAAGAAAAGGATGGAGATGTTGTGACCCGACCACTGGCCGTTGTTATGTCTCAAGGAATATTGTGTTCGACGAAGCTTCCTCCTGGTGGTCACCTCAGGCAGCCATTCTGCCCGACTCTAAAGAAATTGAAGACAAGATGCAAGACATATTAGGGGAGCCAAAGGATAAAATACAGAGAGACCTTCAAGAAGAAGAGGAACCTATACATTCGATCGGCGAAAAAGAAAGAAAGCCAAAATTGTCTAGTAGACATGAAAGAGAAGAAAATCCATGGCAAACTGGTGAGCATAATACACCAGAAGATGAGATAGAAGAAGACAGGTCGCAACCACAGCTCAGAAGGTCAAACAGACAACGAAAGCCTAATCCCAGGTACGCCAACGCAGCCCTTACTGAAGAAATTAGTAAAGAACCTACCACATATAAAGAAGCGTGTGGGGACGCTAAATGGAGAGAAGCCATGGAAGAAGAGTTCACTGCACTAAAAGTAAACCAGACCTGGGACTTGGTGCCAAAACCCAAGGATGTTAAACCCATTTCTTGTCGATGGGTTTACAAGGTGAAGACTCGACCAGATGGATCGGTTGAGCGATATAAGGCACGGTTGGTAGCTCGAGGATTCTCCCAACAGTATGGGCTGGACTATGATGAAACTTTCAGTCCCGTAGCAAAAATGACAACAATCCGTGTTTTGCTAGCCTTGGCAGCTAGTAAATCATGGAAACTATGGCAGATGGATGTAAAGAATGCTTTTCTTCATGGAGAACTTGATCGAGAAATATACATGGAGCAGCCACAGGGGTTTGAAGATAAATCCCAGCCGGAGAACGTCTGTAAGTTGAAGAAAGCTTTGTATGGACTCAAGCAAGCACCACGCGCATGGTACGGAAAAATTGGAGAATTCTTACTACAGAATGGTTATAAGGCAGCACCGTCAGATTCAAGTCTGTTTGTAAAGGTACGTGACGGAAAACTAGCTATTGTGCTAGTATATGTGGATGATCTTATAATTACAGGAGATGATAAAGAAGAAATCCAACAAATACGAGAAAATCTATCAGTGAGATTCCAAATGAAGGAGCTTGGAGGATTACGACACTTTCTTGGGCTCGAGCTGGAACAGATAGAAGAAGGGCTTTTCTTATGCCAGAAAAAGTATGCTAGAGATCTTCTACAAAAGTTCGGTATGCTCGAGTGCAAACCAATCTCTACCCCCATGGAGACCAACGTCAAGCTCTGTGCCCATGAAGGAAAAGACTTGACAGATACTACAATGTATCGACAACTAGTTGGAAGTCTAATCTATCTGACTTTGACAAGGCCTGACATCTCGTTCGCAGTTGGAGTGGCAAGTCGATTCATGCAAAATCCAAAGAAGCCACACTTGGAAGCAGTCAGGCGTATATTGAGATACATAAAAGGAACGATTGATCTTGGACTGTTATACAAGAAAGGGGGAGAAATTACAATGACTGGGCATTGTGACGCTGATTATGCAGGAGATTGTGATACACGGAGGTCAACAACAGGATATGTCTTCAATATTGGCTCAGGTCCAATTTCGTGGTGTAGCAAAAGACAGCCTACAGTTTCACTCTCAACCACTGAAGCAGAATATAGGGCAGCAGCAATGACAGCTCAAGAAAGTACATGGTTAATACAATTAATGAAGGACTTGAATCAACACACGGACTATGCAGTGCCGCTCTACTGTGATAATCAATCAGCCATACAATTAGCAGAAAATCCAGTATTTCATGCAAGGACAAAGCATGTGGAAGTCCACCATCACTTTATTAGAGAAAAGGTGTTGCAGGGAGAAATAACAATGAAGTCAATTAAGACAGAAGAACAAGTTGCAGACATTTTCAAAAAAAGCCTAAATTCTTCGAAATTTATGAAGTTTCGGGAGCAGCTTGGCATGACCGTGAGAGGTTAGAAGTAAGTGCTGAGGGGGAGTGTTAAAAAATCAGCACGTACTTCCCTAGAAAAATCTCACAGTATTCTAGATAAAAGTAGAAGTGAATAAATGCTTGAACAATCTGGAGGACACAGGAAATCGGCAAGTTCTGGAGGATACTCGAAATCATTGTCACATGCCGACTTAATGTAGACGGGAAGCTTCTGCCACCGACCTATTGTGCCTATAAATAGGAGAAGACACGTCAAGGAATGGCATTGAGTGGAGAAGCAATAGAAAAGTGAATGTGTGAGTATATTTGTAAGAGTGCAGTGTGAGTGACGTGAAACAAATTGAGCAGAGAGAAAATTAGTGTTTTTTTTGTCTTATGTGTAAAAGCTTTGTTTCATCTCAATAAAAAATATTTTCCTTCAAAGCTTACTCGTCCAGTTTATTCAACATTCTGCTCTGCAATCTGACTCAAGCCACTGACTTTTCCATTTATAGTAAACCTCGTTGGTGAAAATCACATGGACATGAAGATTTCCTTTAATTTTGTTCCTCATAAAGAAAATTGGAATTTTAAGGCAACACCATTGAGGGATTTTCCAATATGTTTAATCGCTCTCCTTTCTCTTTTATTATTTTCGAATTCACGGGAGAATTGAAGTTTTAGCTAGCAGGGCCAATAGATTCACGGAGCTCACTGGAAAAGCAATTTCCAGAGCACTGGGGCACTCTGCCCGCGCGCCAGCCTGCTTAAGCGGAAATTGCTGGATTTCTAGACCACAAAGCGCAGCCCCCGCATGTCAGTGAGCTCGCGCGGAGCTCTCTGGAAATTCCAGGGCCCCTCGCGTGCGGCGCCTTGCCAAAAAAGGCTCGAAATATTGGTTGTCAGCTTCCCATATCTTTTTTAACAGCGTCAAGCAAGGTTAAATACAAGTTGTCACAAAATAAAGGATGTAATGCTATCACAGTGTGCTAATTCTACGAAAAAAAGGAATCAAGACATTTCTGAGCCACTATTTCACGTTATAGAAGATAGTGCCTGAATCTAAAACTATTAAAAAGTACGGCATCGTCAATACACAAAATGCTCCACACCTGATGATGTCTACTACCATTCACATATAAGTTGAAGCACTAATTTCACAGTTTTATGAATTCTTTGATGACATATGCATTGAACTTGATTCTTGTGTACTACAAAAAAATTATTGTTGCAAAGTTGAACCCAACATCCATCCCCTACGAAAACAAAATTAATTAATTCATGTCTTTATATAATATTTCTATGGGATTTTCTTATTGATAATTTTCTCGATATGACAAATATATACCTTAACAACGTGGGTATTGTTTGATGCTTGAGACCAAGAGGTAATGATTCCCCAAAAATCACCACCCCTCTATGGTGATTAAAACCAGTAAATACACTCAAAGGTCTTAATTCTTTGTTAGTGCCATATGTAGTATCAAAAGTCATCACATCACCAAAATGCTCATAATCAAGTAGCATTCTAGCATCAACCCAAAAGATATTGGTTATTTCCTCCCCACTATCCAATTGAACTGCATAATGAAATGATGGATTATTTATCAATTGGTGCTGAAAGTACCTCAATAAACAACCAGCCTCATCATATATCAAATTTCGTTGTAGTATTGTCCATAGGTAATTTTTCTGATCACGTTCCACATACCCAAGGTTAGCCCTCCCACCAGCTTCTCTAGTCATCAACTCATGTGTGTCCTTTGGTTTAATTCCAAAACTATGTGCTAAATTAATAGCAAATGCTTGGGCTTGAGATAGATGTCGGTGTGATCTCATCATATAACTAGTCTCATAAAGATGGAGAAAATGATTATGTTCATAAACAAAATCAACAATCTTGTACTTTCTAGTTTCTCAAACTAATGAAAGATACCTTTTTAAATCATTGTTTTCAAATTTCAAATCTTTTGAGTCATCTTGCAAGACATTTTTATTTTCATTTGTGACTCTTGCGAGATTCTCTCCAAGAGAAAGAACTCGACATTTCAAAGTATCATTTTCTTGTATAAGTATTTCATGGTTCTTTTTAAGACAACAATACTTTGAAAATAAACTTTTCAATTCAAGATATTGTTCATTAAAAGCTTCTTGTAAATTATCAAAGGAGAAAGAACGACTTGAAGAGTCGTGTACCTCATCTTCATTTTCTTTTGCCATGAAGCATATATTTGCAACTTCTTCATCGCTATCACTATCGCTATCATTGAACTCTCCCCATGCAGCCAAGAAAGCTTTCTTTTTATCTTTGGAATTCTTGAATTTCTTATGAGTTTCAAGGTTGGGGTAGTCCGTCTTTATATATCCTGGCTTCTTGCATCCAAAGAAAATAATTTCATTCTTCTTGCTACTATCTCCTTTGTAGTTTGTCTTCCTTTGAAATCTTTTATCTCCTTGTTTCTTCTGAAAGAACTTCTTGGTGAATAATGTCATTTCCTCATCATCTTCGGAAGACTCATCATCGCTGGAGCATGAGGCTTTCAAGGCAATACTTCTTTTTCCTTTATTTTCTTCCTCATCTCCTTTTACTTGGTTCATCTCATGTATCATGAGAGATCCCATGAGCTCATCCAAAGAAAGCTTTGTCAAGTCTTTGGCTTCTTGAATGACGGTGACCTTGGGTTCCCAAGCTTTTGGTAAGCACTTAAGAATTTTTCTCACCATTTCAACGTTAGTATATTCTTTACCAAGTGATTTAAGGCCATTTATAATATCGGTAAAGCGAGAAAACATGGATGCAATATTTTCATCGGATTTCATTTTAAAAAGCTCATAACTATGAACAAGCATACTAATTTTATTTTCCTTGACTTGATTCGTTCCTTCATGAGCCACTAGGAGTTTATCCCAAATTTATTTCACGGTATCACAACCGGAAACACGGTTAAATTCATTTGAATCAAGTGCACAATATAACACATTCATAGCTTTAGCATTTAAAGACATGAGCTAATCATTATCATCAAAATCCTTTTCATGGTAAATCACAAAGGAAATAAAGTAGTGGAAGGAGGTTCTGCAAATGATATTGATAGAGGATTGTTAAATAGGAAAGCAGATTCATAGAACAAAACATAACGGGATATAAAAATGACATTGGTTTCTAAATCAAGGATCTTATAATTTTTAACTCCAAAAGGGTATCCCAAGAAGTTGCATTTCCTACTTCGAGTATCAAACTTACGTCTCTCCTGAGATAAAGTGAATGCAAAAGCTAGGCAACAAAGATTCTTAAATGGTTGTAGATAGGCGTACGATTGAAGAGAATTTCAAAGGGTGTCTTGTTGTGTAACAAGGGAGTAGGTATTTGATTAATGAGATAAGTAGCAGTCATAACACACTCATTCCAAAACCTCATGGGACTCCAGATTGAAACTTAAGAACTCGGGCAACTTGTAACAAATGTTGATGTTTCCTTTTGACTAAACCATTTTTTGGGGGTGTTTCAACACAACTCATTTGGTGAATAATCCCCTTTGTAGAATAAAAATCTGGTAGATAAAACTACAGCTCATTATCACTCTTGAGGATCTTGACTCAAGTATTACATGGAGTCTCAACTAAATTGCAAAAAGCTTAGATACAACCCTTAGTATTAGATTTTCTTTCAAGCATATAAACTCAAGTACTCCTAGAATTATCATCTACAATACTCAAGAAATATTTGACTCCATCATGTGCTTCAGTAAACAAGGTCTCCATATATCACAATGGATTAATTTAAAGAGGGTACTGGTTTGATGAGTGATGGGGAGAAAGGGTAATCGATGTTGCTTGGAAAGAGGACATTTATGACAAATATAATTTCCTTTCAAACCAACAATATAAACTACAATTGGATCTTGAATAAGTTGAATCCTAGAATTAGATACATGGCCCAATCGACAATGCCACAAATCAAAACTATTGGAAATGTGTTGTACTGAAGCTAAAATGAAATTGCGAGTATGAAAATGAGTAGAGAGTGCAGATACTAAAATTGTGGGAGAATTGCTTCCTTGTTGTAGATGGTAGAGACCGTGCTCCACTTTACCCTTCTTAATCGTTGTCCAGGATGAAAGGCCTTGTATAAAATACAATTTGGGTAAAAATCTAAGACATCGAAGCTGTTTGTTTAGCTTTCTTATAAAAATCAGATTAAAAGTAAAGGAAGGGTCACATATAACATCTTGTAAGATAAAGATATCAGTAACCTGTAGTGCAACAATGTGAGCGGCAGGAGATACCTCACAATTTGGTAGTTTGACCAAATAAGAAATTGATCCTTTGATTGTGGTAAAATGGGAGGGGCTATAGAGCATATGATCTGTAGCACCCATATCAATAATCTAAGGAACATTGTGTGCTGTGTGTGATTGTTTTATAGGAGCTGAAAAACATATTGGTTTTCCAGACATGGATGAAGGATGATAAGGATTAAGTGTCTGAATGTCCTTAGATTTAAGTAATGATAGGAGCTCTTGATACTGCCTTTTAGTTACAGAAATCTTCCCATCAGGAGAGTCCTCCAAATCAGTGTCCATCTCAATTGTAATTTGATTAACAAAAACCTCATTACCTCTGTTCTTGTCATGGAGTTTATGCCTTGGTGGATATCCATTCAATTTATAGCATTTCTCAGCAATATGTCCAACCATGTCACAATGAGTACAAATTAGAGCTTCAATATTTCCTGCTTTAAAACAGTGTCCAAACAAATGTCCAGTTATTTTATAATGAGTGAAAAATGGTCTATCCTTTCATGAATTAGCAAAGGTCTTAGCATGGATTTTAAAATCACATGAAATTTGCAGGTAGTTGAAGCCATAGTGTCAACTCCAAGAGTGTTAGAGGTAATTTGATGCTTTCATTCTTCTTATTGAACATAAGAATACACTTTATTCACTGGAGGCAAAGGATCAATCAACATAATCCGTTCTCGTACATTTGAATAAGAATCACTTACACCCATGAAAAATTGAATAACACAACCCCTTTGATATATGTTTAATAGAGTTTTCAAATTTCCACAACTACATTTAGGCAATGGATCATATACACAAAGTTCATCCCACATTGTTTTGAGTTTACCTTAATAGATGCTAACCGAGTCTTCCTGAGTCAGATTAGAGAGTCTTCTTCAATTCATAGATGCGCGACGCATTTTGAACATAAATCTAGTCTCGAAGTTCCATCTAAATCTCCATTGCATCATCCAAATCAGTGTCCATCTCAATTGTGAACTGATTGAGTTATGGATCCAAGACATAATCACATTGTTACAACGTTCCCATGAATCTAGAAGAGAGTCTGAATCATCGGTTGGCTTGGTGAGGGTTTCATTAAGAAAATCGAGTTTATTCTTGGCTAGAAGTGTCTGTTGCATTGATCGTGACTAGGTAGCATAATTTTTGGTGTTGAGAGGGTTAGTGTCTAACTCACTCTAAAATGAGCAGTGCAAAGTGTATCCCAAGTATTGGAGTTCTGTCACATGTAATAATTAGCCCAAAAAGCTAGATCGTCTCCTCAAGGAAAATAGATTAATTTCAAACTCGCATAAAAAAAAAGAATATAAAAAGTATTTACTGAACACGGTTCAACTTCATATTTTTGGATTTTGGGGAGTTTGAAACGGAATTAAAATAACAAAAAACGAAAACTAAGAATATAACATGCAATAAATTAAATGACGGAAAGTAAATAGTGGAAATTAAATGACATAAATTAAATAACAATAACTAAAGGACTAAAATTAAATGACGAAAAGTAAATGAAAATAATTAGTAATTGACAACGAATAAAAAAAAGAGTACAAGATTCGTGGATTAAATAATATCGTCTTATTACAACCCAAGAAGTTAAAAGAGAAAAAAGAACAAGAATATATTCCGGAATTGAAATAGAAATTACAGAAAATTAAAGAGCAAAAAACTTAAATCTAAATCTTAGGAATTGGAATAATAAAATATAAAAGAAACTACTCTAAAAACTTAGAATAATAAAGTGCGAGAGTAGAGATGAGGCCAAAGAGAAAAAGTAGGAGAAGAGAAAAAGATGAGAGTATCGGTTGAGGGAGAAGAGAGAAAAGGAAAAAAGAAAAGGGAAAAGAAAAGGTGTGAGAGAGAAGAGTAACGCATAAAATAGAGGAGAGGAAGAGTTGGATTTTGGACAAGAGAAAATAATAGAGGAAAAAGAAAAGATAGAGAGAGAGAGAGTTGAGAGAGGAGAGTTGCGGCTAAAAAATAGAGAATTAGAGAAACTAGGGTTTGTTCGGCTAAGAGGGGAGTGAAAAAAGGATAGAGAAGGGAGAAGAAAAGGTGTGGCAAAAAACAGAGTAAGAAGGGAGAGAATAGGTGGTGAGTGGCAAAGAGGTGAGAGAAAAATAAAAGAAAGAGAGGAGAGAGAGAGAGAGAGAAAGTACTGTTGGAAAAATAAAATAAAGAGGTAAAGAGTGATTTTGCTAAAAGGAAAAAGAGAGAATAAATAGGGGGAAGAGTCGGCCAAGAAGAGAAGAAAAAGGAAAAGGAGGCTAGGGTGATGTTCGTTTTCGTAAGTATTTTAGGATACACATGAATTCACAAACCGAACATATTCAAATATCAATACAAATTAATAACTTCTACACGCATACCAATAAACTTTAACAACACCTAAAAATTCTCAAAACACTTCAAATTCTAAAAATCTCACCAAAACGAACATCCCCTAGAAAAAATAGAAATGAAGAGAATAAGACGTAGAGTTTGCTAGGTCAAAAAGAAAGGAGAGTGGAAAAAGAGATGGAGGGCTGAGATTTAAATCTATTCTTTCTTCATTAAATTACAACACTGTCATTAATGAATCCCTCTTGTTTTGTCATGTGTCCCAGTAGACTGCTCGTGCTGTTTACGGGTCCAAAAAGTAATTAATTTTATCACCCGACACAAAAATACATAATTAGTTCATGGCATCATATGATGAAATTAAATTCATAAAATATTTACAATGCTAATAATTATAATACAAACGAAAAAATAATGATTTTAGAATGCATCTGGACACGGTATGACTTAGGTACAGGTAAGCTAAAGATAGGGAAAATTACATGTGCAATAATTTAAATCTAAAGTCATATAAATTCAACAATTAATTGCACAACTTTAGATTTATGTCTCTTAACCATTTTTTCATCTAAAACCAATATTTAAAACTTTAAACAATTAATACTATATTAGTTTTAGATGTACTAAACATGCAATATTTTAGCTCAGTCAGTGACCAACATCATCCTTGGGATATCGGCAGGTACCAATCAGTAAGGATTGGATGGGTTTGTAATGTTGTTGTAGCATTTAGAAGAACTAGAAAGTGAAGACTCTTTCTCTGCTGCCATTATTGCTCTGACACCATGTCAAAGTTCTTTTGATTGAAGGGAAGATGAGAGGAAAATGATGAAGCTCAGAGACCAAAGTTGGAAAAATTCTCAAATCCTTATTCACATTTTCTAAAAGCTCTACACACAAATTATACACTTTCAACTTAGTATTGGTGTGAGCTTTTGAGATAAATTGAATTGTATTATCTACTCTTCAAGAGAGCTACAGATTGTATCTACTTCATTCGTCAAGTGTAAAGGGAGTGTGAACACCCCCAAAAAATGGTTTTGAAGCGTGGGAGGGTGTTCTTGAGCTTCGTATAAAAGCTATTTTCTTGGAAAGAAGGGATCAATAGTAGAAAGTCTTAAGACTCCGTGAAAGAACTTGAGGGGTGGATGTAGGCAAGATCGTCTAACCACCTAAAAATCTAAGTGTTGTTATCTCTAATCCTATCTTTATTTGTAGATTGTGAATTTTTTTAAGGGTTTCAAAATATTTTTGAAACCAAGTTTACCCCCCTTTTAGGTTGCTTTAATCCTTTGGATTTCAATTGGTATCGGAGCCAGGTTCATTTTTATAAGATTTAAAAATCTTGACTTAGAATGACAACTCCAATGTTTAACTCTCATGTTGAAGGTCTTTCTACTTTGAAACCTCCATCTTTTAATTTTGCCTATTGGAAGGCTATAATGAAAATATATTTTAAATCCATTGATTATGATTTGTGGCTTTGTATTATTATGGTCCCCATGTGACTACTAAGAAAGTTGGAGAGGTTGATACTCTTAAAGTTGAAAATGAATTTGATGAGCATGTCAAAAATAAAATCTTTTTGGATGCTAAAGCTACGAATATTCTATATTGTGCTTTAGATAAAGTAGAATTTAATAGAATATCATTGTATGCTAGTGCTAGAGGTATTTGGCATGTTTCAAACGTTACCCAAGAAAGGACTAACCAAGTGAAAGAATAAAAAATCAGCATGCTTGTACATATTTCGTTATTCAAGATAAAATCGGATGAGTCTATAAGAGATTTATTTACTCATTTTATGAATATTATAAACTCATTAAATGCACTTGGAATAAATTACTCTAACTCCGATTTGCTTCGTAAAATTCTTAGATCTCTTCTATCAGTAAAATAAAAAAAATAATAATATTTAAAAAAAAAAAATAATAATTATATATATTTTTATTAATTTTAGATAAGTCTTGGGAAGCTAAAGTGATCGTCATACAAGAGGCGAAGGAACTCATCAAGCTACCATTGGAAGAGCTTCTTGAATCTCTCTTGACCCATGAAACCTTTATGGGTGAGCAAGATGAGGATCAAAGAAAGAAAAAGTGCATTTCATTAAAATCCTCCACTTATGATGATGAGAAGGAAGAGGAGGAAAAAGCTAGTGATAATGAAGACATAGCTCTCATCACAAGGGTTCAAAAGCTTCTTGAAGAAGAAGCAAGGGAAAGACTTCAAAAAGGACTCCTTCAAAGAGAAAAAAAAAGGAGCCAATCATATGCTATGAGTGCAAGAAGCCCGGACATATGAAGATGAAGTGTCCTCTCCTTAAAGGTACGAAGAGATTCAAGAAAATAGCTACGAAGGTGACTTGGGATGAAACCGATGATAGCTTAATGGAGAATGAGGAAGAAAAAGAAGTGGCCAATATGTGCTTCATGGCCATCGATGAGGATAATGTATATTTCTCAGTTGAAGGATCTAAATCTACTTATATTGAGCTTGAAATTGTATTTGATGATATACATTGTCAATTTCTAAAGCATAATGCGAAATATTCTTCTTTGAACAATAAAGTGATTGATAGAGAAGGATGTCTTGGACAACAAGATTATCTGACAAACCAAAATCTTTGAAAAGTTTACTCAAGGAAAAAAAATCTTTAAACCTAATCTTGGGTAGTTAAAGATGTGTGTTTGACATGAGTGGTTTAAGCTACAAGCCATCAATAAACCAAAAATAATTTAGAAACTATTTTGTAATGGATAAAGCCCCTAGTGCTTCCACTCAAACTTGTCACTTCTATAACAAGGATAGACATCTCACTCTAGGATTTTTGAGTGATTAAATGCAATTGTAGTGTTCACCCCATGAGCATCGCACATATGGAAAAGCACAACACTCGCAATTTAAAACAATTAATCAGCACAAAGGAAGGAATGAGTGCGCTGATGTTGCTCTATGAGAAGGATGATTGTCAATTGTTTCATTAACTGTCCGTGACCTGACCTTTAGATGAGCAAATATTTTGAATTGAAATACTGCTAACTAGGATGTATATTTTCCACAACTTTTGGTATATCTTTTTCATAGCTAGAAAGTTCTGCACAATTTGTGTATACAAACCAGTCACTTTTGTTCATATCAGATGAAAGAGCAGATTTTTGTTGTTGCTCACCATGGATGCAAGTAAAAGATGTATAAGATCCTTAAACTCCCTCTTGGTAGGAGAAATGGTGAAGATCAAATTATATGGACCCCGTAACACCAGGGTAAGTTTATCGCCAAGTCCACCTATTTACTTGACTAAGCAAAATATTCACTTGTAGGGGTCAAATCAATGGCAAATGATGTAAGAAATTGTGGGCATTCAAAATACAAACCAAATTAAAACACTTTGCATGGAGAGTGGCTTCTATTGCTCCTCCTACTCGAGAAAAAATTGTTGTTGTTCTTACATCAATTGGTAAGGATTTCAACTGTTCCCAAATCTACTATAATGATGCTGAAACTTGTGAGCATTTGTTTCTGGAGTGCCCGATTGCTCAAATTATATTGTGTTGAAACAATTTTGATGTTGCTTGTAGGAGTCACTGCTCGATTACTATTGTTGTGTGTAGAGATCATGAGGAGAACTGAAAGTAGCTCTTCTGGTATGTCAAATGGCTAGTTACTACCAAGATGATCGTGCGTGCCTTGTGTGATTCATTATTAGTTGTCAATGCAGCTTTACGGCAGTTTGAAGATGTGGACACGTGTGTCCAAGAGGAGTTGCTATCCTAAGACAATGTCTAAGCGATCATTCAGATTTGTCCCTCACTTGGATTTCAAGAAAGCAGAATCGGTTGGCTCACAAATTGGCTAAGTGTACAACACTGGTGTTTTTGGCCATATCAATGTCTCTGTAATTCCCCCGTTTATGCAGAGGCGGATGCAGGGGGCGCCTCTGGGCGGCTGCCACCCATTTGACAGGCCAAAAAATTTTTTTGCATGTAAACTTTTTTTTTTAAGTTGGTCTGGGCCCATGGAGCCCGATCCCCATAGGCCCAGACCAACCCTGGTGTTCAGCCTGCAGTGCCTAGGCCTTTGGGAGCCCGACCCCCATTGGCCCAGGCCATCGAAATTTTTCCCTTCAGGGTCTGGGCCCGTTAGGCCCAGGCTCTTTATTTTTTAAACGCCGTTTCACCCTCTACCTTAAAAAAATAAAATTGAAAACTAGTTTTTCTCTCTCTCTCTCGACGACCTGGTTTCTCTCTCTCTCTCTCGCCCACCGCCGCACCTCACCACTGTGCCCACTGCGCCGACACCGTTTTCCACCGCCCACCCCCGCTGCGTTGCACCACTGCCTGCCCTGCAGAGCCTGGGCCTAACGGAAGCACAAGAAGGAACTAAGGGAAGAAGAGGAACAAGGAGAAGAAGGCCGAGAGGGAGAGACGGGTTTGTCATCTCTGGCTTGAAGCTCATTCAGGTTTCCAAACAGACTACCTGCTTCAAACCTGGCTCCATGGATTCCTACAAGAAGGTCCCCCTTTACTTTTCTGTTTCTTTCCTTCCCCATGTTTTGGAGATCTGGGTGTTTTGGGTTTTTAATTTTAGCTGAACTTCTACTACCATTCAAGTGCTAATATTTTAATCCAATTATCGGTTCTGTGAATTAATGACGAATAAATTGGTAATCCGATTGATTAGTGGTTGATCTGGTGTTGCAGTTGGTTGTAAGAAATTATCTCCCAAATTTCGGGGAAGGTTCTGACAATTCTGCTATGCGGGGACGCTATCTTGATGCATCCTCCATGTACAAACGTGGACAGTCGAGGGAGTAGGGACTATTTGAATGATTATGACACAGAAGAAAGTTTAGGTACTTTTCAATTGCTTGATCGTCTTTAATGTTTCACTCAAAATTTTGTGACCACCAGTGCCTGGCACAGTGGCACTAGACATTTTGGAATTTGTTAATTCAGTGTTTAGTTTGGAATTCATATTCCAATTTTGCCTTTTTAGGATCCTTGAATCATTGGGTAGGTACTTATCCCAACTTGCTGTGGTTGTATTCTAAATGCTCCAGAGTTGAGAAGTTATGATGTTTAAGAATGATAAAAAATAGGTGTAAATAAACGTACTTACTAGAAGTTTTAGGTGATAGAGGAGTTGCCTTCTTTGATAGATGGACTTTGAATATGTGCGTAGCAGTATTGATTGATAGGATGATCCATTTGTTCTTACTTCCTATCCATACTAATGTCACTAGTTCCCATTTCCACTGAACCAAAACGACTATCACTGAAGTCTATACACATCTTTGGATATAATATGAATGTTGCCGAACGTTAGAGGGAATATGGAATTTTTATTGTTACATGGATGATGCTTACTATTGAGCTTCTTTCTCATGTGAGCTGTAGTACATTTCCTGAATGGCAAAGATATTGGAAACCCTTCATGGAGGCACTCTCTTCCTCATATCCTTGAGAATTGAATTAATTTTTTCTCGTTCACTGTTGTTAATCCTTGAATCATTGGGTAGGAACTATTTCTTCATTCCTGTTTGGCTACCATCTTGGGTATGTCTCTCATCCTTGAAACTCATTTTTCTCCTTGCTGATATCTAACATGTTCTGTCAATGAAGGTCTAGTGGTGAGTATATGTTTAGGAGGCGCCTTTGCTGGATGTCTTTTCAGTGGTTCAATTGCTGATGGGATCGGGCGTCGAAGGGCATTTCAGCTTTGCGCTCTGCCAATGATAATCGGTGCATCGATGAGGTAAATGCATTGAGATGCACGATTAAAGTTTAGTGCTTCCCAATATTGCTTTATCCTTTCAGTCGAGTACTGCCAAAGCTTGCTAGCGGTAGCTTCATACTTTGCTTTAGCTCTAGCTTCCGCACTTCGCTTGGTTCCACCAAATAATGAAGGGAGCCTTAGATCCTTCGAGTGCAAAGCTAGCAATACGGCTGGTTAGAGCAGGGCATAAGCTTTATTGGCCGAAAAAATGCTTGTCATTTTGCATGTAAAGTTCGACCCTTTTGAAAATTGATCCTGGATCCGCCACTGCGTTTATGTCTAACTGTGATAGAATTTATAATCCACCATGACATGGATTTTAATGTTCAGTATTTGCTTAGAAAAAAATAGAGTAAGAGATTTATAAGCTAATGAGTTAAGTGCCATCTTTTCTCACTTCCTTCATTCATTAAAATTTGTTCCAATTTATTGTATGATAACAAGGTCATTCTGGTGAATATCTCCCATATAAACAATGACATTTTCCGTTCCAGAAATTGGACCTAAAGAAACATCAGAACAAATCACAACTAGACAGACAAAAGCGACAAGATAAAAAAAAATTGAACTAGCAACAATCTGGAGTGGATGACAAAAAAAAATTTCTACAAAAATTCAAATGGCCGCAACTGGGCATGGGTGACCCGACCCGCAATATCTTGAGGTAGCTAGAAATTGTTTGAAGGCGACAAGCTGAAACCGCAGCTAATACTGTTTTGCAACCGCGTAAACCGATGTCGCTAAAATACAGGATCGATAATCTTGGACACTATCAACAGTTTATCTCAGAACATAAAGGTGACGAATTCATTTCGTTCTTCTAAACCTCCTGGGACAAAAATAGCACCATGAACAGAGCAAAGGGCGACATGTCAGGCTATTCTCCTGCGACTTCAACGTGCATGGCTAATTATCAACTGAATAGCAGCAAAAGAAAAATATGTCGCCAGATAGTTGTAGAGTACTTGTAGTGATGCTGTAGAATCGATGGAGGTCAGACGGTTTTTTGTTTTAGCCCCGTGAGTTCTTGCGACGCAAATCCTGTTTTTAACTACGTTGATGAGTGCCACTGTAGACCATGTCTGTTGTAGTGATGATAGGATGTACTATAGTCTATCTGGGGTACGTTGTAAATGAAATAGTTCTTTCCAAAAACGAGTTGGTGAAAATTGGGTCTCGGTCAGAAACCATTGTTTATATAATGCACAAGTATTTTGGGCTAGTTTTGATGACGTTTAAGGATAAGTAAGAGGTACAAATATTCATATTTGGATGGAGTTATAAGTATTAGTGCATGGAAGTGCTTCAATTAAATCCATGAAGATATAGGTCAAAGCTAGGTTAGAGATAGCTATTGGTTGAAGTAGGCTATAAGGTTTGTGTATCTATTTTCGTTTTTGATTTTGCAATGCTACATTGTGGCCGAGATAGATTATACCTTTCCTAAAAAAATATCATTTACGAAGAAAATTATATGAACCGTATCTAGTGTTTATTATAGATGTTGGATGACCTACAGCATATGAGGATCAGTTGTATAAGATACTTCAAATTAGGGCCTTCATGCATGTAGAATACACAATTTATGAGAGAGAACAACAGCCACCTTATTTATAAATCTCAAATGAAGTATCTCTAGGGGTTTCTTCGATGCTTAAGTTTGAAAATAATGAGACAGAAACAGGTAAGATCACAAAAAGATAAATAGCGACTTAATTCTGGACCCATCAGTTGTTATAGTATGGCTAAATACATCACGTTGAAATGTACATTAGTGATGACTGAGATTCTGAGAGCATAGAATCGATGAGCCAAATATCATCTTTTACCTCGTACTTAGTTATGTTGTTGCATGCAGGATGAGAAGGATCAAAGGGTTCGAAACTAAACAATGATAGGCAATCATGCGGTTGAAAGAAATTGAACACCTCACTGACCACATGGCAAGAAAGTAAGGGATCCTTGAGAATGTACAAAGTGTGCAAAAACTCCAATATCAATGTCTTTAAATTCAAGATGCTTAACCACACAAAGAGAGACCCATCGGACAGAGTGTTTGGAGTACAAAAGTTTTGCTACCTGTATCCTGTACCTCCACCATACAGGTTACTCGGCGACTGTGGCGAGAACAATCATTTGCTCTGTTTAGTCATAGATTGATTGAAACAGCATGAAGTGCACAATCTTTCAACACGCGTGACCATCCAAACAGGGAATTTGCCAGTAATCTATTTCTCCGGCCAGAATAACCCACCAAGTTCAGTCCAAAATACAGTTTTGGGTTAGAGTGCCCGTCAAAGAACCAAAACAAAACCCCTTGCACCCTTTAATGTTAAAGAGATAATAAACCTCTAATTAACCACAACAACCTCATTCCCATGTCTACATAACTCAGAAGTGCCTATCGTCTCTTTTTCTTTAAAAGCGAAGCAGCACGCATAAACATCTGATCAACCTCGTCAAAATTTGGTAATTCAGAGTCTTCCAATGATGATTTCGCATTTCTCGAGTCTCTAGATATTTGTCGAAGGTGCTCCTCAAAATCTTCCGGTTCTCTATCACTTTCAACTGGGAATTTTTCGAACGCATCCAAATAAAGAGGTCGTTCCACTTTATCTTCAGTCTTTAAATCACAGTCAGTCTCAAAAATATCCGAGAGACTTTCAGAATCTGATGCCATATCTGTTTCCATTGAAGAATCATACTCAGAGCATGCCCCGTCTCCATCCAGAATTTCTTTCAGCTTATCCGAATTCTTCATTTGGAAGTTCGAACTGCCCTCGGAGTCTCTAGTTCCAATTTCAGTTCCTTCAATCACTTCCGCAGAAGCCCTTCTATTTTCAAAAAAATCCTTAGCCTGCACTCGAAGCAACTCAAGGTCCTGTTCAAGTTTTGGAATATATTTCCTCACAGCTCTGAGGCCATCCCTGTATTTGGATTTGTCCAAAGCCTGTATGGAAGAGAATAGGGAAGAAAGTCAACTATAGTTATGGGTTCAACCCACTAGTAATGTGGGCCAAAGAAACTTATCAAGTTAAACTATCATTGTTGAGGCCTTTTTTTGTGAGCTGCTTTTTTTTTTTTGGGGGGGGGGGGGGTATGAACAAAAACAAAAAAAGGTGAGAGACCAACAACAACAAAAGCATTAGATTTATCAGTGAGAGACTAGAGACTTATTTGAACAAGAATTTTTTCATGTATCAAAGACTTTAAACGACCACTTGCAATATTGAGATGACAGACAAAGACACTCTACATGACAAGGGCCAACCATTAGTACATGTAGTTTACATGAAAGATCCCTTACAATCCACGAAATGGTAAGCGCATTGTAACTACATTATAACACCTGCAATTTTCCTTGACTTGGGAAAAAAGTAGAAAGAACTTGATCATTCAAAGTGTTAAACTTTTAGAGGAGGTAATGCAACTTATTTCGAAATGAAGAAATGATATTGTAAGATGTGAGGATTAAGTGAGGTATGCTCATTTCCTATTCCTCTTCTCTAGTATTTTAAAGAGACTAACCTTTTCTTTTTCCTTTCTTCTGTAAGAATACCAGAACTATGTAGGGAAAACTGATTTGGGGTCAGTTCAAACTCCTTCAGGCGAACACAAAGCCCAATATGAAATTAGACATGAAGGGTGCTTTCGCCTTGGATTGATTTTACGTCTACTAGAAAGGTGATGCATTCACTAACTAAGAAAACATTATAGTTCACCAGATACCATGGATAAATTTAGCAAAAGAAACCAGAAAACATCATGAGTCATTTTGAGGTCCTCTCCAGGTAAACATAAGGGTGGACCACTCTGAAGACAACACATGCATTGCCTTCATCTACTCTCTTAAATTTGTAACCATTTTATGAAAACTTCCATAAAGATCCAGTTTTCCAAATAAAATCTTGCATCACAACAGAAAACCAAAGTTGCTAGGTGTTGTTAGCTACTCGAAATCTGACAGCAGAGTAAAACTTCTCCGTTAGAAAGTTTCCACTTCAATTCAGTTCCAGTTGCAGTTGGAGGGCATAAAAGGAGACTTGTGAAGAGCATAAACGGCAAGTGGTGTCCACATGACCCATTATATACCAAATGGTACTATAGTGGACACACTTTACTCTAATTCTTTGATACAATATACTAGAAGGAGAAAAGAAAGAGATAAGAACCTTCTTCCTGGAAAGAGTGACCCTAGGAGACATGATCTCTGTAGGCGGCTGAGAATAGTTCTTCCCTCTGTACATAATAATGGTGTTCTCTTCATGAATGTCAAGCACAATGCCTCCTGTTAATCTTGCCAGCTCAGCAGCAATCTCCTTGACCTCCTCTGGCGAAAATGTCTTGACCACCACCTTCAAGGTCTGATGTTTTTTCCAATGCAGATGCATGTTCAGAATTACACCTTGATAGATTCCCCGTCTTCCAACAGGCACATAGTTTTTGCACTTGAGACCCATCTTTAGAAAGAAGAAGTGTTCTTCGGGGGTCAATATCTCCGGATCATGAGTTGTTTGTGATGTCTCTTTGGGCTCAATCTTCTTCAGACCTTCAACAAGTCTTCCCTCTTTCTTTTGAGCCTGGAAAAAGGACAAAGGAAGCAGAACAAACTTGTTTCCTCAGGGTCAAGTGTAAATAGTTTTTAAAAGCACAATACTGATGGGTTAGACATATTTATCTGCAGACAAACATAGACAGGTTCATAAAAATGTATGATGCCCACATACCTCCCTTTTCTGATTTACTTCGATAAGTGTGGCCATGAACACGTAAAACAGAACAGCAAGCTATTCTCATGAAAGGTCAAAAGGGGAAAAAAGAAGAAAAAAATAAAAAAAGAGAGAGATGGACATTACTTTTCTCAATTTGTAGAGAACTTTTTCCTCCACTGTCAGTCTTTCATACTCTTTCTTCTTCTTCCACCTGAAGAACTTCAGCCACTTTACAACTGCTCTTTTCCCCTTGAGCTTTTTTCTCTTCACTCTAGTATCACCAACACTGCCAACAGTTGAACTCTTTTCTAACTGCTCCAAGGGTTCCACAACTTTGTCCTTTAAAACGGGGACTGAATGACTCCATCGATGCCCCACAAGGGGAGAGATTGTTCCTGATCCAAGACATTGACCAGAGGCAGATTGTTCCTAAGACCTTGCATACAACATCAACCATGCTACGGCACTGTGAGGTAATCTTCTAGCGCATTAGTTTCTAGAAAGTTCTATACAAAATGAAGAATAAAATTCACTAAGGAAAAGTTCAGCATGATTAATTGTAATAGACATACGAGTGTCAGTTAAGAGCTTTAACCAAATTAACCAAGCATATCTCGTTATGAAATGCTTTGATTTGAACTTCGTTAAAGTTAGATGTTGGTCGATTTTTTTTAAATGGGCCGGGAACTCGGATTGTTATGTAATAATGGTATTTAACAGTTGTATTCTGAACGCTTTTTGTCCTCCAATAACCAGTCTCCAAATTGAATGATAAAATTAAATGCTCTGAGTTCCTCCAAAAAGCACTATGGGATGGTGAAATCATCATTTGCAGATTGATGCTGGCAATGTATGGCGAGTATAGTATTCAAAACAACTCAATATCTTCAAAAGAATTAAAGCCACCCTCATCTACATCCGCAGAGAGGAAGGGAGAAGACCGCTGGAAGATCTTTACATCCGTGGGAGAAAAAGGGTAAGAGTTGTGTCAGACTGGGTACCGGAAAATAATTGGAACTTCATTTATAGACACAGAGCTAGCTCAAAAACTCTAACAATTCGGACTTGTTATGAAATCATATATCCCTGTGAAGGTACTTTGTTGCAACCTCTTGAATATCTTTGTGGCGAATATTGTACTTGACTTTTATGAATAGTGGTGTCCACACCAATACAGTGTTGGCACCTGTACAGCCTACCCCCGGGTGGTGGTGTGTTGGTTCATAAGAGGCACAATCCTTTGAAGGGTTGTGCCAAGCGCGTTCCCAGCTTCCGAAACTGGACGACACAAGCACACCAATAAATAGGGGTGGCGTGTGGGTAAAGGGTTTATGAAAAACATTAAACTCCCACAAATAGCCTAACCGCAAACTCTAATCGCTCCTATCAATTTTCCAACAGTGGTATCATGAATTCACAAGAAGAAGATGAACATATTTATTTCCATAGAGGAAATTTGTCGAACAATTAACAGACGCGCCCGTGAACCTTGAAAATAGACTCTGTTCGATAACTATCAAAGATTGGACAATCCCAATTACATACCTTTAACATTGGCAGTGAGAGGATTCGAATTCGCCCGAAATATTGAAGAATGGAAGGGAATCTATCGATCCCAAGCGGAATTTTGGAGAAATTTCGTTGAAACACAAGGTTCTTCGGTTCAGAGATTACCCACACCAACGCCGCAAACCGACCCAAATTTCTCACCGGCATCTTCTAGTCCGTCGCAAGCCCCTGCCGATCAACTTTGTGCCCTTTCGTGGAAGCCCCCTACTCTCGAATTGAAGACCACTGACGTCTGGTTTCACAGAAAAGAAGGGTTTGGGTGTTAAAATTTTATATTTAATAAAATAATTATAAAAAAATTATTTATTTCTCTATAAAATTATCTATTTTCATCATAAATATATATATATATATACAAATCATCTTTATCCACTTTTTATTTAACTAAAAAATATTAAAATTTTAATTACCGAAAACGCTCAAAACAAACAACACCAAAATAAAATAAGAAAAAGTTAAACAGTGATATTAGATTATTAAAATTCTAGAAAATTTTATTTCTGGGGTAATTTAATAGTTCGCCCATTAAGTATGAGCAAAAATCAATGTCAGCACACCAATTACCTTAACGGATTTTACGTCCTTTAAGTTTCAAAAATGATCAAAAGTCGTCATCCGTCTATTTTTTTTAACAATATCACGTGGAAGACAACTGTTCATGGAGTTCGTCTGTTTTAATGCCAAAAATAGACGGAGCACGACTTTTTATCATTTTTTAAATTTAAAGGATGTAAAAATCCGTTAAGGTAATTGATGGGCGGACATTGATTTTTGCTCATACTTTAATGGGCGAACAATGAAATTACCCTTTTATTTTTAGTCCTTAAGTTTTACTTCATGGGCGAACATATGTGAGTCACTTAAGAAAATAATCTTGGTCCTATTTTGGAAGATTGAATCCTTGATTGACATTAGAGATTTCTCATGTGGCAATTAGAGTTTAGGACTCTTTATATGGAAGCTTATGGCTGGTCACATGTTAAATTAAGGGACAATCAATCTTTAATTAATTGGTTATCTCTTTAGCAAATTTCGGGAAGAATGAAGGATCTCTATAAGATCTTGTCTTTTAAACCTCAATTAGATGTAGGTTGATTTGAATACATGGCTATTAGACTGTAACGCCTCGACCTAAAAGACCAAACGAACAAAGTTTCGCTTGAAAGACTTTACATCCTGTTTACAAGCAATTTTTTCTAACCAAGAAAAAGCTCAAAAAATATTTATTTCATCTTCAATGATCAAAGACCATGCTCTGAACCCAAAAATGACGAATAAATAAATATGAGTTTCCAATGGTTAGTCAGAGTACTACTCTAAAATTCTTAAATCCTATATGAACAAAAGATTCAATAAACAGTTTCACAAATAAATAATAAACTTATTAAAGTCTCTGAAAATGAAACAATTATTACTAAGGTCTCTAGAGGACTTTTTATTCAATAATCATGCATCTTGCAACTTTCTCAGAAACTACAACACGTGATCTTCTTCTACTCGCTGCCACCAACCTTTAAATCTAAAAGATTGGAAATAAGTGGTAAGCCACAACTAACTTAGTAAGTAGCAAGTCAATGGGGATAGGGGAAAAAACAATTTAATAACGACAAACTGAATTAGAAAAATATTGTGATTTATACCAAAAACCCAAAATATATGTCGAAATAAAATTATCCATGGCCACGCGACAAGGGGAATTCACCAACGATCACACATACCTCTAAAACACAAAGACCTCCAAATACTACAAGGAGTATCAAATTGGCTACATAGACCACAAAGATATATTACAACACAAACCACAGAAATAACATATCATCAACACAAGGTTAAGTTTTTCAATTATGCTCATAAAATATATATTCCAACATCCAAACATTTCAAGTTAGATATTTCAAACAAATTCATAAAATCTAAACAATTTTAACTTTCTCAAAATTTGTACAATTCCCCAATATAATGTATCAAAACCACACATAAAATAGTGCACGTTTAAAAATCTAATTTGTCAATGTCAAGGGATTTAATCTTGCACAAAGACATATTTTAAAATCTGTTTCAACTCACAGAATAATTAAACATCTCGTGCACTTAGATTCCACAATACAAAGGTTCAAAAAAATAAAATATCATTGAAATCCCATTTATCTCAAATGCTTAACCGAAGCTGAAGACTTTTCAAAAAATTGCAAAACAGTCAACCAGAACCTAAAATCTATTTTATACATCAATCATCTTTTCACATTAATCCTCACAAATCTCCAATGTAAACCCAATAATAAAATTACAGCAACAAAAATCGAGATTGAATTGACAAACCTTCCATCACCTGAACTCCATTAACTCTATAAGAATATGATATTCCCACTATCATGAAATCTCCTCAAAACCATTTATTATTACCCTACAGCAACCCAAAAATTAATCTGAAAAATCTAAACTCACCCAATGCGTAGATGAAATCACAGGAGAATCACCTAATATTTGAATATTGGCTTTCCAATGTTATCTATAAAATGATATAAAATCAGTCCAAAGAAATTCGACCCCTAACCAAAGATTAAATCAACCCTACCTGCAAAAATTACCCAGCCCTTGCAAATCGAATCTCCAAAGGCGAGAAAAATGTAAGTCCTAGTTTCAGGATTAAGGCAACCCAAGAGGGGGGTGAATTGGTTTTCTAAACTTTTCGGTATTGACCCCCAAAGTTGTGTTTGCAAGTAAATACTACTTTAGCACAAGTATATAATATGCGGAACTGTAAATAAGTGCTAAAGTAAGGAGTAGGGATAAGAGAAGCAAACACTCGATTTTTAGGTGGTTCGGCAAACCCGCCTACATCCACCCCTCAAGCTCCTTCACCGAGCCTTGAGGTTTCTCCACTATTCTTCAAATAGCTTTATACACTAGCTTCCGGGTGCTAGTGAACCGTACAAGTGTTTTCTCCCGGGCTCAACACTCAAACCCACCCAAGTGGTTTTTCGGGCTCACCACTCACAACCTAACCAAGCTTGAGATATACCCTCTCTAAGCTTCTTCTTTAGTGAACAACCTCACTAAAGGAAACAACTCTCTAGATAGGAAGATTTAGGAACAAGACTCTCTCAAAGAGTGGATATAAAAGTGGAAAGCTCTATCTCTTGATTCACACAAAGACAAGGATGTGAAAGTGCAATTTGTCTGAATGATATGAGAAATATGAAATAAGAAGGTTTAAAATATTTCTCAAGCTATACAAATGATATGTGGTCGTTGGTTCTTCATTTTAGACGTTTTGGATGTGTATTTATAGGCCACATATGAAAACTAGCCGTTTATAGCCGTTGGGGGTCGATTTGACAATTTTACCGTTGTACCGGTCGACCGCTTCATGTACCGGTCGACCGGTTCAAGTAGTCGTTGCCCAACGGTCATAATTTTGAATGCTGTCAATGATCGACCGCTTCATGTAGAGGTCGACCGCTACAAAAAGTTCATCGACCACTTCATTTAAAAACATGTTTTTGACCACTTTTAAACACCCAATTTTAAAGACTTAATTCCCATAAGTATATGAAGGGTTTAGGAATATATTTGGGGTGTTTTGAAACCTTTAAAACCATTTTAATCTTTCAAATAAAAGGTAAAACGGTTTATGCACGTTTTGAAAGATATGCAAGTGCGTGATTCAAATCCTTGTCAAATGTGAAAAAAAGAGTTACAAGGATTATACCCTAAGGTCTTGAAACTTCACTTTTAGCTCCTTGCATCTTCTTGTTCTTCTTTCTTCAAGGTTTGACTCTTTTCGTCAAGTTGTCTTTGTCTTTGAAGATGTCAGTTTTGTAAACTCATTCATTTATTGAAATCATCAAAATCTCGATTGTGCACAAAAGCCAACAAAAAAGAGAGAGTTTCGATAGAGAGCGAGCTTCAAACTCAGAACATTGGATAATGATTTTCGATGACAACAAAGACCCATACTTAAATAATCTCTAAATGGGTTTGAAAAGGGCAAAAACGTTAAAGGAGAAATTGAATTTGAAGAAAAAACATTATCGAAATTTCAACATTTGGAAACTGAACTCCTTTGTTCAGTTTCAAAACTCTTGCAGAAGGGATCAATGACTCATCCCTAACGCACCGTTTCATTCCTTTATATATATATTGATTGGTTCTCTCTTTGTCAAGTTCGAGAAGAATGAAGGATCTCTACAAGATCTTGCCTTTTTAACCTCAATTAGATCTAGGTTGATTTGAGCACATAGAGATTAAACCTTTCTTCTAAAAGGAAAGGTCTTGCCACCTAAGCCCATAGGTGTATAAATACCCCTTATGACATCCATTGTAAGACATCTTTTTTTATCTATTGAATATTGATCTCCTTGGGAGCTTTTGGCTTTTGTGCATCTTTATCCGGTGAAGGCTGACCCTATCCCCAAAGCTAGCTTGGGCATGGTTTTCTCATGTTAGGCTCTAGCTTAGGCGTGGTTCTCTCAAGGCTAGGGAAACTCGGTCCTTGGGTGTGTGTGTTGGTCCCTCATATTCATTGACTTGGGCTGATGGCAAGTTGTAGTCCCCCCACTAAAGGTTCTTTTCCTAGGCGAAAGAGTATTTGGTGCGGGCGTGAGTTTCTCATTCCTTGGTATTTCAATCTTCAAGGTTCCACAATCGGGATCTAGGTTTGGCTACGGTGTAAGCCCATTAAATCTTAGGCTTGTTTATCCTTATTTTTCTCCACCTTCTCAGCCATCCATATTCTTTAATTTCTTCATTTTTTCCTTTTCTTTTATTCGATACTCTAGCCATAGTGCTCTAGAGTGCCTCATTGGGTCGTCCAAGGAGTATCACTTGAGGCGTGGGCCAAACACGAGTACTCGCAAGTCGTACTCGTGAGGGGTCTAGGCATTGGTTAACGTCCTAGGCCAGGGTCTCTATCATGGAAATCGAAAGATGCACAATGGTGGAGTATCAAGGTTCAATACAAGAAGGAGAGTAAAGGCTTGGATGAACTACATTCAAGAAGGAGTTCTTGTTTTACTTTGGCTCATCACCTATGGTCACTTATCATGATCAAAAGACAAAGTTGAAGCAAGAAGACAAAGTATAAGCCTAAGTGGAGGAGGCCTACAAGCCTAAGATGAGTCCATTGGAGGAATGGTTGGCAAGCAAAGGTATCAAACCTAGGGGTGAAAACTGACCCCCTCGGTTCGGTTTTCACCCTTAACTGAGAATCGAACTGAGGCCCCTAACAAGTAACAACAGCCAAGAAAAAATAAGAAAAACAATCTTCCAAGTGGGCCTTTTAGCATCCAACCCTAAAAAGGAAGTAATAACAAAAAGTAAAAAAAAAAGTCCCAAATTGGCTATTTAACATCCAACCCTAACAAGTAACAACAACACAAAAATAAGAATTTTAACAAGTAACGACAACCAAAAAAATTAAAGTTACAATAAGCTTCACATCTTCAAACTTCCAATTACATTTAATCTTCAATGGGGTGCTTCTCAGATGGCCCGATGATTTCCATTGTTGAAAAAAATAAAAATAAAACCAAATAAGTTAGTTATACATAAATATAATTTGTGATTAAACTATTTGAGAGAGAGATGAAAGGCTGAGAGAAATATATATATATATATATATAGAGAGAGAGAGAGAGGGTGAAAGGCACGCGAGAGAGAAAGAGACGACGCTAGAAAGGGGGGAGGGGAGGAACCATCAGCGGTGGGGTTGAGGGGGCATGAACGAAACTGTGAAGGTGGGGGGTGGGCTAGGGCTTGAGCGAGAAAGGGGTGGTCGGGAAAAAAAATCAAATTTGGGGGGGGGGGGTCGTCTCACACCCATTAATAATTTTATTTTTTTTCAACAAAGGCGAAATTACTCAGGGGCCCTCGATTTAATGCCTTGGTCCACCAAAACCATCGGCTGAATTGAGGCCCTCGGCTTGGGGAAGTTTTAGGCCGACAGTCAAACCAGGTTGTCCAATAATCGGTAGGCCCATTTAGTTTTGGCCCAAAACTGTTCCCCCTAATCAAACCAATGCAAGCCACAACACCAATAAAGGCTTAGGGTGAGAGGCTAACAAGCAGGAACAAATGGAAGAGGTTGATGATGAACCAAACGATAAATCATAGAAATTCCTACTCATTGGTGATGAACCAAACGATAAATCAACTGAAGAGGTTGACGAGCAGGAACAAATGGAAGTCAGGGGTGACAACGAAGAAAGGAACAAAAAAAGAAGACAAGGTTAGCTCCAACATGATGAATGGGCTAGGAGAATCTTCTTTGGAGGAAAAAGGTGACCACGTCACCATAAGGAAGATCGAAGAGGAGAAGCAAATCACCAACATGGTGAATGAGTTAGAAGAATCTTCTTTAGTGCAGTGCAAGGCCGAGGTTAGTAACAATGAGGTATCTCTCTTGATCAATGGTAGGACTTCCCACATTATTAATTTTGAGATAGTTGCTGGTCTTGAGTTCGTTGGAGAGGGCAATGGACCCTTAGATGTGGAGATAACTAGTGAGACCAAAGGAAGTGTCCTTGATTGGCACATGGAGTTAGCCTGGAAGACCAAGAAGTCAAAATAGAGGCCAACTTACATGTGCTAGACATGATGGATCTAGATGTGATCTTAGGCAATGCTTGGCTGAGAAACATTGACAAGGTTCTTGTTGACTACGAAACCATGGCTATGGAATTCCTAATCCGTGGTGGGGAGAACAAGTGGACAACTCTAGGATCTATAGAAGCAGACTCATACTAGAGCTAGTAGACATGTAATACTCCTCCCACTTCAGTCTAGCTTAAACTATTTTAAGTGCTTTAATGAAGGGATTTTTCTTGCAAATCTGAATCATCTTTTAGTAATTTCATTTTTTATTACTTAGGTGATGGCTAAATTTCTATAAATAACTATTTTTACAAAATTCATCTTTTTCAATTTCCTAGTTCCACATGCGTATTTGAACTTTGAAAATTTTAAATTGACAATTATTTTAATTATGGAGCTCTATAATAATTTTGACCAAAAATATAAATATAAATGCATAAAATTTCATATCTCTGCGTGCTCCTATTATTTTACTTGAGCCTACCAATGCCTAAGTTTTGTAAAAATATGTATATGCTTATGATTTAATTTTGGACCTAACTTAGCTAATCCTAGGCCTTAAATTTTGGAGCTAGACCGTGGCTGTTAGTTACCAATGAAGAAGTAGTTGGACTTCCAAAACTTGTGGCGGGTGACTTAAATTCCAGTGTTGAATTTGCAATAGTTGGATAAAAATCTAAAACAGTACATAATTCTTTGTATGATGGGCTATCATGCGTTAGCTACCAGCTAGTGGTCTTAAAAACCCAACTCAAGCCCTCCATATACCCCTCATGTTTTTGTCACCTAGCTAGAGATAGGTATTTAAGTCTCAAACTAGTGACACTAGTGGAAAGTCTACTCTTGTCGTCCATGCCCCCCAATCACACTCCTTGCGTTTAATCGTTTCGTTAGTTTTAACTTCAATAGACTAACATGAGTTAACTTAGTGCCTTTTTAAGAAGAGTTGGGCGTGTAGTTAAGGGGTTAGCTCCTTATTTTCGAGCAAGACATGCGAAAGTGAGAGAGTGGGAGCCGAGAAAGAGAGTTAGCGAGAACAGTTAGGAGAAGGAGAAAGAGGGAGGTAAGGGAGGATTATCTTACCCTTTTCCAAGCCTTCTTTGATTTGCTATCTTCTCTTTTCCTCAGTTCTAACTTATTCTTCTTTCTACGATTACCTTAGAGCAAGGAAAACAACCAGCCTTGCAGAGAAGAGCTAAGGGTGCATTTGAAAAAGGTTTGGTTGTTGGATATGGTGTTTTGGCGGAATGAGTTAATCTTAGCATATATTTGTTGATGTTTTCGGTTCTGAGCTTTAAGTTCTACTATTGGACATTAATGCATGTGTAGGATATCGATGGAAAATGGAGTTTGCATGTGAGGATCCTTGTGTTCGATGATGAAAATATTTGGATGTTAAGTATAATCCGAGGCGGATCTAGCGAGCGCCCCCATCGCCTGAAAAATCTCTCATTTTTTTTAATATGGGCATACGTCATAAGAAAAAGAAAGAAGACCAATAATTTATTAAAATGTGATACACTAAAGTGGCTACCAAATATTTGTCAAGAAAAAAAAAGTGGCCACCAAATATTTTGACCGGTTCTCGTACGTATTTGATGTGTTTAGAGGGTATTTTTTTTTATAAATGTTAAGAGGGTATTGGCTCAGATAAAAAGTTCGTTTTGCTCCATGCTGCCATAGATCATGTCCCAGGTAGTTGGTTTGTTTTTGGGCCTTCTTGCGAGTACTTGGGCCCGAATTGAGTCAAAGAGAGTTTGGGAACCGAAGTCAATATGATGGCTCCTGCCTCAAACCTCGATACAATAATAGCTGCGACACTTGTCCCGTTGTCTGACAGGAGCTTCGGGATGTTCTTTTTCTTTTTATGGAAGCTAGAAACTCTATTATTTTGCATAAGGGATGAACAAATCACGATGAATTGTACAACACGTCTCTGTTCATGAAGAATATTAGACATATCCAAAATTTCTCGACTTTGTGAATGAGTGGCCTTCCACTGCATCCGAGGAAGACTATCATGTCGGATCCTGCTAAAAATTTAAAATGGTGTCAGCAGGGGCGGAAGCATGGGCGAAGGGTGTCGGCTGACACCCATTGCTCCCAAAAAAACAATTTGCATGTAATTTTTTTAATAGAAAATGTCACGGGCCCGATACCCAAAGGCCCAGGCCAATTTGAGGAGACATGTGGTTTGATCTAGGTCTAGTGCAACATCCCTTATATGATATGTTTTTACATGTTTTAAATTTCTCTCTGTTTTTGTTTTGAAAAATGAGGCTGAGTTGTACCTGAGTTTTGCTAAGACTCTCCCTCTCTCTCTTTCCTGTTATATGCACGAAGAAAAGAAGTATCTACCGTATCTTAGAATAACAATTTATATTTATAACAAAAAAATGGATTATATAGGCTATCTAGCTATTTTTTATTCCTCAAGTTATATCGCAGCAGATTGACACATTGCTGATGTTATTTCGCATCAGCTTGAATCGCAGATTGACACAGAATAGCTATTTTTTGTTGATGAATTTTATTTTGTACTTGAGGGAGTCACGGTAAGTGGCTAAAGAGGAGCAAAAATGATTGAGTGAGGCACGATTGAGCAAAGAGAGGCTTGCATGGATGATTTCTTTAACATACAGGTGAAAAAAACTTACTTTTTGGAGGCATTTAACTCTTTATTTTGATCTGGGCTGACCTGATAAGGTAATATTTCCATTTCGTTAAAGTTTCTAACAGAAAATTTGGTGACAAATTTCTATTGTGAACTCGAAAAAGAACTCAGTTTTTAGGGTTTAAGAAGATTCCCCAATTGTAGAAGCAATCATAAATAACGGGAAGTTACTGCTAAAATGGGCGAGAACAAAAGTTCAGTGGGGAAGGAGAAGCTAAAACCCTGCAACTCATCAACGTAGGAGGGGGAAAGCATCGTGTTTTTTAAACCCTTGTGAGAACTCGAGCTCAGCTAAGGCTTTAGGCAAGCGCGCAAGTCCGTAAGCGGTCGTTAGCGTAGACTTGAATCTATGAGTCCAATACATAGAAATAGAATATGAGTCCGGAAAGTGGATTGAGGGCCCATCTCAAATAGGATTTCGTGTTTTAGGGCCCAAAATTGATTTTTAGACTGGAAAGTGGGCTCCAATCTGCATCCCAAACAAAGCCTAAAATCTATTCTAAGATTTATCAATTATAGAATCTTAGACAATTATTTAAAATCTCATACAAATCTAAGCAATAATTTTTTAATTTTCACTTTCTTAAATACATTGATAAATAAACAAGTCTAAAAGGATAAAATCTACTCAATAATTTTCAGATAAATATTTAAATGAAAAGAAGAAATTATAAAAACTAAAGCTAAAAGGGAAAAAAAAGAAAAGTAAATCCGTCACCATGGATCGCCCTTCGGCTGGTCGCATTGGCCTGCTGAGCAGCACGTTAGAAGTTTGACCAAGCCGCCGGGAAGGGCAACTTCATGACTAGAATTATTGGGTACTTGGTCATGTAAAAACGCTGACCAGGCCACAACGTGCTTAACGAGATTGAAACCAAGAAAAGAAGGGAAAAAGAGAGGCGAAATCAAACGTCAAGGAGTCGACGTCAATCCCAGTGGCCTGGCTGGACTGGTAGCAGACGCGAGAAAAAGGACAACAAAGACGAAATAGAGAAGCACCAAGGGCCTGTTAACTTGACCTTACCTGGTTAGAGGCTATATTCCAAAGGTGCCGAAAATGGACAATCTTACCCAATCACCCGTACCACCCCAACCAGCGGCAGCAGATGCGGCGGCCGTACACCCGGGAGTAGCACCCATATCGTATCTGCTGGGGACATGGCGAGGCCAAGGAGAGGGTGGCTTTCCCACCATCAATTCCTTCTCTTACGGCGAAGAGCTGCATTTCTCACACCATTCTTCCAAGCCCGTCATAGCTTACACCCAGAAAACTTGGAAACTCAGCTCCGGGGAGCCTATGCACGCGGAGAGCGGATACTGGCGCCCCAAACCCGATGGCACCATTGAAGTGGTCATTGCTCAAAGCACTGCTCTTGTTGAAGTCCTGGTACTTTCTCAACCTCATTTCAGCCTATTCCAAGCATCCCCATATCATACTCCGAGATTGCTCTCCTGATATTAAATAAGCCCTTTAGGTAGTATATCTCGACTCCCTAGTGTTTTTCGATTCTAATAGCATGATAATCAGTAGCCCGTCTAATTTAATGGCGCTGCGCGCTTTCAAAGGTTTACATAAATTTATATGCAGGATGACAGGTGTCCATCTACTAAAGCTACTGAGTTTTGGTATCGACATTGATATTATACGTCAGTTGACGGATATCAAGATTACCAGTGTCAACTAGAATTTTGTTTCTGATTATTGATAAGGAGTCAAATCTGGCCACCTTCAGCTACCTTTAGTATGGTTTAAGCCTATATGACCTGTAATTCTAGACTTAATAGTAATCACATATATCAATTAGGTAATAAGAAAATAGGGAGTTTACATTTACTATTCAATTATAAGTGCCCCCATATCGCAATTGATGGTTCTGCTATTATTTATATACTGAAAGCTTCTCTGTGTCTATTTTTCAGAACCAGCTTTTCAATTTTGTTTCTGGAAACATTACATATTAGGTTTTGATTGCTTTTCTTTTCCCTGTATTTTGATCTCCACGCATAGATGTTCACTTGCGTTTGTATTTATCATTTTGTTTTTTTGTTTCTGGATGAATGTGGTGTAATGATATAATTTCCATTTCAGAAAGGGACATATAATGCGGAGGAGAAAGTCATAAAGCTCCAAAGTGAACTTGTGGGCAATGCTTCTAAGGTAATTTAGGCTGATGTTTGTAGCATGCTATGATGCAACAGGTTTATGATTGATGGGTTCATAAGTGAAAATATCCTTCTATTTCATTTCATACTAAAGAACGAGCTCTCTGCAGAATTACGTAGCATCTTTATGACAATTCTGTTTTGCCATCGTAGTATGATTATGCTTTGAATGCTTCTTGTCTGTTATGGATAAGAATATTTATCAATTACTGGGTGTCGTAATAGCAGTTTTCTTTTCCTTTCGGGGGCCCCAGAGGGAGGGGGGATAGGGAACTGTGTCAGCAAATTTAAGGTTTCAGGATGATTAGGTCAGTAAATCATGCTGTATGTATGATTACCCTATGAGTTTTGAGTTAGTTCCACTGCACAATATAAACATGCATAGCTTTGCATAATGAGCCACCCTATTATGGGCTTCTTAGTTGCTTTGCTTATGCCAGCTACCTTTTGGTTGGGCTTGGTTGCTTCTTTCGGCCTGTGCGCTGTTCTGTCATAGGCTTGCTTCCTTCAGCCTTCTAGGCATGTTAGCTTCACTAGTTTCACAGTTGAGGTGCGGCTCTTTGAAGTGAGCTAGATAAGGAATTTTTGAAGCCATATTATGTAAGAATTTTCCGCTGAATATTAATAAAATTGTTCTGCTAGTTAGTGATTCCATACGCCAATGAAGATCTCTGACTTCATTATAGTTGCCGCTTCATCCCCAACCCTGGTGTTGTCATCTTGAAGCCATATTTTATGACACGAAATATCAAGATCTAATCATAATATAAGATTGCATTGCAAAACCTGTGTGGATGTTGCTCTCGTACAGAGAAATATGAGGTTTTCCTCTTGACCCATAGAACATTGCCATAAATTTGCCTTTCGTTTGCTCTTTGAATGGTAATTTGAAGGATTACTTGCAAACCACCAGGGTTCTGTGAGAACTACCATGACTGAGAATAAGGGTAGAGCTTATGCAAATCATTCTAGATGGTGCTATTAAAGGGAATGGTTTTTCCTACATGCATTAGGGTGGTAGTTCCTTGAATAAACCCTTCCATTGATGATTTTGCTGATCTTCCTGAAGCCAAGGATCTCCTGTGTGCTCACTGTTCATCTACACGTCCTGTGCCTGGTATTTGGTATATTCAAGGTATATAGGAATATTGAAGGATCACCAAGGCTTTTAACCTGAATCAGAGGGCTCAAATGTATTTGATTTAGAGGCCGAAATGATTATTCTCTCGGTAAATGAGTAGAGTTTTTGGAGTTGAAGTGGCTGCATTACCTCTTTTCTTTTGCTTATAAGAATGATGTGAACTTGCTTTTGCAATAATCTTCCATTCCAAATTTAAAGACTTGGACATGGCATTTCATTTACAGAAAATTTAAAAATTTCTGCCTCGATTTTATGGGATTTTAAAAAACTTCGTGGGTTTCTAGAAGTGGCAAATCACTAATTGGGTTTCGACCCACTTTGAAAATCACTTTCTCCATCACATTTCCGCCTGGATTTCTAATAGACTTGATGACGTGGCATATGCCAAGTGTGAAATATGGTTATGTAGCATGTCACGTGTCTTAGAAAAAAAAAATTATAATTTCTTTTTACAGGTTAATATATTTTGTTTACTTTATGACTCTAGTTAGTTTTAATTTTTTATCTAGTTTTCCATTATAATTATAATTTTTATTTAGTTTTAAGACATGTAGCATGCCCCATGACCATTGATTAACACGCGCATGCCACTTCATCACATTTGTTTGAAATCTAGACTGAAATGTGATGGAGGAAGTGAGTTTCAGGCATTGCCTGAACCCAAGCAATGATTTGTCAATTTTAGAAACTTAAGTCATATTTTTAAAATCTCATAAAAACTCATGGAGTGATTTTTAAATTTGTCTTCATTTAAAGTAAAAGACTTTAGGCAACCATGAGCCGCATACTTCTTTTCTGTCCTAGTTAGAATTACCCTCACACTTCCTTTCTGTATTTTCCCGTCGGCAATCCTACTATTACTACTTTGCTCTTGTTTTTCAGGTATAGGGTGATGTAGTAAGCGTTTTCCCGTCTTACTTTTGGATCCACATGTAGTGCTTGCTTAACATTTTCAGATGGTTTCTGATTCCATAATAATTACAGATGAAATTCGTTTATGCTAGTTTTTCCCTTGCAAAATGTATACATGTTGCTGCATTGGTAGAACCTTCACTAAGATCATGACGATTTTGAGAGGATACCTTGCAGAGGTGCAAAAGGAACTTTTTATGGACTGGTAAGAGAAGTGACTTTCTTTGAGATGAAAGGCCTGTTTGGACTGAGCATATGTGTGCATCTATGCAGATTTGGTAGATATGGGGGATCCTTCTCTTTGCATGCGCCTCACATGTGTGCCCATGGATGTGTTGTGAGATAACTTACGAAATCTGTGCACTAAAGATACTAAGAGAACAGGGCGAAGATCTGTGGATCATGGGGACATGAGGGAGGTACCAAGTGACATTCAGAGTGATATTAAACGTCAAACTAGAAAACTTTAATGGAGTAAAAGGTTCTCCCACTTTGGAGAACAGAGATTTGGAACCAGTATGTTTTTAAATGTCAAAATTTATATTTACATTGTCTGTTTGTATCATTGAATTAATCTCTATCTTTTATAATTAATTATTTGCTCAGATAGAAACTAATATTGGTTGTTAGTTTCATATTACTAATTAAGTTTCTCTGCTCTCGTAAGAAAAATCTTCAATATTTACTAAAAATGTCTGGAGTAATCCATGTTTCTTTTCTTTTCTACTACAGGTGAAAGAGACAACCCGAGTTTTTCAGTTTAATGGTGGAGAGCTATCTTATGTGGTTCAAATGGCTACAAATTCTACAAGTCTTACCCCGCATCTGAGAGCCTCGTTCAAGAAACTATGATGCATTGGTGTCTAACGAAAATCAAAGGGAATAAATCAGCATCAATATCAAATTCTACATGACATCTAGCTTGGATGGTATAGCAGGCCGGAGCTTTTAGCTTTTATGAACCCTATCTCCATCAGAACACGATTTGGTTTATCAGAAAGTAAATTTATATCAGTAATTTTGAGATGTTCCTTGTTTCTATTAGGTAAATGTCTAGGAGGTATTTCATATGGCTTCAATGGTGTTCTTCCTCCTCTCTCTCTCTCTATAGTCTCTATCAGGCCATGCGTGCTCGAGTCACTCGATCAAAGCACATGGAGGATGCACTTTCACTGTTGAATTTACTGTGAAGTATATAGGCCATTGGATTATTCTGGAATCTGAAATGTTTTAGTGAAAAAACGAGCCAGACCAAATGGTATAATATTTGAGCTCCGCTTTGGAGAAGCTCTTTTATTGAAAATAGAAGCTACCTTTTTCATCCCTATGGTAACCAATTTGGAGGTTTACTCTTTGATAGACTTGTTTGAATCCCAGACATACTTTTTTTAAATAAAATGGCTAAGGTTGTGTCATCTGAGCTTTAGTATACAATTTTAGAAACTAGTGTACGTCTAAAATTTGAAGAGCTCTATCATGGAATCAGACGAAAGATTTTAGAAGACATGGATCTACTTTTGTGGGACTTTTTTTTTAAGGCTTAATAGCATTACAAGTTCCTGTGGTATACCGTTTTTACAAATTCGTCTCTGTGGTATCATTTTGTACAAAAAAAGGTCCATGTGGTATCACTTCTAGGCAAAAGTTGGTCCCTCCGTCCCTCAGGCGTTAACACAATAACGGAATGAGAGCCGATCGACCACTACAAAGAGGCAACTTCCAGCGATCGACCGGTTAATGTAGCAGTCAACAGCATCATTTCATTCGTTTCTGACGTGGTTAATGTAGCGGTCGACCGGCTCGTCGTTAGTGTGTTAACGCCTGATGGACGGAAGGACTAACTTTTGCCTAGAAGTGATACCATAGGGACCTTTTTGTACAAAGTGATATCACAGGGATGAATTTGTAAAAACGGTATACCACAAGGACTTGTAATGCTATTAAGCCTTTTTTTAGCCTTTAAGTATAAATTCAAATTAATTCTCTAAAATAGCTGGAACTTCTTTGTCTTGTCAAGTTGCAACCTGGCCGAACCAGGTCTAAAATGATCCTATTACGTTGTAGCTCTGTAGCTGATGTCCTTGGGATGCTATGTGATTTTATATAACTAACATTAAGGACATGTTCGTTGGCTAAAAATTTTAGAATTTGAATCCAACTTTCTAAATTTATACTCTTAACATTACTCCTACACGCATACCAATACAACTCAACATTACTTTTTTTACACACATCAATACAACTCAACAACTTTTACACGCATGTCAGTAAAGCTCAAAAATTAACTAAATATCACACTTCTTAGAATTCAACAAATTTTCTCAAAACAAACATGCCCTTAAGTGCCTGAAAATGCTTCTCCTAGTGGAATTTTTTTTTTTTAAAAAAATCCAAGAAAAATGAAGGATTTTTTTTTATGTTCACATAAAAGCCGACATGAATAATGTTAATTTGATCCAGGATTTCGAAAATTTTGTATTCCAATCAAGTATGTTGACAATGAAATGTTTCTTTTGGAATGCTTTGATGTTTCCCATTTGTTTATCTCTGTCCTTATCCTTAAATAAAACTAAGTTCTACGTGGGAATCACATAGAACGACAGATTAAAAATATTTATAATCTCTATATTATGGACTCAACTTTTGCACTTTAAAACATCAATTTTGAAATATTTGACTCTCCAACTATCAATTACTAACACTTTATAATTTATATCATCTATCTAAAATTTTCACAAAGCATAGAAAATAATACGTAAAATGAACTCTATGCGTTTCAACTACCTTTGGATTGGATTTTTTTACACACAACACTCAACACTCACATGTTTAAAAAACGGTGGGTACCAGTTGAATTTACAATGGAGGTGAGCCGGTCCCCTTTATTAAATGTTGAAATTTACCTTTTTCTGTCAAAGTTCTTTAACTCTTTTTTCCTGTTTGTGTTTTTTAATTGTTGGTAATCTTTTATTAGTCTAAATATATATTTTATCATTTAAGGTTGATAGTAGAAGTGTTAGTAGAGAGTAGTTTGATGGTCAAAATTTATTAATTAATTAAATTCATAGTTTATACTACTGTAAAGTTTACATGAGGCCCATAATTTAAAGCTCAAACATATTTTTAACGCAATAAGTACCCAGTATAACAAATTGCATGTATTGTTAACTTCCTTGCTATAAAGAATTGAATGTGGTTTGAATGCTAATAAATAATGTCAAGCCGGCACATTCCAGGAGCTTGAAACCTCGGCCTCTTCCCATTTTCTTCGTCTTGCAAGTTTAACCAAACGGTGATAATACAAATATTAACAGCCAGGGTTCTTTCTTTGCGTTGATTTTCTTGAAAAAGATTGCTTCAACTTCTCCCTTACGGAAAGAATAATCATTTATACAGCTCAGTACCAGTAAGGTTCAGCGTGTATATATACGGTTAAATACACTTTGTACCCTCTAATTATGGTGTCTTGATGCTTTGTACCTCAATCTATTATTTTTATCACATTACACTCACTAACTATTGATTTTAGACACTTTGCACTATACCTTTTCAATTAATTTAGACGGAAAATGATTTTTTTATTTGTGAAATGATAATTTTATCCCCATTTTTTTACGGTGACCATTTTATGAGGGTACAAAGTGTATGAAATCAATAGTTGGTAGATACAATGAGACAAAACTAATAAATCGAGGTGTAAAGTGTTAAGACCTCTAAAATTAAAGGTTTGAAAGTATTTTTATCTCATGTATATTTATTCGTATAGCCGTCATAATCTATAGATTTTGAATAAACGTACTTGCCGGCCTTCACATGATCTTTAGGTGTATTCCACTAATTATATTACTTAGTTACTCCCCACGTTGAAAAAACAAGACTCTTCGTATACGCGGATCCGCCCACCTTCTTCTCGAATATCTTTAACTCGACACAAACACTATTCCCAAAAAAGTTGTGTGATTAATGTTTTCATGTTATTACAGTAGTCGGCTTAATTGCTTGAGGATTTTGATGGATCTAACATTTGATAATTAAAATCGTCACTGGATTACGGCTTTGAAAATTGAAACCATACTTTGATATCAAACCTATTTTTAAGATATTATATCACAACAAAATGACTTTGTTACAAAAACACCGAAAGTCCAGATTTTATCACTAAAAGATTTATCAACTAAAAAGCAGCTTGATGACCGCATAACATACTCGTCCGATCGTCCAAAAAGGACATTCGGTCTGCGTAACCGTGATCGATTGTCCACTAGTCAACCGATCGTAAATATGATAATCGGAAGAAAGATGACATCTGTTCAAATTTCTATCCTAACGATACGTCAGTACCACCTGAAAGTTTGCTTGCAAAAAAAATAACTTACAAAATATTTGATGAAAAATCTTCGATCTTCGAAGATTCGTTGGATATTGTCGATCCTCTACACGATTGTCTAATCTTCGATCTTCGTTAATCTCTAGGATCTTGTCGGTCTCACACCTTGAATCTTGTGGATCTCACAATTTTAGCAGCTAAATTGTTATGTCTCATTCTTTTTCACGCCTCACAACCGTTACAAGGTTTTCTCTCAAAGTTTTAATGCCCAACTGTTGATTATTTCATAGTCTATCTTTCAATAAAAACCTACCTATGATATAGCGTGAGATTGATAGGGATCTCAGATCTCAACCGTAGGATCAAATGAAAAACTTTTTTTTTATTTCCCTAGATTCTTTTATTTAGAATATAATCAGTATATGATTCCGATCCTATTGACTCATGTGGAAAGATAAACAAGCAAATAATTATTAACAAAAAAGATTTCACAAATTAATCTCATCTCCTCGGAGGTCAATTGTAATATGTTGATGGACATAATTGCAATTAATATACTGATTAAATCTCTAGCACATATAATTTTTAATTCCTTATTGAGCATTTATATAAACTCATTTATTATGCACAAGACTCAACGTTGTTTAGAATATTTGACATAGATAGATTATCAACATATGACTCAATTAAAGTAGAAGTACACAACAAACAAACTTGCATAAACCTCTATGTTATAAGGATACCATAAGTTAATTGTGATGAATACCTTCTCAATATAAGTGATCATTTTTAGAAGGTATTCATATTTGATATCATTCAGTGTATGTACTCTTACAATGCACTCACTTGTCTGCTTAAGGTTATCACCTCCATTGGTAGAGCCATAAATTGATATTTGGGGGGCCAACTTCATATAATAATAATTTGTTTATTTTTTATTTAATTTAATAGAAATATATAGTATAAAACCATGTATTAAGGTTATATTTTTAATTTAAGACATAATAATGTTATTATTAAGTTATTGATTTAGAGATATACTTTTTTGGTAGTTATTAACAAAGATCATGAATTATAAATAAGAGCTTTCTTCTTAAAACCCAAATTTTATAAGATTCAATGTTTTCTTCAAGTTACATATGTAGAGAAAAAAAAAAGATAGATAAAAAAAAGTGAGTGTTTGAAGAGCTCAAGAAAGATAAAAATAAACCACACATTCTGAGTTTTATTGTTAAATATATTGTCACAAAAAAATTTATTTAAAGCCTTTGATTTTTTTTAAAAAAAATACAAATTGTCAAGATTCAAACTAAATCTGTGTAATTTAAAATATTTAAAGGTATAGTGGGGGTTTTAAAAATTTTGGGGGCCCTTGGCCTCTACTGGTCCCCTCGCTCTGCCACTGATTAACTCATTGACGGAGTCTACAATCCTATTTGATAGAAGTGCAACAAGTGTAAACCTATTTATACATAAATATATACCTCAATTAGAACAACCATCATGTGAATAAGTAACTGAAAAGTAATATTTTTTGCCGTTGATTCATTAATCATTAGCATAATATTTATACAATGTCACTAACAATATCTGTGTAACATCTTATGTCACAACATAATACTCATAAATAAATATATACATGTGACAAATAAATAAATAATTGTTCAAGACAACTGGTTTTGAGAACATATTTGTAACGCCTCGAACGCCGTCGGTTAGGGGGTTATTTTTATGCATAAAACTAGTGAAAATCGACGAAAATTAGGGGGTAGAAATCAGTTACCACAAATAAATAATCTTGATTACAAATTTCACGTTTTAAACTTGAAAACAGTTGAATAAAAACACTTTTTTTAGTACTCTTTAAAAACTGAAAAATAATCAGAAAACTCTTAATCTAACTGAAACACTAAGCCTTCTTTTAGGTACCCACCCAGGCGCCATCTAACACGATTTTTCGCATGCTCATAAATATAATCTGAAAAAAGAGGACGGATAAGAGGGTGAGTTCGAAAACTTAGTAAGCAAAATCATTATGCTATGATGCACTTCATGAGCCACATTTAAGAAGTAAAAATTAATAGAAAACTGTAAATCTCAATCTAAATAACATATAACAAAACAATTTTTATCATTGAACTAGGTAGTTTTAGATTCAATAAACTACACCCGAACCTAGAGGGGGAGAGAATAGGTTCTTTTAGATTATTTTTTGATCTTTCACTTTGCTACACACTTCATAAGAATATCAGCACGTTCAAAAACTTATAATATTTTTCAAGATTAATATGTATATGCAGAATCAATTAAATCTTTGAAGCTAATAAACTTTTTATCAGTGCTTCAAGATATTCATGAATATTGTCTTCTACTTCAGGCAATAATGGTCAGTTTAATATCCAATTAAGAATTAATACATTAACAGTGTAACTCAACAACAAATAATTTCTTGAAAACAAAAAGATGTTATGAGCTACAGATTCCCATTTTAAGCAAAAGGAAACGAAGGAAAGAAAACACAACGTAAAGAACTATATCATCTAACGTAAAAGCCAAAAGAAAAAAAGAAAAAAGAAAAAAATCAAATATAAAGATCTACAGTTTCTAACGTAAAAGCCAAAGGAAGTTGAAGAAAAAATAACATCCAATCGCCCAAAAGAAAAGAAAAGATAAAAATGACAAACGAAAAGTCTGCCACCCCAAAAAAGTAAAAATTGCAAAAACCGAATGAATCCCCCAAAGAAAGTAAAACAAAACGTAGAGAAAGAATCCTTCTTCCTTTGCAAAACAGTTGCGCCTCTTCCCCCAGATTCTATTCGGCTTTTCATCTTTATCCTCTTGCGTGGCGCTCTTACGTAACCATTTTTTAGGATCATTTTCTTCTCTCTTGCCTGGCCTTCCTCTCTCTTCTGACGGTTCAAGACTCACGAATACTTTTCTTGGATCATGCGTGTTGTAAAAAATGGTAGAATTCTTGTAAAATTGTAAATTTTTATATAAAATAGTATTTTATAGGTGTTTGTATAAATGATAGAGAGATGATTTGATGTAATTGTTTAATTAAAAAAAGTATTGGAATTAGGTGAAAAAATATAGAGAGAAAAAATTTGTTATAATTTTTTTTTTAAAATGTATTGAAGTTTGTGTAAAAAGTTGTTAGAGATTGTGTTAAATGTATTGATATTTGTGTTTGAATTCTTAAGATGTTCGGTGATAGTTTTGTGAATGGATTTGAATCCTAGAAAAAACTTGAAAACGAACGTTATCTTGGTTTCCCTTTGTCCTCTAATCTCTAACTCTTTTGATTTAAGCTGTGTGCTCAAATTTTAAAACAAAAATATATTCATGCAATATTAAGTCAATGTTAGTTAATGGGCTATAAAAGTCTTGACAATTTTAAATTTATAAAACTCTAGCTTAATGAATGCATTGAGTGTCTCATTTGGCACAAGATAAATAATGGGTTACTCTACTCTTTTTAAACCCAAAATGTAACTTACATTAATCATAAGCTCTTCCATATTTTTCTTGTAAATTTTGGCACATAAACAAAATAATCTGTCACATTTAAACAATCTTATTATCTTATTCAACTCATTTTTATCCCTTAATCCAGCCCTATACCAATTATGTGAAGTCAATAACCCATTAATTTCAACGAAATAACCTTATAATTGGACTGATGTTGTTGCGTTAATTCCCATGAAGCTGTCAAGACATTAATCTTTTGTTTTAAATTGCTTAACCGTGTGAGATGCCGACAACTTTGGCGTTCTTGAAACTACTTGGTAAGTTCTACACGATGATGATTTGCAATCAGGGCGAAAGACAGATCGAACGCGTTGGGACATTTGCCTTTTCCATCTCATGTTTTCTTATGGATTAGAATTGATGATCAATGTCGGAACTCCATGCGCAGAATAATTACTATCTAGGTTTGGAGTCGGATGGGGGAAATTCGTCTATTTGGGTTCTCCATGGATAAAGCTTGAGATCAGACACGATAGTTCGTTGGATCTGACAGAGTCGTCTCTTGGCTTCACTACTGAAACGAGGACAGCTTGTCAGATGAAAGTCAAAGCAGCAGGCGGCGTGCTTTCACTGTAAATCCCACACTACAAGAAATTATGCTTTCGATGACAAAATTTTGGGTGTCAAACTAAATTTTATCACTTAAAGTAAATTTTTCATGACAAAATATTAATTTCGTCACCCAAAACCATTCAGGAACTAAAAAACCGTCCGGACCTGTCACAACAACGTTCGGACGTATTGCTGGTGTGACGACATAATACACGTGTCGTGAATGAGTGAAGAAAAAAACCGTCACAAAAAAACTAACGTCCGGACTCTCAAGATACCCGTTTATATTCGCTGCAGCGTGACAAATTCCACATCGTCGTAACTGAGTGACAATTAGAATCATCACAATTTTTACAATACCGTCCGGACTCCGTTTATACACAGTCCGAACGGACATTACCTAACGAATAATAATCGTCAGGCTAGAGTGACAAATTAAAAATCGTCATGAATACTCAATTTGGTCCGGACGTTATAAACCACGTTCCAACGGAAAAAATACCCACGTCCGGACGGTACAAAAAAAGGTCCGCACAATTATAAATATTTCTTCCACGAATCGTGTGCTTCCACATTGCAAAACTTCAGAAACGTGACATCGATACACTCCGGACAAAGAAATAGCGTGCGGACCGTATAAGTTCTAGAATCATTTCGAATCGGGTATATTTAATGACGTTAAATTTTATAAGGCCACGTGTTAGTATAACCGTTGAAACCCGTCCGAACACTAATATAACACGTTCGGACGGTTACTGACCACATTAAACCGACAGACTTTGTCAAAATCTCAAACTCACTCGTTCTCTCATACTTTTCTCTCGCACGTTTTCACTCTTCATTCGAGATCTCTCAAAGAACTTCAGGTAAAATGTTTGTTATGTTGTTTTATTTTATGTATTTCGATTAAATAACATTGGTTGTTTAGTTTGTTATGTTGTTTTATTTTATGAGATTAGGTTGTTTGGCTAGTGTTCGTCGAACCACGATGTCCAGACTGGTTATGAACCGTCAGGACTGTTATTTTCTGTTCGGACGCGTTTTATTATGTCCGAAAGTCCTAAAATTTAAACGACGCAGTTTGACATTCGTGCGAACGTTTTATACTCATGTTCGGACGGTTTTGCTAGGTTGACCACGGAACACTCTGGAAGAAATATCACCAATGTCGGGAGACAGACAGAACGACTAGCCTGGGCAGACGCGTATTTAGTGGAGTTAAACGAGAGTATTCGGGCGATCATGCATCCGACGCATTCATTGTGCATGGAGCTCCATTGCCACTTGACCGGTCTGAAAACGAAACGAAACTTGCTCTGACGGATAGGGCTATAACGGAAGAGCTGAATATTATGCGGAGGGAACTAATAAGGATGAGAGAACAATTGTCTCAATTGTCCCAGTCTGTCCATACCGTTCCGGTACAGCTGCAGACACTCGTCAAACGGGTGGATAATATGGAGGAGCATTTGGCGCATGTTCGTGACGCCCTCGGACAAGATTTAGAAGAGCTAGTCGCAGCTCGTGATTTGAACTAGTCTTCTGTTTCTGCTTTAAACTTAGTTATTTATTTATCGTTTTAAGGACCGTTTGCAGCTTGTAATAGACATTAAGATTGTGTTGTTCATTCGGTATTTGGATTATTTTTTATATTTTATTTAATTATGTTTCTTTCAGTGGATTAAATTTATTACAATTTAAACGGATAATTAGTAAAATTAAATAAGTAGTTATAATTAAATTGATAATTAGTTATATTTGATATTTAATATAAAAATATGATTAATTATATATATTTTTATGTATTTTAAATAAAGAAATTAAGTTAAATATTTGTGCCAAATTATATTGAGTTGAATGAAATAAATTAAATTATTTACTTAAATTAACTCATTTAAATAAATTAGGTTATGTGAAATAAAGTAAATTGTGTTAATTTAATCAGTGAAATAAATCTTCTATCCCTTCGGACTCTCTACATGCGTGTTCCGACTCCTGCATCGCAACCGAAAGTAAGTGAGGTACCCGTTGGAACGTGTTTGAGACAGTTCGGACATTAACTTAACCGTCACATGGCGTACACGTGTTTTCGTTATACGAAAGTTGAAAACGCCTGTACCCGTCCGCACGTTTAACAGAAGTTCGGACCGGCTTCGCCGTTTATTCAGTTATACGAAAGTTGAAAACGCCTGTACCCGTCCGCACGTTTAACAGAAGTTCGGACCGGCTTCGCCGTTTATTCAGCCAAACGTGCGCTTCCAAGTTGCGTCAATTCATTGCAACGTTCGGAATAGACATGCGAATGCCTTAATACAACGTCCGGACGTTTTAATTGTGCCGAACGGTTTTAAACGGTTTAAAGTTTGGCATTTAATACAGAGTACGATGATTGGGCCACGTGTGCATAAGGAAGTCTGGACGACAAGCATTGGGTCCGGACGCGATCGACATGTTTTGTAAAGACGAACAATTCGTCATTTTCACGAACACCGAACGTTTTCCTTCAAAAAACTCTCAAAACTCAAGTTTTTCTTCACATATCTCGACGTAATATCACTCTCTCGTGTATCTAATCACATCCGGGTATGTTTTGCTTATTTTAACAAGTTTTTAAGGGTGAATTGATTTTGTTTTATGTATAGAATTTTAATTCTATTTTTTGTATAGTAGATTGTGTTTTTTGATTGATTTTTACGTAGAAATTGACTGTGTTAAGTGTTATGTTTGTTTTAAGTATATTAGTTTGTGTTTTGGTGGAATTTTTGGGCGAGTGGGGAGGTGGAGGGACGCTGCCATGGCTGAGTTATAGAGCAATAAAACTCCCGGACCATATTTTTTTGACGCATAGCCGGTCCTGTGGATCAATGGAAGCCAACCTAACCCCTCCAACACTTCCGGAAGCGTCCGACCCTCAAATGTGAGGTCGTTAAAGTAGGCCAATTGGATGTCCCGCTCGACAACAATCGAGCGAGACATAATGATCACTGTATGCTGCTCCACTGTCAAAGCTCGAGTGGAATATTGCTCCTCATCAGCCTGGACGTTGGTACATGGATATTACTAATTTTTTAGTGAATCTGCACAAAATAGTGTTCGAACGGTTAGCACAACGTCCGAACGAAAACGACACCGTCCGAACCTAAATACATCTGTCCGGACGTGTACTATAAGCATCCGGACATGATCAAAATGTCCACGTATCGGTTTTGGATACCTGTCCCAACCCTAAGATGATAAAAAAATAATTTAAATTTAACATTAAAGCGTCCAGACTGAGTTGAACGAGAGTCCGGACATCCCAACCATAAGACGATAAAAAACTATTTCAATTGACATTAAAGCGTCCGGACTTCCTTGATAGAGGTCCGGACATAACCAAAACGACAATGAATACCACCGAAAGGAGGTAACTATCCGTAACGTTCAGATCATATTCTCGCCGGACGAGCTGGCGAATTTCTTGGGGTACGAGAGAGATTTGGCAGCGTTCTCAAACCTGCCAATGAGCAAGGAGGGCCGACCTACTAAGGCCGAGGTATTCCGGACCATGCTGGGGGATGATACAACGATCTTGGACGGAGCCTATATGGTACACGGGCAGCTGGGGGATGATACAACGATCTTTCATTTTTTTAATTAACTTTATTAGCAAATTTTAAATAACCAAAGTTAGTTAATAATGTAAATAATACAAATAACATAATTGAAATGACATAAGACATAATATGAACAAAAACATCAAATAAAATCTATAGATATCCACAAAACATGATATAAAATTAAATGTCCTCAAAACATAATAAAAAAATAAACTTGATAATAAAATTAAATAAGGAAGACTACGAATCATCATCATCATCCGTGAGTTTTAGGACGTGATGGACGTGACGAAGGTGCTCCTCTATCAGCACGACCAGCTCAGTCACGGGAAAGAGCTGCAAGACTGACTACGAATCAAACTCTCCTTAAGCTCAGCGACCTTCTTCTTCCACCCAGCATCCATGTTAGCGACCTTCTGCTCCAAAGCCGTCAGACGACAACTGATATCACTGACCATGCAATGGGTGGGCTACAAGAACGACTGTATCCGCTGAAACAGCTTTGTCATCATATCTTTCATCCAACTCGGTCGCTATGGCCCAAGTCCCTAGGTCGAGAGCTCTGTCCAGGATCCTCCCTCTCCATTGCCTTCGCGGGCAGCTCCTCCATCGACCCGAAGAAGCACACCCCAGATGTCACGCCCCGAACGCAGTCCCACCGGGACCGTGACAGCCGCGAGCAATCCCGAGGGAAAGCCCCAGCGGGCTTCCTAAAACATACAACGGAGAGAAAACTAGGATCGCGAGAGAGAGATGAGCCAAACTCATGACTAATCTTGTAATACAGTTCTTAAAAGAGGTTGATATCTTAGTTACAATATAAAGGTTCACATAATCTAAGTGACGGACCACAACGGTCAACCGCCACTCCAACAAGATACATAGTTGTCTTCTCTCTAAGTCAGATAGTCCTCCTAACTTCCTTTACCTGGAGCATCTGGAATGATACAATATTAAAAACGTGAGTCAAAAAGACTCAGTAAGGGAAAACTTAACTTGAAAACATGAGTTTATGACTTGAAATCATGGTTTGAAAACATGAACTTGTACTTACTCATAATCATGAATCTTGAAATCATAAGCATATAAACATAATGTAATTCATGCATGATCATGAATTTTGATGCACGTGTATGCCTCATGGTTGCATATGCACATGCTCTTTATCGTAAAACTTGTTCATGTTCTTGCATTTGGCTCATGGCCCTTGATCGTAAAACTTGCTCATGCACTTGAATTTGGCTCATGGCCCTTGAAAATATTTCATTCAAAACTTGCGGGCTACTTACGCTCCATTTAACCCCTGAAGTCAGGGTTGTGCGTTCCCATCGGAACCGTCTCCTTTACCCTTGGGGACTTTTCATTTGGTCGAGCTAGCCCGTAGTTGCCCCAGGCCTGATGGCTAGACACGACCCTTGGAGGCCCACAGCTTCTCATTGTCCTTCAGTGTGGTTTGCACAGCCTCTTAGGATTCACCCATCCTTCTTGCATTCGTCCTTCGGTATGGGTGTCCATCATGATGGTACGGTACCGACCATAGCCCCTTGACTTAACTTATCTTTCCATAAAACTTTCCATACGACATTGCATAAAAATTCTCTTTAGAAAAATCATGCAATGCTCGTGTCATGACATGCTTGCATATGATGCCATGCTTGTTTGAATATCATGCAAAAAATCAACTTGTCATGAACAATATTTCATGCTTGATATAAAAAACATATCGTGCTTGATCATCAAAACATGCTGTGTATCATTCCAGTTTTGCAAAAACTGTAATTCCACTTACTTTCCACTTACCTTGCTTCTCCTGATACTCGGTGGGTCTTCGCCTACAAGCGAATCACATTCGTTACATAATTGCTTGGATAATAACTTCAAGTTGAAATACAAAAGTACCCCTAACCGTTTCCGGTTTCCAAAAATACATATCTTGAAAATATGATTTCACTTGCAAAAGATTTCTTTAAACTTTGGCTTGAATAAAACAATTTGAAAACAATTAAACTTGTACATCAAACAACTTCAACTAGATTGCTGTTTTCACCTATTTCGTGGCCAACTCGTATCCAACTTGTTCAATTAGGTCTTCCTGTCACTAATATTGATTCCAAAGCCTATCCATGAAATCAGTAACAACCTTTCGTCTTAAAAATTCCAAGTCAAAACAGCAACTTATCTTCGTCTAGCTTCTATTCCTTTGTTCCACACTTTTCATCGTATTATACATGAACTATTAGCTATCATCTTCCACCAATTTAACCTCAATAGATGTGCTATATGGATACTACCGAGACATATAAGATCTAACCTAAGTTACCTTGGTCTTTTCTCTAAGTTTCCAAGTTCACTAGAACACTAGTGCCTACAATTCTTCCAAATATAATCGTTAGGCATGAATCCTTATTTAAGTGATCGACCCATGACCGTTTGGCCTCCTTTTTATTCTTAGGCTTGCTGACATGAACCAAATGAACATTTTCAGATTCATATCTTTCACTTTCTTGTAAAATTCATATGATTCACTGAATTAAATTCCCACTTAGCCCACTTAGCCCGAGTGCAATTACCTCCATATTCACCAAATGAAATCAAGCTACTAGATGATTAGCTTTCTGTTTAATTCAATGCCATCAACATACCTTCTTAACAGCAAGCAACCCTAAGGAATCACATATGACACTTTCCACGACCTAGGGTAGCAACCATTCGGCTCTCATAATCATTTTTCTTCTCTTATCACAACTCACATGCTGACATATTTTCTAACCTTATGAAATAAAATCGTGTCCCTCAATATACCTTAACTACCGGTAAATTTCATCACCATTACAACTTAACCTCGTACTTCCGTCCATTGAAATGTTTCCGAACAGTAACTATATATATATATTTCGATATGATAGATCATACATTGCCTTAGTCCTTTTTAATTGCTTAATATCTTATTTAATCTTTTACTTTCAGTTACTAATTAAGCTCAGGTTATTTAATTACTAAATTCTATTGCAATATATCTCTATTCTTGTTTAGGACTCTTAATCAGCAACTAATTACTCTAGGATTAATTTTAGTCCTCCTTTTATTTCATGTATTCAATTAAATCTTTACGGTAATTAATTATCAACCTTAGTCATAATTAACCCTTGGCTTAGACATTAGATCTCTATGCAACCCGAAACATTAACCTTGATTAGGGTTTTATATTGGATATTCATACCATTACAACTTAGCTTTTTTTTGCTCATCATAGGTTTCGGCCAACCCTTAACCAACCTAATTAAATCCTTAATCCATTCTTAACATCGCAAGGTCTTGCTAATCCTTTTAACCCGAACCTTTAAGCCTTATTGTGAGTCTAAAAGACAACCCAAGAGGGGGGGTGAATTGGGTTTTCTAAAACTTTTGAAACCTTTTCAAACAACCCAGAAATATTCTGATCTATATTTAGGAAAACTAAAGACTAGATCTATGCAAACAAAGATCACAACAACAATGAATAAACAAGAACAATCAAGCAATATCTGCAGAAGTAAAAGAGGAGGGTTAGAGAGATGACACCAGTATTTTTAGGTGGTTCGGCCAATCTCTTGCCTACGTCCACCCCAAGACTATTGACTTCCTTGGGCTTCCTCCACTATTCTCCAAGTGAATACACCTTAGCTTCCCGGGTGCTAAGGAACCGTTACAAAGCGTTTTCCGAGCTCACGCTTCAACTCGTTTCTCAAATCCCAAACCCTAGGGATTTCTTCTACTTCTCTCAAGTAGGATATAGTGTTCACACAACACTAGGAAGGTTTACAAGATTTGGGTACAGTGATTTAAGGCTCTCTAAGCCGGATGTACAAGTGGGTAGCTCAAGAAACTAAAAGGGCTCTCTAAGCCAAATCTACAAATGAATAGCTCAAGATATGGAACGGCTCTCTAAGCCAAATCTACAAATATAAGAACCTGAGGTGTGCCAAGAGAATGAGATCTTTAAGGAAGGCTTCAGGATTTTCAAGATGGATCACGAGATTTCAAGGTCGTAAGAACTTCTCTTCTTCTTCTTTGAGCTTTCTCTCTCAAGAAATTAGGGAAATGATGATTTTTGTGTGAAGCTCTTGCTTTCTCTTTCAAACTTCTTCTATTTATAGTCTCTAGGGCATCAGGGGTTTTCTGGTAAAGATTTGGAGCCGTTGGAGGTCATTTGGGTCCTTTGGAGACATTTTTAAGTGAGTAACGTCGCTCCAGGATCTGAGAAATCGAAGCATGTGTCGACACCTTCCCTGTATGTGTCGACACCTAGAAGTTTTGCCTGGAAACTCACTCTCGGGTGTATGACCAATGTGTCGACACTTCTCTTCAAAGTGTTGACCCTTCAAAATGCCTTGGAAACATGCCTTCGGGTGCATGTGCAATGTGTCGACACTAATTGCATATGTGTCGACAACATGAGCTTTGGCCTGTAAACCTTGCCTTCTGTTGATAGTGCAATGTGTCGACACCTTTAGTCTATGTGTCGACACCTTCAATTTGGCCTGAAAGCTTGCTTTCTGGTGGGTGTGCAATGTGTCGACACTTCTCTTAAATGTGTCGACACCATCATCTTGGCCAGGGACACGCCTTCTGGTGTATGACCAATGTGTCGACACCATGGTCGCATGTGTCGACACCCTCAACACTTAGGCTGAAAAGTGGCTTCCCTTGGCACCAACAAACATTCTTAAAACACCTACAAAGTAAAGATTGTCCAATAAGCTTGTGTAGTGGTGTTCAATTATATCTAAGGCCAATTTAAGCTTAGAGAACTCTTGATATCATTTTCTGAAAAAGATTTGCAAATTTAGAATCTAAAGGTCTCAAACTAGTTGGAAAAGTTTGTTATCATCAAAATCAAAAATAGATTATTTATAAAACAACCTTGGGCTAACAATCTCCCCCTTTTTGATGATGACAAACCTAATTAATAATAAACTGTTGATACCAAAATGAAAAGCTCCCCCTGAGATTAGGCTGGAGTTTTTTATGAGTTTTTAGCAAAAAGAACTTTAAGATTCTACAAAAATTTTGCAAGAGTTCCCTTTGTAAATAGAGGTTTTCCAAATTTTCAAACCCTGTAAAAACACTTCTATAACATCCTCCAAACTCCCCCAAACTTCATCATTCAATTTCAGATCACAAGACTTCATATAGAGGAGAGTTTCAAGGAGATTACCTGAAGTACGATTCAAATATCCACAACGTTTCAAAACCTTATAACCAACATCAATGATATACCAATAAATGCTCATAAGAAACAATGCTCATAATACCAAGAATAAACCATACATTCATCCAACAATTGTCCAAAATACAAATGCATCCAAATGTTCAAAAGATAAGTACAGAGGAATGTCCTATCAGAAATTACATCAACACGAAACTATCTATTTCTCCCCCTTTGGCATCATCAAAATCAGACCAAGGGAGAGGCAAGGATAGAGGAATGTGAAGACAAGGCGGGGACTATTGGCCAAGTGGAGGAGGATCGTAGGCGACATCCCATTTCTTCAGCCAGTTAGTCCAGGTGGTGGAGAATCAGTACGTCCAGCGGATCACACGGGGATGAAGATTACTATCAGCATCCAAATGACGCTCAGTAGCCGAGATCACTTCTCGAGAAGTGTTGGCCATGGATTCCTTGAGGTGCACAGATGCCGAGGCGAACTCATCCACGGTCTTCTGAATTACATCACTAGCCAGTTTGATGCTTTTGTTGACTTGTTGCTGAACACCCTGTACTTCCTCGAAGACGGTGTCAATGCGCTGTTGATGCTCCCCGAGCAACTTCTTGATATCCTCAAGACCCGTCTTTACGTCAGAGGAGAGACCGTCCATTTTCATGCTCAGTTGGTGCTGGGCCTCTTTAATTTCCTCAACAGAGGCTGCCAAGGAGTTAAGACGTGAATCCCGAGACCCACCAACCTCTCTTCGGGAAGAATACACAGCAGGTGAAGTAGTGGCATGCACTGGAGTCCATTTTCTCGGAGGAGTTCCAGCGGTCATGGGTACCCTATCATTGGCCTCAACCTCTGCCTCATCAGCAGGTTCGTCCACAGACTCCGAACCCCTTTCTTCTACCATTTGAGGTGCCCCCACACCTTTCTTAATCCACACACCCTCATCATTCTTCATATACCCCATTAACTTCAGGGTTTTCTCATTGTACTCTTGGAAGATTTTGGGTTTCTCCTTAACCTCCTCAACTATGCTAACCTCGAAAGCATGAAACACATGGGTGAAATACATCCCTTATGGCAGCCCTTGTTTCTTTTTCTCCATGGCCGCTTTCATGTGGTTTAGCATCAAATGGCCCAAATTCATTCGAGTACGAGTTATTAAACAGTACATGATAAATAACTCTAAGTATGTCACGTACTCGAATTTGCCCGTTCTAGGTAAAATGATATTGCATACCATGTGATGCAATATCCATCTATGAATGCTAAGGGCATTGGCCATGGGTTTAACAACCCGCTCTAGGGTTGGATCCTCCAACACAACCCTAAGTATCTCAATGGGTTCTACTTCAGACATCCTCACCCAACTATAAGCATCATAGAAGCATTTTCCATCATTGGGGGCCGATATCACAGAATTCAACGATGTGACAGACAAATCTAGGTGCTGAGCATTTACATAACTTGTCACATTCTCAGCGGATGTAATATTGAGATTCGAATAAACCAACTTCACAAGGTATGGAAAACAATCCAATTTCACAGTAACAAACTTATCCAATCCTTGGTACTCAAAAATCTCTTTAAAATCAAACACATTTTGATTAAACCAATTGAAATCCATCCACCTACCACCAAGAACTTTCCTCCCTCTAAAATCTTGAATAAATTTATTCTTACAGAGGCCTGACCTGTAAATGTAGGCTTCTATCATTGGCAGTGGTTCTTCCACCTCCTTCCCCTTCTTCTTTGCCCTCGGATTTGCAGTCGAAGTCGCCTTGGAGGTTCTCTTTGGTCGGCGTGAAGACATTGTGGCCGAATGAAGGAGAAATGGGGTTTTGGTACGGGGGTTTTGAGAGAGAGTGATTGGGTGAGTGAGAGGAGAGATTGAGAGAAGGAATCGCGTGGATTTGAGGAGAAAAAGAGTTCTGAAGAGGAGAGAGAGATTTCGAGCCCTAATTTTTTGAAAATGAATTGTGCAACCCATGAATCCCTATTTTAAAAACAGGAATCCCGATATATGTGTCGACACTTGGTCCGTATGTGTCGACACATTGGTCTTGCACGAAAGATGTGTTGACACTTAGTCCTTATGTGTCGACACATTGGTCATGCTTCCGAATGTGTTGAAAAACACTCTCTCGGGTACAAGGCTTATGTGTCGACACTATGCATATATGTGTCGACACAAGCTTCTCTAGTGAAGAAAAAGGCCATTAAAACCAGATGTGTGACACTTGGTTCATGAAGTGTCGACACATAGCATGAAAACATGATTTTTCACAGAGTTTCACTAGAGAAAACATGAGATATGATACAAAAATCATTGAACAAACATGAACCAACATTCAAAGCATGATCAATGCAATCAACCAATATTAATTAAGAGATAAAACACAACTATATTCAAAAATTCATTCCAATGGAAAGCTCATTCCTATCTCTTGGCGAATAAAACAGAATCTATCCTCATTAAGGGGTTTTGTGAAAATGTCCGCCAATTGAAGGTCGGTATTTACGAATTCAAGAACAATATCCCCTTTATGAGCATGATCTCTAATAAAATGATGTTTTATCTCAATGTGTTTAGTCCTAGAGTGCTGAATAGGATTTTTAGTAAGATTTATAGCACTAGTGTTGTCACATTTTATTGGGATGAGAGAATAATGAAGATTAAAATCTTCCAATTGTTGTTTCATCCACAATACTTGTGCACAACAATTGCCTATAGCAATATACTCGGCTTCCGTGGTTGATAGAGCTACGAAATTTTGTTTCTTACAACACCAAGAGACTAGTGAGGGTCCAAGAAATTGGCATGCACCACTAGTACTCTTTCTATCAATTTTGCATCCAGTATAAGCCGCATCCGAGTATCCTTGTAAATTAAATTCAACACTCTTAGGATAAAACAGACCTAGATTTTGAGTGCCAACAAGATATCTAAAAATTCTTTTAACTGCAAGGAGATGAGATTCCTTTGGACATGATTGATATCTAGCACACATGCAAACACTAAACATTATATCGGGTCTACTAGCAGTAAGATAGAGTAAAGAGCCAATCATACCTCGATATTTTGTTTGGTCCACATCCTTACCTTTCTCATCTTTTTCCAATTTTGTGGATGGACTCATGGGTGTACTGATTGGTTTTGAATTGTCCATGTTGAATCATTTGAGGAGATCCCTTGTATATTTAGCTTGATTAATGAAGATCCCTTCATTGTTTTGCTTGATTTGAAGTCTGAGAAAATAGTTCAGTTCTCCCATGAGGCTCATCTCGAACTCACCTTGCATTACTTGAGCAAATTCTTGACACAAGAATTCGTTAGTAGATCCAAAAATAATATCATTCTCTTTTTCTTTTGTGAAGAGAGTTGTATCAATTTTTCCTCGTACAAAGCCATTTTCAATTAGAAAGGAACTAAGACGTTCATACCATGCTCAAGGTGCTTGTTTTAATCTATAAAGTGCTTTTGTGAGCTTGTACACATGATTTGAGAGATTTTCATCCTCAAATCCTGGTGGTTGCTCAACATAAACTTCCTCAGTGAGGAATCCATTTAAAAATGCACTTTTCACATCCATTTGAAATAATTTGAAATCTTTATAGCAAGCGAAAGCGAGTAACATGCGAATGGATTCTAAACGAGCAACAGGAGCAAAGGTTTCATCAAAATCAATTCCTTCTTCTTGATTGTAACCTTGGGCTACTAATCTTGCTTTGTTCCTTACTACTATCCCGGATTCATCCATTTTGTTTCTAAAAACCCATTTTGTACCAATAACTGGATAATCCTTGGGTCTAGGAACTAGATGCCATACTTGATTTTTATCAAATTGATTTAGTTCATCTTCCATAGCATGGATCCAACTTTCATCATCTTTAGCCTCAGAAAAATTTTTAGGCTCAAGTTGAGAAAGTAAAACAAGATTATTGGCTTGAAGAAATTAAGATCTAGTTCTTACCCCTTTTTCAACATTACCAATGATTTGTTGAGGAGGATGACTCTTGATGTATTTCCACGACTTTGGCAAGCCATTGTCATCGTGATGAGATTCCTCTTGAATCTTTTGGGGTTCTTCCTCTTTCACAATTGATTCTTCTTTGTCCATGTTGATAGTGAGTTGATCGACTTCTTTGGTGAGATCTATAACATCCTCGTCATCATTCCTCACAAGATTGTTAGATTCATCAAAAACAACATGAACAGATTCTTCTACAACTAGAGTACGTTTATTGAATATACGATATGCTTTACTAGAAGTTGAGTAGCCAAGAAATATACCTTCGTCGGCTTTCGCATCAAACTTACCCAAATTGTCCTTGTTGTTGTTTAGGACAAAGCATTTACATCCAAATACATGAAAGTATCCAATGTTGGGTTTTCTATCATTCCATAGCTCATAAGGTGTTTTCTTGAGGATTGGTCTAATCATGCATCGGTTCATAACATAGCAACTTATGTTAACTGCTTCAGCCCAGAAGTAGTCAGGCAAGTTGTTTTCACAAAGCATGGTTCTAGCCATCTCTTCAAGGGTCCTATTCTTCCTCTCTACAACACCATTTTGTTGAGGAGTTCTAGGAGCCGAGAAGTTATGGTTAATACCATTTTCATCACAGAATTTTTCAAAGGAGGAATTTTCAAATTCTCTTCCATGATCACTCTTTATGCTAGAAATAGCAAAACCTTTTTCATTTTGGATTTTCTTGCTAAGTTTTTCAAATGCATGAAATGTCTCATCCTTATGAGCCAAGAATATAACCCATGTAAATCTACTAAAGTCATCAACAACAACAAAGCCAAAACGTTTGCCACCCAAACTCAAGGTTCGGGTTGGACCAAATAAGTCCATGTGTAGAACTTGAAGTGGTCTAGTAGTGGACACAATGTTTTTGGGTTTAAAGGGGGTTTTGGTTTGTTTGCCCTTTTGACATGCTGCACAAATTTTATCTTTTTCAAAAGAAAGGTTAGGCAAACCTGAAACAAGATCCTTTTTGGCAAGTTTTGAAATCAAGTTCATGCTTGCATGAGCAAGCCTTCTATGTCACAACCAACTATCTTTGTCATTTAGAGCTGAAAGACATTTTATGTTTTCTGAAGAGATGCTCTCTAAATGAACAATATACACATTTTCAAATCTGTGTCCGACAAACAAAACTTTCTTGTTTTCAATGTTTTCAACAAGACACATAGATGATTCAAAAATGACTCGGTTTCCCTTGTCACACAATTGACTATTACTAAGAAGGTTATGCTTTAAACCTTCGACAAGAAGAACATTATCAATTGAGGAATTGGGATACTTACCAATGCTTCCAACTCCGAGTATTTTACCTTTTCCATTGTCACCAAAAGTGACTGATCCTTTGTTTTTAGGACAAAAGGAATTGAACCATCTTTTCTCTCCGGTCATGTGCTTGGAGCATCCACTATCAAGAATCCAATGGTCCTTGACATCTTCAGACTTCAAGCACACCTGCATAAAGAACTAATTCTTGATCTTTGGTACCCAAATCTTTTTGGGTCCACTAGTATTAGAACTGATTTCTTTCATCTTGTCCTTACGGACCCACATAAATTTGATCCCATAAGAGGATTTCTTTCTAGTTTGGCAGACATGTGATATGTGACCAGATTTACCACAAAAAATGCATAACATAAATGATGGAGATGATTTTGTGATCATGTAAGAGTAAGATTTTTGATCTTTAAAAGAATCATACCCAATACCACTTTTATTGAAGCAACACCTTTGAGACCCAAGAAGAATGTCAAGGTTTTTCTTTCCTTGAGTAAACCTTGCAAGATCTTTTGTGAGAGAGTCAACCTTCATTTTCAACAATCAAGGTATTTGACTCTCTTTGTAAAGATTTTTCATTTTCTTGAGTAGTTCTTGCGAGATCATCTCTAAAAGATATAACTTGACTTTTCAAAATATCGTTCTGTGAGACCCCAACTTTTCATGTGCTCTGATTATTGCGGAAGAGTATTTGGGTATTTAGTGAAATAATTGGAGGATCATAATTGGGGTGTTGGAATAGGAAGATTTTTAGCACCCTGTTTTTAGGTAACATTGCTGTGAGATCCCGACCTTACCTTATTAATGTCGTTTATGATTCCCTCAATATGTACGTATGATTAAATGAGTGATTGTTGGTGTAAGTGTCGACACATTGGAGCATAGTGTCGACACATTAGAGTAACACCCGAAAGTTTACCTTTTTCTGGAGCCCAAAGTGAATTTTGACTAAGTGTTGTAAGTGTCGACACCTTGGATCATAGTGTCGACACATTAGACCGATACCCGAATGTTTATATTTTTCCGGAACTAGAGTGATTTTTGACTAAGTGTTGGAAGTGTCGACACCTTGAGTGATGGTGTCGACACATCCAACTAAAACCCGAAAGTGTGCATTTTTCCAGAACTCCCGTGAATTTTGACCAAGTGATGGAAGTGTCGACACCTTGAGTGATGGTGTCGACACATCTAACTGAAACCCGAGAGTTTACATTTTTTCCCACTTTGGCCAAGTGTTGGAAGTGTCGACACCTTGAGTGATGGTGTCGACACATCCTACTAAATGTGTTGTAAGTGTCGACACCTTTAGTGATGGTGTCGACACATATAACTAAATCCCTAGAAAATACGTGAGGTGGAATTCATGTGAAAAATGGGGAAATAAGGGAGGGCAGCCTTGTCTTTTCCCCAAGCCCTTTACGTATAAGGCAACCCCCCCCTTTCCCACAAGTCATTTTGCCCTAGCTCCCCACCGAAGAAGAGAAGAGAAGAAAAGAAAGAAAGAAGAAAGAAAGAAAGAAGAAGAAGAAAGGAAGAAGAGAAAGAAAGAGAGAGAGAAGAAGGTGAGTGCTTATGGCCGGCCAAGCCATACCCATTTTCACCTATGTTCTCTTTTTCTTTTGAATGGTTGATGGTTGTGTGTTGTTAGTTTCTCCTTGGTTGTTGTGATGGTTGTGTGTTGTTAGATTTCTCCTTGAGATTCATGTGTTTGCTTTGAAGAAAATGTAGATCTAGTGAGTTTTAGAGAGTTGTATGGATTGTGCACAAAGCCATGGAGAGTGTGGTTAGATTTGGGAATTTATAAACCCAAGAGAAACCAACTTGCATACTAGGTGTTTGATAAAAGACCAAAGGGAGTGAAATAGATGCAATAACCTTTGTTCTAGTGATGAAATCATTGTTTTTGGTTGGAAGTTTTGAGTTGTATGTGTAAAGTTTACGTCTTGTATATGAGGTTATATGAGGAGGGCACTTGGGGCAAAATTTCGTGGGTGTTGGATGATTTTGTACGACGAAGTATGTGTATGACGAAGTATGAGATATTGAATGAGGAATAAGGACGATTTTGTATGATGAAGCGTGAGTAATTGATTGATTACTCTATACGTCTAGTAACCTATGAATAACAAAGGTATGATCCAATTGTAGGTAACGTGACGTTCAACATTCAAGCAAGCGAAGGTAAGAGGAGCTTACGTTTGTAAGTGAAAATAGTAAGTAGCAACTTACGCTTTACAAAACTGGAATGATACACAGCATGTTTTTATGAATAAGCATAACATGTTTATAACCATGCATGACAAGCTATTTCTCAACAAGCATGCCATCGTATACGTATTTGTATGAAAGCATGAAAGAAGTTTTTGTGCAAAGGAAAACATGAAAGGTTTATGAGATATTTGTCATTAAGCACGAACTGTCAAGAGCATTAGAAGCATTTTATGATAAGTTGATTACCAAGCATGACATGAGCACGTCATGAGCAATTGCATTTGCATTTATTTGTCTCATAAGAAAGAAGGAGAAATTTTATGCAAATGAAAGTACCATTTTTATGCTACTTATGACAAGTTTTATGACAAGTTAATTAACGAACGAACCCAAGTCGGTCGGTACCGTACCAAGTCAAGAAGGTGCATCCATACCGAAGGACGTTTACGTGAAGGATGGATGTCACCTAGGACACCCATACCGAAGGATGCTTGCAAGAAGGATGGGTAGTCCAGGAGGTATGTGCAATCACACTGAAGGATGCTTGCAAGAAGGTGTGAACCTCCAAGAGTCGTGTCTAGCCACTGAAGGACATTGAGAAGGTGTGCTAGCTCGACCATATGTAAGGTCCCCAAGGGAAATAGGGGACAGTTCCATTGGGAACGCACAACCCTGATGCCAGGGGTAAATGGAGCTCGAGTAGCCCATAGGATAAGAATGGAAAAGATTTTCCAAAAGAAAGAGCTTTATAAGTATAAGAGATGTTTTCAAGAGCAAGTGCATGTGCATATGCAATCATGAGGCATACACGTGCATCACGATTCATGATCATGCATGAATTACATATGTATACATGATATTTAAAGTTCAAGTTTATGACTATTTCAAGTTAAGGCTCATGATATTTCAAGTTGTACTTGAATTACATTATGTTCAAGTTTATGATTATTTCAAGTTTAAGCGCATGCTTATGATTTTAAGTCAAGTGCATGCTTATGATTTTACGTTCATTATGATATCGAGTTCATGATGATTTCAAGTTTAAAAGCAAGTGTATGAATTCAAGTTCATATTCCCAAACCATGATTTCAAGCTCATGTTTTAATTATAATTCCTTACTGAGTCTTTCGACTCACAGATGTTTTAAATTGTATCATTCCAGATAACAATTCAGGTGGGAAAATCTAGAAGAGGGACCGATGGGAACGTCCTCATCCCTCTTTGTTGTTCATTAAAGGTTAGATGAAATTTTGAAGAGTCATCATGAGCCTCCGTCGTGTGGTGGTCATGGGTTATTCGGACTATTAGAGTTCAAGGTTTTTGATGTCTAGTATCTTAGTCGTGGTTATCAGAATCAGAAGTTGAAGAGTTCATAGGAAGTACTATCAGGCATCCTGTGAATGTCTATGTTATGTGTATAAGGATTCAAGATGTATTACTTATATGTTATGAGTAGGTCCATATAAAGGTTTTGTTGGAATCCCTTAGGACTTGTACTTCAGTCATGCAGACATGACATGTAATTTGGATGCTTTCACTATTGCCGTTGTAGTCAATTGTGTAAGTTGAAGTTTATGTAAATCTCTTTGGCCCATCTCTCTCAGTTGTAGGTGTTTTATGTATTTGTATAAAAAAAAAAATCCGCTGCATGATTAAGAGAAACGCTGGAACATTCATTGAGTGGATGTTCGCGGCTGTCATTAACCCCCTTCGGGCTAGCGTTCAGGGCGTGACAGAAAATGGTATCAGAGGAATTAGAGATTTGGGCCAGGAGACATAAGGTATAGATTAGAACCCTAAAGAGTTAACTATGTGTTAGGCATCAAGTACACTAGACTGGTGACATAGACTCATTATGAGCTCATAGTGAATAAAGACTTTGAAAGTGCAGAATGACACCTAGAGGACCAAAAGAGAATTGGGGACTCAGAGAATCGAATGTCACTACTGATGATGTTTTAGAACACATGGCTCGGCTTGTCACTGAACAGGTGCAACAAGGAACAAATGATTAAGGTTACCTAAGGATATGATTACGCAGACCCTGGAAGAAATTTTTATCGAAGTAAGTTTTGATTTTGGTAGACTTCCGAATGGAGTTTGCCGGAACACCTGATTTTAGTCAGAGGGTCAGATTTTGGCTGAGGAATAGTTATTGCTCTTTGACTTATTAAGGCTTAGGAATTCAAGACAATGAGTTGTTTTGAGGATAATGAATTTTGATATTAGACTTGGTCTGCATTTGAGATTATACGGACAGGGAATCGAAGAACTATTGGAGTTTTATACCGCCCAGATAAGGGATTTGTTGATCAATTGTAAAGAGCTTAAGTATGCACTAATGCTTATTTATGAACATAGTATGATCTTTGGATTAGGAAAGAGATATATCTGAGAAGATATTTTACGCTAAGGATTGCTGTTATAAGTGCTTATTGATGCCATTAGAATTGACCATGGCATAAGAGACATTGAAATGATGATTAGGGTGCTTCGGGGCCATTTAGATTGATTAGTGATCTTCATGATGATACAGTGGCTCATTTGAAGAGTTAAGAGGGTTATAAAGAATGTTTGTCGATTGAATTGCAGAAATTAAGTTGAGGAAACTTGACTACCAATTTTTCTAAATGTGGAGGATTACCCGAATGCATGAGTAAATCCACTATAATGTAGTCTAATGGTGGTGATCAAATTATAAAGAATGCCTAATTGAAAGTGAGGGGCATATAGTATTAGCTAATTTGATGGTAATGGAGATGGTGGTTTGACATCATATTAGGCATGAATTGGTTGACAGCGCATGGTGCTCGTATGAATCGTTATGATGAGGAAAAGGAGGGGAGACCGGGTTGTTGTTTCCCATGTATGAGAAAAAAATGGGGCGAAGGCCAGCGAGTATGTCGACCAACTAGGTTGTAAAGAGGTCATGAAGGACTTTTAATCCTGGCAAATGATACCGAGAGGGAGGCTGCTAAAGAAATACCTAGGTTACCCCAGATAGAGAAGTGGAATTGGTACTGAGTTAGAATTACCTTCTAAAGTATCGTATCGAATGGCTCCAGTAGAGCTGAAGGAGCTAAAGGTTCAAATAGAAGAACTTCTGGAGGAAGGGTTTATACGGCCAAGTGTAAGGTGGCTATAAAGAATAGATACACGTTACCTTTATATTGATGACCTGTTCGATTAAGTTATAACAGACATAAGTATCCTCAAAGATTGACTGGAGATCGAGGTATCATCAGTCGAAGGTGAAAGAAGGAGGTCAATTCTCTAAGAGTAAATTTTGGTTGGAGCAAGTCTGATTTTCGGGGCATGTAGTTTCAGGCAAGGGGATTGTCGTGGAACACGGTAAGGTCGATGATGTATCCTAATGGCCAAGGCCAATAAATGTGAAGGAAATAAGGAGTTTCCTGGGGTTAACAAGATACTACCGAAGGTTCATCGAGGGGTTAAGATAGTTATACTATTGACATCGTTGATTAAGAAAAATGTCAAGTTTGAATAGACGTTTGAGTGCGAATAAAATCTTTTGGGATTTTAGACCGAATGGGTACCAGGACGTACCAGTGGCCCTACCTATGTCTTAGAGTATGAGCCCTTGCACATTAAGGGAACCTTTTTATATGTAGGAGAACCGATAAGGGTTAGCCAAAAGGGTGAAACAGTTGAGGACAAAGACCAAATTCCGAGGACGGAATTTTTGTAAGGAGGGGAGGATGCGAGACCCCAACTTTTCATGTGCTCTGATTATTGCGGAAGAGTATTTGGGTATTTAGTGAAATAATTGGAGGATCATAATTGGGGTGTTGGAATAGGAAGATTTTTAGCACCCTGTTTTTAGGTAACATTGCTGTGAGATCCCGACCTTACCTTATTGATGTCGTTTATGATTCCCTCAATATGTACGTATGATTAAATGAGTGATTGTTGGTGTAAGTGTCGACACATTGGAGCATAGTGTCGACATATTAGAGTAACACCCGAAAGTTTACCTTTTTCTGGAGCCCAAAGTGAATTTTGACTAAGTGTTGTAAGTGTCGACACCTTGGATCATAGTGTCGACACATTAGACCGATACCCGAATGTTTATATTTTTCCGGAACTAGAGTGATTTTTGACTAAGTGTTGGAAGTGTCGACACCTTGAGTGATGGTGTCGACACATCCAACTAAAACCCGAAAGTGTGCATTTTTCCAGAACTCCCGTGAATTTTGACCAAGTGATGGAAGTGTCGACACCTTGAGTGATGGTGTCGACACATCTAACTGAAACCCGAGAGTTTACATTTTTTCCCACTTTGGCCAAGTGTTGGAAGTGTCGACACCTTGAGTGATGGTGTCGACACATCCTACTAAATGTGTTGTAAGTGTCGACACCTTTAGTGATGGTGTCGACACATATAACTAAATCCCTAGAAAATACGTGAGGTGGAATTCATGTGAAAAATGGGGAAATAAGGGAGGGCAGCCTTGTCTTTTCCCCAAGCCCTTTACGTATAAGGCAACCCCCCCCTTTCCCACAAGTCATTTTGCCCTAGCTCCCCACCGAAGAAGAGAAGAGAAGAAAAGAAAGAAAGAAGAAAGAAAGAAAGAAGAAGAAGAAAGGAAGAAGAGAAAGAAAGAGAGAGAGAAGAAGGTGAGTGCTTATGGCCGGCCAAGCCATACCCATTTTCACCTATGTTCTCTTTTTCTTTTGAATGGTTGATGGTTGTGTGTTGTTAGTTTCTCCTTGGTTGTTGTGATGGTTGTGTGTTGTTAGATTTCTCCTTGAGATTCATGTGTTTTCTTTGAAGAAAATGTAGATCTAGTGAGTTTTAGAGAGTTGTATGGATTGTGCACAAAGCCATGGAGAGTGTGGTTAGATTTGGGAATTTATAAACCCAAGAGAAACCAACTTGCATACTAGGTGTTTGATAAAAGACCAAAGGGAGTGAAATAGATGCAATAACCTTTGTTCTAGTGATGAAATCATTGTTTTTGGTTGGAAGTTTTGAGTTGTATGTGTAAAGTTTACGTCTTGTATATGAGGTTATATGAGGAGGGCACTTGGGGCAAAATTTCGTGGGTGTTGGATGATTTTGTACGACGAAGTATGTGTATGACGAAGTATGAGATATTGAATGAGGAATAAGGACGATTTTGTATGATGAAGCGTGAGTAATTGATTGATTACTCTATACGTCTAGTAACCTATGAATAACAAAGGTATGATCCAATTGTAGGTAACGTGACGTTCAACATTCAAGCAAGCGAAGGTAAGAAGAGCTTACGTTTGTAAGTGAAAATAGTAAGTAGCAACTTACGCTTTACAAAACTGGAATGATACACAGCATGTTTTTATGAATAAGCATAACATGTTTATAACCACGCATGACAAGCTATTTCTCAACAAGCATGCCATCGTATACGTATTTGTATGAAAGCATGAAAGAAGTTTTTGTGCAAAGGAAAACATGAAAGGTTTATGAGATATTTGTCATTAAGCACGAACTGTCAAGAGCATTAGAAGCATTTTATGATAAGTTGATTACCAAGCATGACATGAGCACGTCATGAGCAATTGCATTTGCATTTATTTGTCTCATAAGAAAGAAGGAGAAATTTTATGCAAATGAAAGTACCATTTTTATGCTACTTATGACAAGTTTTATGACAAGTTAATTAACGAACGAACCCAAGTCGGTCGGTACCGTACCAAGTCAAGAAGGTGCATCCATACCGAAGGACGTTTACGTGAAGGATGGATGTCACCTAGGACACCCATACCGAAGGATGCTTGCAAGAAGGATGGGTAGTCCAGGAGGTATGTGCAATCACACTGAAGGATGCTTGCAAGAAGGTGTGAACCTCCAAGAGTCGTGTCTAGCCACTGAAGGACATTGAGAAGGTGTGCTAGCTCGACCATATGTAAGGTCCCCAAGGGAAATAGGGGACAGTTCCATCGGGAACGCACAACCCTGATGCCAGGGGTAAATGGAGCTCGAGTAGCCCATAGGATAAGAATGGAAAAGATTTTCCAAAAGAAAGAGCTTTATAAGTATAAGAGATGTTTTCAAGAGCAAGTGCATGTGCATATGCAATCATGAGGCATACACGTGCATCACGATTCATGATCATGCATGAATTACATATGTATACATGATATTTAAAGTTCAAGTTTATGACTATTTCAAGTTAAGGCTCATGATATTTCAAGTTGTACTTGAATTACATTATGTTCAAGTTTATGATTATTTCAAGTTTAAGCGCATGCTTATGATTTTAAGTCAAGTGCATGCTTATGATTTTACGTTCATTATGATATCGAGTTCATGATGATTTCAAGTTTAAAAGCAAGTGTATGAATTCAAGTTCATATTCCCAAACCATGATTTCAAGCTCATGTTTTAATTATAATTCCTTACTGAGTCTTTCGACTCACAGATGTTTTAAATTGTATCATTCCAGATAACAATTCAGGTGGGAAAATCTAGAAGAGGGACCGATGGGAACGTCCTCATCCCTCTTTTTTGTTCATTAAAGGTTAGATGAAATTTTGAAGAGTCATCATGAGCCTCCGTCGTGTGGTGGTCATGGGTTATTCGGACTATTAGAGTTCAAGGTTTTTGATGTCTAGTATCTTAGTCGTGGTTATCAGAATCAGAAGTTGAAGAGTTCATAGGAAGTACTATCAGGCATCCTGTGAATGTCTATGTTATGTGTATAAGGATTCAAGATGTATTACTTATATGTTATGAGTAGGTCCATATAAAGGTTTTGTTGGAATCCCTTAGGACTTGTACTTCAGTCATGCAGACATGACATGTAATTTGGATGCTTTCACTATTGCCGTTGTAGTCAATTGTGTAAGTTGAAGTTTATGTAAATCTCTTTGGCCCATCTCTCTCAGTTGTAGGTGTTTTATGTATTTGTATAAAAAAAAAATCCGCTGCATGATTAAGAGAAACGCTGGAACATTCATTGAGTGGATGTTCGCGGCTGTCATTAACCCCCTTTGGGCTAGCGTTCGGGGCGTGACACGTTCTCTTTAGCAATACTTTCAAAATTCTTTTTAAGAGAACTATATTTTGAAACCATTCTTTTAAATTCAACATATTGCTCATCAAAGGCATCTTGCAGTTCATCAAGTGTAAAGGAAGAAAGTAAATCTTGTACCTCATCTTCATCTCCCTTTGCCATGAGGCAAAAGTTTGCAGCTTCTTCATCACTTTCGCTGCTGCTTTCATCAGATTCTCCCCATGCAGCCAAGAATGCTTTCTTCTTGCTTTTGAAGTCTCTTGACTTCTTGTGTGTCTCGAGATTGGGGCAATCCGACTTTATATGCCCGGGCTTCTTGCATCCAAAGCATATGATCTCATTCTTCTTGTTGCTATCACCCTTGAAGTGAGTTTTCCTTGACAATCTTTTATCTCCTTGTTTCTTCCGGAAGAACTTCTTGAACTTCTTGGTGAATAGGGCGAATTCTTCATCCTCATCCTCAGAAGATTCATCTTCACTGGAGCATGTTGCTTTTAATGCTATGCCCCTTTTTCTTCTACCTTCGTCCTCATCCTCCTTTACTTGGTTCATCTCATGTGTCAGAGAGATCCCATGAGTTCGTCAAGTGAGAGCTTTGTCAAATCCTTAGCTTCTTGAATGGCTGTCACTTTAGGCTCCCAAGACTTAGGAAGACACCTGAGGATCTTTCTCACCATTTCAACATTAGTATACTCTTTACCAAGAGATTTTAATCCATTAATAATATCAGTAAAACGAGTAAACATAGAAGAAATGGTTTCATCAGATTTCATCTTGAACAACTCATAATTGTGCACAAGCATACTAATCTTGTTTTCTTTCACTTGATTAGTACCTTCATGGGACACTTCTAGTTTATCCCAAATTTCTTTCGCGGTATCGCAACCGGAAATACGATTGAACTCGTTTGCATCGAGTGCACAGTATAGCACATTCATGGCTTTAGAGTTCAAGGACATTAGCTTGAGATCAGCATCATCCAAATCTTTTTCATCCTTCAGCTTACCTTCCTTGTCTCTAGGAAATCTAGGACCCCTGGAGATAACTCTCCATAGTTCATAGTGTGAGACCCCGATTTTCCCCTACGTAATTGCTTATGTATTATTTTATTTTTCCAATGTAATAGTTTTTATTTCTTAATGGGGCTATGTTTTGGCCAATGTATGGCCTAATTTCTTATGTTATGGTATTTTGATTAAAATGGGATTTTATTTCATAAAATCTCTTTAAATAATTAATATGCCATTTTAATGCAAGTACAAATTATATTATGTTAAGAGCCGAAATTTGCAAGTAAGTTCCTCTTTTACAAATTGATATTTTTCATTTACCTACTATGATTCATGGGCCATATAATTCGAATTATGCTTTAATAATTTCCTTGTATAAGCCGAAATTATTAATAGATTAAATAATGAAATTCTTTTGAATACATGGATTAAATATTGTATGTGACATGTAAGATTATGATGTGTTCTATATTATTAATAGAATTTCCATATGAATATTCAAATGATAAGCTATGTAGTTATGTGATAAGTTTAGAAATGATTTAATTGATAAGCACACTTGCTTATCATAGTGATAAGCAAGCATGATAAGATAGGAAACCTTTAGAGTGATAAGGCCTTGTGATTATTGTAGAGATAGGCTAAGGCCATTATCACATGATAAGATATCATACTTGTAAGGTGATAAGCTATTGGAATGGATAGATAAGTAAGAGAGCTTATAAAGTGATAAGTTAGGAGAGAATGAAACTAAGTTGAAAGTTGGTTGCCATTTAATGTGGAAGTAACTAGGTTGGTTGAAAAGCAACCAAACTAAGTGAGACACAAGCCATCTACGTAAATGCTATGGGATGAATTTGAAAAAGCCAAAGCAAGGCCATGTGAAGTGTAAGAGATGTGTAAGTGGTGTAAGGGAGATGAAAAGCCATAAAGCAAGGCCATGTGAAGAGTAAGAGATGTGTAAGTTGTGTAAGATGATAAGACAACACATGGATGCAAAAGAGAAGAGAAAAGCAAGGGAGAGGAAGGCATTTACGTTGGAATGCATGTGAGGAGAGAGAGAAGGTATTCAAATGCAAAACAAGCTTTTGGAAGACAAGTGATGTGAGATAAAAAGGTGAAAGGAAATAAAAAGAGAGAGAGAAGACTTAGACCTTTGCTTGGTCGACCAACACCCCCCATTCATCCCCTCTTCCTCTTTCTTTTTCTCTCTTGTCAACTCACCCTCTCAAGCCTTGTGTCATAGCATTTACTCCCCTTGGGAGACTCAATCTCTCACATCTCTCTTGCAAATGCCATGACCGAAATTCACATCTCACCCCACACTCCAATTCTTCCTCATTTGGACGAACCCCTCATTGCTCTCAACTCTCTCCCATTTTCAAGTCTTGACCGAATCTTACACTCAAGAGTTCAAGGTTTGTGCATTTCATCTTGCCTCTAAACCACTTCCATCAAGCTTGCCAAAACCCATTCCAAAAGCCAAGTAAATCTCTCCTTTTTGTTGACAAATCCTACCATGAAAACCTAGCCATTTGACACCATTATTCTTCAAACTTACCATGTCCTCTTCACCACTATAGAGTTTCTTTTAAACCAAGCTTGGTCATTTCTAAGGAGGGTGGACCGAATCTTTGGAGGAGGAAAAGGATAGGAAGATTTGGTAAAGGTTGAAGGTGAGTTTAGTTTCATTGATGATTTTGTCTTGAGCTTCACAAGTACTAACCAAAGGTACCTTATTTTCTAGGTGCTCAAGCTTGGACAAACAACAAGGTAAGGCTAAAATGATTTTGTTGGGTTAGCATGAGTGGCCGAATGGCCTATGTATAAGATCTTGAAGTTTTATTTTGATAGATGCCTTGATGTTGTTAGATCTTGGATGCTTAGGAACCCTAGGTTGTTTACATGTTAGATCTAACCATGAAAGCCCTAGATCTAAGGTTGTATGTGAAGAAAAATGCAAATGGAGAACAATGCAAGCTAAAGGAAGTTAGATCTAAGTTTTGATATGTTGGGTGATGAAAAATGATATCTTTGTTTAGATCTATGGATATTAGTGTGAATAAAGAGTAGACCTATTGTTGATGGAATTATTTGATAAAAAGATTAAGTGTATGCATGCTAGTTAGGTCACAAATGCAAAGGATGTGCAAAGGATGTGCATGATATGATTTTCTCTATGTGGATTTTCATGTATAGTTTTGAATATGTGTAGATTTGGACATTGGCCTTAACATGTGCAAGATTTATGACCTTAATGCATAGTAGATGATTATGTTAAGTATTGGAAGCATGCATATTGAAGGAAATAAAAGAAAACTAATCATTGAGTACAACATGAGTTGGCCGAATGCCTTGAGTATGGTGTATGGTATGGGTGTTTTGATTTGTAGATATTAGGTTGTGAAATTTGTTGATTGGAGGATGGGATCACCCTTGGAGAAAAGTTGTGATTAATTGGTGCATAAATGGTAGTGGCCGAAAGTTACAAGAAGTTAACCCTAAGTGCAAATTTATAATTTATGTATTTTCATTGTTGTGTTGGATAAGAAAAATTAGAGTTAGGCTAGTTGGAATAATATTATAGAGCCATGATCTTTATTAAATATTATTGGAACCCTAGTTAAGTTTTACTCGGGTTTTATTTGAGGTTTAAAGTCTAAGTTAAGATTTAATCATGAATAAATTATTAATAGTTAGATATAAGGTTTAATGTAGTACGTGTAGTAAAAAAGAGACTTAGGTTTAAATCTAAACCTATGAGTATTATTTAACCCTAATCGAGACACGTACATGGATAAATATATTTTTATTTCAATAAAAATATTAATTTAATAAGTTAAGTTTTGAATATTGTTAAGGAAAAGAATAAAATAATTATTTTGTAATTAAATGAATTTCTGTGATATGTATATATAGATATATATATATATATCTTCGATTGATGACTGATTTCAAAAGAAATGATTTCATAATTCTTAAAGTCTAAAAGAATATTTGAATCGCTTGTAGGCGATCCACGTGTCTGTATACACGAACAAGAAGACCAAGTGTAAGTGGAATTGTAAGTGGATACTGTAAGTGTACAGTAAGTATTCCTTTTCAAAACTGGAATGACACACTGCATCGTTTCATGAATAAGCATGAATTTTAAGAAAGCATGACATGATATGAATTTCATGAACAAGCATGAATTTTAAGCAAGTATGAATTTTAAGCAAGCATGACATGACATGTGCATTGCATGAATTTTTCAAGAAGAAAATTATGCAATGATTTTTATGGAAAGAATATGAGAAGTTTTATGAAACGATAAGTTAAGATTAAGGGCACCGGTCGGTACCGTACCATTAAGTTGGACTCCCATACCGAAGGACATTTATGAGAAGGACGGAGGAATCCAAGAGGCTGTGCAAGCCACATTGAAGGACAGTGAGAAGGTGTGGTGCCTCCAAGGGTCGTGTCTAGCCATCAGGCCTGGGGCAACTACGGGCTAGCTCGACCAGATGTTAAGGTCTCCAAGGGAATTCGGGGACGGTTCCAAAGGGAACGCACAACCCTGACTTCAGGGGTCAAATGGAGCGAGCCCACAAGTAAAAGACACGAAATAATTATGATAAGGCCAACAAGGGCACAAGTACGAATGAATGATTTTTAAGGGCCAAGGGCCAGTTTTACAAGCAAGTATGAAAGAAAGTGGTTTTCAAGGGCCTGGGGCCGAAAACACTAAGCAAGAGCATATGCATAATTCATGAGCACGCATATGCATCAGTTATCAAGTTTTCTTTCTTTCATGATTAAGCAAGCATGAGTCAAGAGCATGATTTAAGTTTTACGTTTTTCCCTTACTGAGTCTTTTTGACTCACGTTTTTAAAACTGTGTCATTCCAGATGTATCAGGTGAAGAGAGTCAGGAGGACTACCTGACCTAGATGCCCAAGATGTTAAGCTTCGCATTTTGTAGATAGTGACATGAGTGTCGCTAATTGGGTTCTAATATGTTTTAAATATTTGTTTTGTATGAATTTGATGAGAACCCTGATTATGTAAGTATTTGCTCAAACCCCTCGCGATCCTGTACGTTTCCGCCGTAATCAAGTAAGAATATAAGTAAGAACGCTGGAGCCATCCGGGGGATAGCCCGCGGCTGTCACGGTCCCTGCGGGATGCCGTTCGGGGCGTGACACATAGTCTACGGCTTGGATGTAAATTCTCATCCTTGTCTTCCAATAGTTATAGGTATTCCCATTAAACAAGGGAGGTCGATTCGTCGACTGCCCTTCAGCCAAAGTGGTGCCAACTGGGGTTGTCATGATAATGAGCTAGTAACCTCAGCTCTGATACCAATTGTGAGTCTAAAAGACAACCCAAGAGGGGGGGTGAATTGAGTTTTCTAAAACTTTTGAAACCTTTTCAAACAACCCAGAAATATTCTGATCTATATTTAGGAAAACTAAAGACTAGATCTATGCAAACAAAGATCACAACAACAATGAATAAACGAGAACAATCAAGCAATATCTGCAGAAGTAAAAGAGGAGGGTTAGAGAGATGACACCAGTATTTTTAGGTGGTTCGGCCAATCTCTTACCTACGTCCACCCCCAAGGCTATTGACTTCCTTGGGCTTCCTCCACTATTCTCCAAGTGAATACAGCTTAGCTTCCCGGGTGCTAAGGAACCGTTACAAAGCGTTTTCCGAGCTCACGCTTCAACTCGTTTCTCAAATCCCAAACCCTAGGATTTCTTCTACTTCTCTCAAGTAGGATATAGTGTTCACACAACACTAGGAAGGTTTACAAGATTTGGGTACAGTGATTTAAGGCTCTCTAAGCCGGATGTACAAGTGGGTAGCTCAAGAAACTAAAAGGGCTCTCTAAGCCAAATCTACAAATATAAGAACCTGAGGTGTGCCAAGAGAATGAGATCTTTAAGGAAGGCTTCAAGATTTTCAAGATGGATCACGAGATTTCAAGGTTGTAAGAACTTCTCTTCTTCTTCTTTGAGCTTTCTCTCTCAAGAAATTAGGGCAAGGATGATTTTCGTGTGAAGCTCTTGCTTTCTCTTTCAAACTTCTTCTATTTATAGTCTCTAGGGCATCAGGGGTCTTCTGGTAAAGATTTGGAGCCGTTGGAGGTCATTTGGGTCATTTGAAGAAATTTTTAAGTGAGTGACGTCGCTCCAGGATCTGAGAAATCGAAGCATGTGTCGACACCTTCCCTGTATGTGTCGACACCTAGAAGTTTTGCCTGGAAACTCACTCTCGGGTGTATGACCAATGTGTCGACACTTATGTCCAATGTGTCGACACTTCTCTTCAAAGTGTTGACCCTTCAAAATGCCTTGGAAACATGCCTTCGGGTGCATGTGCAATTTGTTGACACTAATTGCATATGTGTCGACACCATGAGCTTTGGCCTATAAACCTTGCCTTCTGTTGATAGTTCAATGTGTCGACACCTTTAGTCTATGTGTCGACACCTTCAATTTGGCCTGGAAGCTTGCTTTCTGGTGAGTGTGCAATGTGTCGACACTTCTCTTAAATGTGTCGACACCATCATCTTGGCCAGGGACACGCCTTCTGGTGTATGACCAATGTGTCGACACCCTCAACACTTAGGCTGAAAAGTGGCTTCCCTTGGCACCAACAAACATTCTTAAAACACCTACAAAGTAAAGATTGTCCAATAAGCTTGTGTAGTGGTGTTCAATTATATCTAAGGCCAATTTAAGCTTAGAGAACTCTTGATATCATTTTCTGAAAAAGATTTGCAAATTTAGAATCTAAAGGTCTCAAACTAGTTGGAAAAGTTTGTTATCATCAAAATCAAAAATAGATTATTTATAAAACAACCTTGGGCTAACACTTATTATCCTTGTTTTTCTCCTACATGTATGGTGTATTTTATCATTGAACTTAAGCTTTAATCCTCTAATCCATTTGGCCATAACCCTAATTTCATTTATCCATCACAAGAAAATATAATTTCATTTTTATAAGCTTGCCATTAGGTTTTTTCTTTACTAGGTCATTCGGCCATGCTCCATTTCAAGTGTTCCTCGTCTACAATTTCTTCTCCAATGGTGATCCCAACCTCCATTTTCAGATTCACAACCTAGGATCTACAAATCACAAAACAACTTCAAAATCTAGCAATACATCATATTCGGCCAACGCCCATATTCATAGAATAATTAGGTTTTCCTTGGTTCTTTTGATTTGCATGCAAACTTCTATATTTCAATACTAGCTTATATGCATATGTTTACTAAACTTACATATATCATGACCATTCATCAAACCTATACTTAACAAAGTTATACTTGAAGATCCAAGGCATACAAGGTTCGGACAACACCAACCAACACAACCTTTCATGCCAAAACTTGCAACATGCATTCCTTTTGCATTTTAAGACCAAACTAGCATGCATTGAGCCTTACAACCTCATCTCTTCATCATATACAACCACCATGTTCAGATCTAGCAAGAATCAAAGCACCAACTCAAGATCCAACCAAGAGACATTCGGCCAACAACAATATTTAGCACCAATAACCACATTTGGCCTCACCTTGATGATTGAACACAAGCTTTGCTAAAAGAAGTGTACCTAGCATAGTCAAACATCTTAGGTCAGAATTTATAAAGACCTCAATCCAAAAAATCATGTGAAAATCAAGTCTACCTCTACCTTCCACTAGTCACACGATTTTAACCAAAATCCTTCCTTAATCCCAACTTTCGGTTCCACCTTTAGGAATGGTTTCAAGGGCTGAGATTTGTGTCTTCAAGGTGCTAAGATAGATGTTTTATGGTGGGGAAAAGAGAAGTGTTTTGGTTGCAAGAGAAGGGAAACAAGACTTAAGCCAAAGATGAGTTTCGGCCAAGAGAGAAAAGAGAGAGAGAGTTGCAATGAGAAGTGTGATTCGGTCAAAAGAAATAAGCAAATGAAATGTGAAGAAGTGGGGGATAAAAGCAAGTTGAATTTACACTTGGACTTAATTATGACAAGAGGTGACAAGAGGGAAAAAGAAAAAGGGGGGGAGTGAACTTGGACGGCAATGACCAAGCAAAGGTGTTGTCATTTCAACTTTTCTCTCACCTTATCTCTTTGTCCCCTCATGCTTAGCCCTTCACATAAAGCTCTCTTGCCTTGTCTTTTCACTTCAAATCACCTCATTTATTTGTCTCCAAGCACCATTCACGTGAATCTACAAGCTTCTAGATTTCTCCTCTTGCTTTCTTCTTGCTTTTACGTGTAGCTCACTTGCCAATTCACTTCTACCACTTTTTCATTTCACTTTCCCACTTTTCATTTCACTTATCACAATATATAAGCACTTTGACTTATCTCTTATATAATGAATTAGCTTATCACAACATATATATTCATAGCTTATCACCAACAACTTATCATCATGATAACTTATCTCCAATAAGCACTTTGACTTATCTAAATCAACACCATAACTTATCAACTTATCTCAAAGATAATTACTCTAGCATATCTCTTGATAGCCACAATAACCTATCATCTCAATCTCTCTCTAACTTATCACTATGATAAGCAAGTGTGCTTATCAATTAAATTCCCCTCAAGCTTATCATATAATATCTCTAATGATAATTCAAAACTAATAATTAAGGCCATAAAATGATGATCAATGCTACCTATTAAAGACACAAAAAAATAAAATATTTAATGCTTACATGAACTTCATGATTTCTTAATTAATTATTTTCGGCCATAATATATATAAATCTCTCTTCATAATTTAATTTCATGGATTATGGGATATACTAAGCAAATGGAAAATATAAATCCATAAAAGAAACTTACCTAGCAAGTTTCGGCTCTTAGGGAAAATAAAAGTTACTTGCACTAAAGCTTCCATAATGGAAAAAGAAATTATTTAAAGAAAATTCTTGAATAAAATTTCATAATAAGTTAATGTACCATAAACATTAAACTTAGGTCATATATTGGCAAAAAATATGGCCCCATAAGTTAAATCAAAACAATTACATAGGAAAATAGCAAAAGCAAAGTTCGGGGTCTCACAACAGAGCTGTCTTATAGCCAGGCCGAGTTCATGTACCTGGTAGTTGTACGGGGGCTATCTGTTGATATAGCATCATACATCTACCAGTCAATTCGTGTAGAGACCTTGAAGATTGATGCTACGACTTCACTGCCGCACGAGATTCTTCTGACCCAGTTCCTCAACACTATGCTTGTACCCGAGGGTGGTGACGAGGCAAAGGCGCTTCCACTGCGGGTGATCAACAAGACCACGCTTTCCAAATCGATGGTCTAGACACGCCGAGCGCTGCAAGCTGCTAGGTTTTGCTAGAGGAAGACGACAGGAGCTGCCCGCGAAGGCAATGGAGAGGGAGGATCCTGTACAGAGCTCGACCTAGGGACTTGGGCCATAGCGACCGAGTTGGATGAAAGATATGATGACGGAGCTGTTTCAGCGGATACAGTTAGTCTTGCAGCCCACCCATTGCATGGTCAGTGATATCAGTTGTCGTCTAACGGCTTTGAAGCAGAAGGTCGCCAACATGGACGCTGGGTGGAAGAAGGAGGTCGCTGCGCTTAAGGAGAGTTTGATTCGTAGTCATTCTTGCAGCTCTTTCCCGTGACTGAGCTGGTCGTGCTGATAGTGGAGCACCTTCGTCACGTCCGTCAACTCACGGATGATGATGATGATTGGTAGTCTTCCTTATTTACTTTTATTATCAAGTTTATTTTTTTATTATGTTTTGAGGAAATTTAATTTTATATTATGTTTTGTGGATATCTATAGATTTATTTGATGTTTTTGTTCATATTATGTCTTATGTCATTTCAATTATGTTATTTGTATTTATTAGAACTAAATATAATATGTTAATTAATATTATGTTTATAATTTCCGTAAACTAATTCAAAAAAATATTTATTATTTACATTATTAACTAACTTTGGTTATTTAAAATTTGCTAATAAAGTTAATTAAAAAAATGAAAGAAATAAATACATATTGTCCAAAAACGTTCGGACCTAAATTTATCCGTCCGGACTATTTAATGTAAAATCGAACGGTGTCGTATTATATAAAAAAACAGTCCGAACACATGTTTAGGCGGTCGGTACTGCTGAAATTCAAAATACCGTCCGGACTCTTTGTCACGCCCCGAACGGCATCCCGCAGGGACTGTGACAGCCGCGAGCTATCCCCTGGATGGCTCCAGCGTTCTTACTTATATAATTACTTGATTACGGCGGAAACGTATAGGATCGCGAGGGATTCGAGCTAAACTTACATAATCAGGGTTCTCATTAAGGTTTCATACAAGACATAACTAACATATAAAAAGCCAACTAGTGACGATCAAGCCACTATCATCAAAAGTATGAAACATAATTCTTCACCTGAGGCATCTGGAATGACACAATTTTAAAAACGTGAGTAAAAAAGACTCAGTAAGGGAAAGACATAAACTTAAAACATGCTCTTGACTTGTGTTCGCTTAATCATGAAAGAAAGAAACTTGATAAGTGATGCACATGCATGTCATGAATTATGCATATGCTCTTGCTTAGATTCGGCCCCAGGCCCTTGAAAATCTTTCTTTCGTACTTGCTTGTAAAACTGGCCCTTGGCCCTTGAAACCACTTATTCGTACTTGTGCCTCTCTTGGCCTTTTCGTAATTATTTCATATCTTTTATTTGTGGGCTCGCTCCATTTAACCCCTGAAGTCAGGGTTGTGCGTTCCCTTCGGAACCGTCCCCGAATTCCCTTGGAGACCTTACATGCCGTCAGCTAGCGCACATTCTCTCATTTCTCCTTCAGTGGCTAGACATGACCCTTGGAGGCACCACACCTTCTCAATGTCCTTCAGTGTGGTTTGCACAGCCTCGTGGATTCACCCATCCTTCTCACATTTGTCCTTCGGTATGGGAGTCCATCTTGATGGTACGGTACCGACCAGTGCCCCTTAATCTTAACTTATCGTTTCATAAAACTTCTCATAGTCTTTCCATAAAAATCATTGCATAAACTTTCTTTTTGAAAAACTCATGCAATGCACATGTCATGTCATGCTTGATTAAAATTCATGCTTGTTCATGAAACGATGCAGTGTGTCATTCCAGTTTGAAAAAGAACACTTACTGTCCACTTACAGTATCCACTTACAGTTGGTCTTCTTTGGTCGTGTATAAAGACACGTGGATCGCCTACAAGCGATTTAAATATTTCTTTAGACTTTAAGAATAGTATGCAATCATTAAATATTTGCATTTTTGAAATCGGTCATCAACCAAAAATATATATATATATATATATATATATCACTGAAATTCATTTAATCATTTAAAATATTTTATTTATTCTTTTCCTTAACAAATATTCAAAACTTAGTTTATTAAATCATTAATATTTTTATTGAAATAAAAATATATTTATCCATGTACATGCCTCGATTAGGGTTTAATTAATATCCACAGATTTAGAATTAAACCTAAGTCTCTTATTATTACACGTACTCCATTAAAACTTCATATTAAACTATTAATAAATTAATCACGATTAAATCTTAACTAGGGTTCCAAATTTCATTACATGATCACGGTTTTATACCAACTAGCCTAAACCCTAATTTCCTCATCCATCACAACAATGATAATCCATAATTCATAAATTGTACTTAGGGTTCCATTTTATTATAACATTCGGCTATTACTAGTTTATGCACCCTTTAGTCACAACTTTAACTCCAATGGTGATCCCATCCTCCATTCAACAATTTCACAACCTAGGATCTATAAATCAAAACACCAACACAATGTATCATGCTCATAATATTCGGCCAACACATGTTTTCACCCAAACGATTAAGTTTCTTTTGTTCCTTACAATATGCATGCATCTAATACCTAACATAATCATCTACCATTCATAGGGTCGTAAATCTTGCGCATATCATGGCCAATGTCCAGATTTAAATATATACGAAACTATACATGAAATCCTAAGCATCTCATATTCGGCCATACCTCAAAATGTCACCTTTTTCATGCTAAAAATCATAACATGCACATCCTATGCATTGTGACCTAACTAGCATGCATACACTTTATCTCTTCATCAAATATTTCCATCAACATTAGATCCACACTTTATACACACTAACATCCATAGATCTAAGCAAAATAATCAACTTTCATCAAACCAACACATCAAGACTTAGATCTAGCTTCCTTTAACATGCATTGTTCTCCATTTGCATTTTTCTTTACATTCAACCTTAGATCTAAGGTTTCCATGGTTAGATCTAGCATTTAAACAACCTAGGGTTCTTAAGCATTCAAGATCTAACAACATCAAGGCATATCACAACCTAAACTTCAAGATCTTATACATAAGCCATTCGGCCACTCATGCTAACCCAACAACATCACATTGGTCTTACCTTGTTGACTATCCAAGCTTGAGTACCTAGAAAATAAAATACCTTAGGTTAGTATTTGTGAAACTTAAGGCAAGATCATCAATAGAACCAAGCTTAGCTTCAACCTTCACCAATTTTTCCTAAACTCCTCTTCCTTCAAAGTTTCGGTTCACCCTCCTTAGGAAATATTCAAGCTTGACTTGGAGAGCTAGTGTGGGTTCTTATGGGGGGGGGGGGTAAGAGAAAGTGGTAAGCTTGAAGAGAAATGAGGCAAATAGTTAGGGTTTTTCAAGGAAGAAATGAGATTGCACCAAGAGAGATTTAACAACTACAAAGAGGTCTAAACTTGGCTTTTAGAATGGGATTTGGAAAGCAAGAAGGATGTGGTTTAGAGTGCAAGAGGAAAATGTGCAAACCTTGAATCCTAGGGGGTGGTTCGGCCAAGGCATGAAAATGGGAGAGAGTTTGAGAGAAATGCAACTTTCGGCCAAGGCAAGAAAAATGGGAGAGAATGAGATGCATGAATGATTCGGCCAAGGCATTGCAATGAGAGGTGTGAGGGAATGAGTCTCCCAAGGAGAGTAAATGCTATGACACAAGCTTGAGAGGGTGAGTTGACAAGAGAGAGAATTCAAAAGGAAAAAGGGTGGAAGGGGGGGCCTTGGTCGACAATTGCTTAAGCCTTCCCTCTCTCTTTCTTTCATCTTTTCATCACATCAAATCTTGTCTCCCTAACATGGCTTGCATTTGAATTACTTCCTTCTCTCTCCTCACATGAATCCATCGATATTCCTCCTTCTCCCTTGCTTTTTCTCTTCTCTTTTACCTCCATGTGTTGTCTCATCACTTCTTACACTTCTTACACCTCTTACACTTCACATGACCTCACTTTATGGCTTTTCAATTTCACCTTATAGCCATTCACGTAAAAGCCATCCCTCTCCTTTGTTTGGTTGCTTTCCAACCAACCTAGTTACTTCCACATTAAATTGCAACCAACTTTCAACTTGGTTACTCTCTCTCACCTAACTTATCACTCATAAGCTCTCTTGCTTATCTAATCCATTCCAATAGCTTATCATCTCATAAGCATGATATCTTATCATATGATAATGACCCTAGCCTATCTCTACAATAGTCACAAAGACTTATCACCCTAAAAGTTTCCTAACCTATCATCATGCTTGTTTATCACTATGATAAGCAAGTGTGCTTATCATTTAAATCTTCTCTTAGACTTATCTCATTAATTCATAGCTTATCATTGAATATTCAAATGAAAATTCTATTACTAATCTAGGCCACATGGTAATAATACATGTCACATATGAAAGATATAAAAATATTCAATCCATGTCTTCAAAAGAATGTCATGATTTAATCCATTAATCATTTTCGGCTTATATAAAGAAATCTTAAATCATAATTCAAATTCTATGGTCCATGAAACATATTAAGTAAATAAAAATATAAATTCGTAAGAGAGAAACTTACTTGCAAATTTCGGCTCCTAAAATAAATATAATTTAAACTTTGCATAAAATGGCATTAAAATTATTTAAAGAGATTTTATGGAATAAAATCCTATTTTAATTGAAATACCATAACATAAGGATTAGGCCATACATTGGCCAAAAACATAGCCCCATGATGAAATAAAAGCTATTACATTGGAAAATAAACGATAATACATAAGAAATTATGTAGGAGAAAATCGGGGTCTCACACTCTTGCTTACTATCGTTCGGACGTTATTTTTTATTATCATACGCTATGGTGTTAGTATTTCCAAAACAGTCTCAGGTAATGTAAGGTAGTGTTCGGAATGTGAGACCCCGAAAAATCTGTACGTACTCCGTTGTAAGCTTAAGGATTTGGTGATTTGTTTTGAATTAATGGAGGCCATGGTATGATCTAAATTTAATGAGCATTATGGAATTTCAATGGATGAGGTTTAAATTTTAAGGTAGCCAACTTTAAATTGCTGAATTTTTATTTCTTTTCAATATCCTTAATTATTTTTGAAGGATTATATTATGGTTGATGTAATGGGCTACTAAGACTTATATGGTTGGGCTTAAGACCCAAGATATTGGGCTACCTATTCATGGCCGAATATAAGGGGTAAGTGGGCTTGGAATTGTGTTATTGGGCTGCCATAATGCTTGTGATAGTAGGCCTTTGGAATTATGGTATTGGGCTGCCATGAGGCTTATAATATTAGGCTGATATTGGGACTTTAAAGTCATGCTAAAGGGCTGCCAAAATGTTCATGGAAATGGGCTTTAAACTATGCTATTAGGTTATTGGGCCTTAGCCTTTAGGCTTGTGAAATGAACTTGAGACTTGTGATATTGGGCCTTAGACAAATATTATTGGGCTGCCAAAGTCTTATGTGATTGAAATGTTAGTGGGCGTAACTTTAAAGATTTATGTTATTGGGCCTAGCTTTAAAGATTGGTGTTATTGGGCCCTATCCTTTAAACTTGTGATTTGGATTTGAGATTTATTCTATTGGGCCTTGGACTAATGATATTAGGCTGCCCTAATAGGCCTTGAACCCATGATGATGGATTAGTAATGTACTAATCCTTATTAAGTCAACTAAGTATGTTAGAGTAACTAAACTAGTTGGATTTCAACCAAGTGGACCGAATTGGTTGAACTAAGCATTAAAGTGGAATTCAAATGTGTGGTGGGGAGGCATTCACGTGAAAGACAAGGGGAGACAAGGAGACAAGGTATGACAAAGGCTGAAAAGTGAAGAAAAGTGACAAAAATCTCCCTTTGGCCGAATTCAAGGCCAAGTTCATGCATTCAATGCATGGCTTTGAATTTGCTTTGGCCTTATCCGACCATTTCTCTCTCCCATCACCACATTTGAGCCATTTTGTCCATGTTGGTCGTGAAACACAAAGAGGAGAGGAGAGAAACCAAACCAAAGGAGAGAAGGAGAGAACCAAAGGTGAAACCAAGGTTTTGAACCAAAAGAGTTGGATTTTGAGCTTGAATCAAGGGGAAATACGTGTGAAAGGAAGGAAGACAAGGAAGGAGAAGAAGGAGAAGAAGGAGGTGAAGGAAAAGGAGAGCTCTTGTAAGGAAAAACAAGGAAACACCAAGGTAAAGTCCGAATCTCACCATTTTACCTTGTTGGCCGAACTCTTCGTGGTTGGATCTTGACATTTGTGACTTGATGTTGTTGGATCTTGAACTTAGAAACCCTAGGTTATGTGTAAATGTTAGATCTGGCCATGTATGCTTGAGATCTAAGTTTGAATGTTAAGGAAATACAAGAAATGAACAATGTATGTTAGATGAAGCTTAGATCTAAACATGTGTATTGTTTGGTTGGTTGTAAGTTGGATATTTCCCTAGATCTATGGTTGTTGATGTGTCTAAGGTATAGATCTGGTCATGTTGGTTGGATATGATGAAGGTATGGGATTAATGCATGCAAGTTAGGTTATAAAATGCAAAGGATATGCATGTTGTGATTTTTTTAACATGAAGGGTTGTGTTATTTGGATGATGGCCGAATATGGTATGCCCTAGATCTTCAAATATAATGTTGTTCAAGTGTAGATCTGATTATTGGCCATGATGTGTGTAAGTTTAGTAACCTATTGCATGAAAATCAACCATGAAATGTGAAAGATGCATGCAAAGCAAAAGAACCGAAGAAAAATCTAGTTGTGTTATGATATTTTGGTGTTGACCGAATGATGCTATGTGTGATAATTTGTGTTTGTGTTTTGATTTTTAGATCCTAGGTTGTGAATCTGAAAATGGAGGATGGGATCACCATTGGATATGAAATGGTATTAAAGAACACATAAAATTGGTGTTGGCCGAATGACCTAATGTGAAGAAACCCTAATTGCAAGTTTGTGATAAATGGACTTATAATTGCTTGTGATGGATAAATGAAATTAGGGTTTAGGCCAATGGAATAAATATTAAAGAACCGTGAACATATGAGGAGGATATACAAAACCCTAATCAAGGTTAATGTCTCGGGTTGATAACGGTTTAATATCCAAGCCAAGGGTTGTTAATGATTAAGGTTAGTGATTTATTCAGTTAAAGATTTAACCGAATACAGGAAATAAAAGAGAGACTTAGGTTTAATCCTAATTCCGTCAGTTGTTGATTAGAACCCTAATCGAGAATAGAAATATATTGTAATAGAGTTAATAATTAAATAACCTAAGCTTTGTATATTAGTTAAAGAAAAGAGTAAATAAAATATTTAAATGATTAAAAGAAATTAAGTGATATATATATATATATATGACATCAAAGAAGTATAATATAGTTGCTATTCGGAAATACTCCGATGGACGGGAAGTACGAAGTTAAGGGATGAACAGGAAGTTCAAATTGGATTAAGAGAAATCTGGCAACTATATTATACCGTTAAATTAAGTTAAGTGCATAATTATCGCTATTCATTCCTTAGTGGATTTCACAATAGATTTCCTCGAATAGCTTAGTAGAACCGAAACGTATCGATATATTTTATCGGATGCTCAGTGTATTGAGAAGGAGATCTATTTCTTGTAGGCAACGAGCCAAGTAAGAATCGGGAAGGAATTTGCAAGGAGTACTGTAAGTGAATCTTACCCGATTTGGAAAACTGGAATGATACACTGCATGTTTTATTGTGCATGGCAAGATGTTTTTAATACATATGAAATGTATTGCATGAAGAATGTTTCAAGTACGCATGGTATTTCGAACATGTCATAGCATGATCATTTGCATGAACGCATGAGAGAGACGTTTTGATGCAAATGAAATTACGATGTTTTCAAGAGTGGCATGACATGTTCATTGCATAGAAACATGAAAAGTCATTTTATGCAAATGAGAAAGAATTTATGTTATGATTTAGCCCGGGGGCTTTGGGCCAGATCCGTACCAAGTTAAGTGAGGCTCATCATCCATGCCGAGGGACGTTGATCGAGAAGGATGGATGAATGGAACCTAGGATGCCCATACCGAGGGACGTTGATCGAGAAGGTTGGGTAAGTCCTTGAGGTATGTGCAACCACACCGAGGAACGTTGCTCGAGAAGGTATGGCGCCTCCAAGGGTCATGTCTAGCCACTGAAGGACGAATGCGAGAAGGTGTGCTAGCTTGACCGTATGTAAGGTCCCCAAGGGAAATCTGGGACAGGTCCAATGGGAACACACAACCCTGACTTCAGGGGTTAAATGGAGCGAATAAGCCCACATGTATGAATAAGTGATTTTCAAGGGCCAAGGGCCAATTTCAAGAACAAGTTATGAAAGAAATATTTTCAAGGGCCTGGGGCCAATTTCGAGATTTGAAATGCATTGAAAAGGCCAAGAGCGGCAAGAGATTTTAGTGCATGGCATGTGCATCACGGAGCATGCATATGCATCATGGTTTTTATGCACTATCTCATGACTTACAGTTATGCATTTCTTTTCTTAATTCTACAGTATATTGAAGTGAGTATGTTTTTGAAGCCATGTTTTACCAAAGTTCATGATTTAAACTGTTGTTCTTTACTGAGTCTTTTGACTCATAGTTTTTAATCTTATCATTCCAGATCCACAAGATAACTGGGAAGCAGAGGAGTATCTCACGTAGAAATCAGGGAAGTTTGGGAATTGGAGCCGAAGTTGGTGAACTCCGAGGTAACACTAGTGAGTGCTAGTTTTGATTGAGTGGCAGTATGTTGCCGTAGTACGTTTTGTATAAGTTTGCGAACAAGATGCAATGTATAGACTTTTCTGAGTTTTGATGCGTATACCGAGAGGTTGTGATCATTGAGCTTGTATCTCAGCCAACATGTGGATCCTGAGTGAGCCATCCTATGTGTAAAAAAAAAAAATTCCGCTGTAAGAGTTAGTGTAAGCGCTGGAGTGTTCCCGGGGAATGCTCGCGACTGTCACGGTCCCTGTGGGATGGCGTTTGGGGCGTGACAGTTCGGAAGGTATGTGACTGTCCGAACGTATATGTTATTGAGTATACGCTGTCGTTTGAGAATTACTAAAACGGTGTGTTGAACTGTAAGAGGAAGTGCAGACGATTAAATAGTAGTTCGGACGTATATGAAAATTTTGGCGGCATGAATTCCCTCGAAAAGTAATACACGTATGCGTCTGAACGACATTTTATTGGTCCAAACGGTATTCAAAAGTATAAAAGTTACAGATTCGCAGATAGTGGAGGAAAACGGTGAAAAAAGCAAATGAGAGATTTGAGCACGAGGAGAAGCGGAGAGCTGATTTTGGGCGTTCAATCTCATTGAAGAGGGTGTGAAAAGAGCATATCTTTGAGAATTTGAAGTTGGATTGCATTTGAGGTTAGTGGTTTTTAAAATTAATTGTTTTAGGATGAAAAACTTGTATTTTAATATATGAAAGCATGTGTTTTTCAAAATTTCAGGTTCTAAAATGATAGTAATGGAGTTTGGGGTTGGTTGTGATGTGTTTATATTGAAGTGTGTGTGATTTGGGTTGATTTTGACAAGGTTTTTGGGACTGAAAAATTGCGTGTGTGCGTTGAAGAATTGTCTTGTTCGATAATCGCAGTCCGGACCTTTGATTTACCGTCCGGACTCTTTTGTTGTTTCGAACGCTTTGAAAACGGCGTCCGAACGTCTTTGTGTATGGTTCGAACCGTTGTAACGTCCGAACGGTATTTGTTGTAATGTCATGCATTCATTTAGTAGCCTTAGAACCCGTTTAAGAATTACACGAAGTTCGTATAACGAACTGGATGTAATTCTTGAATTGTCCATGTTATGGACAGTTTGAGTTTTACAATATGCGTAATGTGCGTAATTGTATCTGCTATTGTGACCGATGTGTTTAGATATTTCGATACAAATCTCATTTTGTCCTTCGGATACACATTCATCATTGAGCATACACACTTGCCTTAAATAGTGGGTGTTTAGGCTCAATGTTGTAGGCGTGTATCTGGGACTGAGGGGAAATGATGTCAAAATTTCTAAAGCATCGATCACAATGGTCGGGTCATTATTGTAAGCTTGAATGGGATAGGACCTATCACCTGAAGAAATTAGATTTGAGTATAAATGTCATCATTGTTTGCATTATTGTTTGTATTTTCGTCTTTGAAGGAACAATATGGATAAGAGTTGGATTTATGAGGCTAATAGACTCAAAAGTGCGAAGTATAGTGATGGTGTTCTTGATTTTATGAGTGTTGCCAGCGGGAGGGAAACATCTTCGGTGCGATTCACCAATTCGAGCTGAGAGTAGTCCGAGTAAACTAGCAGTGTCGGGTCCTTCACTTAGGGATAGTAATGAATTACCGTCCCCTACCACAGCCAGTCCAGTAGGCACCCAGAGTAGTTGTGCGTGTAAGTATCTTACCCCTTCAAACTTTATTAAATATTATGACTTTTAAATCTCTATGCTGAATTGAATTTTAAATTTATTGTTCTTCATTTGTAGCAACGTCCGGAATTAGACACGTTCGAGGTAGTACGCGCGGGATTGCCTTACTCAAGGCTCGCACCGGAGGAAAGCTGACCGTAAATATCCCTGATGGACGTACGGGTGGTGATGACAAGGCGTCCTCAATGCTCTCGAGCCATATTGGTACGCTCGTTCAACAACATGTCCCATTTGAGAAGAGTAAGTGGAAGGAAGTCCCCGGCGAGGTTAAATCGTATGTGATGAACCGAGTGTTGGTAAGTATAATTTATTAAATTTTAATTGTTGAAACTTTTTTACATTTCTAACTGTTATTTATGTTAAGGATGACTTCCAACTAGATTACGACCGAGCCGAGGATCGCATCACTGTGACGTTAACGATGAACACAGCGTACAGGACGCACAAAAATAGAATGTTCCAACATTACTCGGTGTTCAATTCCAAAGAAGAGGCGTTGAAGCACCCGTATCCCGATATGAATAAGGAAGAATGGACTCGTGTTTGTGATTTATTCGCGAGCGAGGAATTTCAGGTAAAGCATTTTCTTTCCGATCTCAACATTTATTTTATCCATATGTTTAATTGTGTTACCAATTATAAATGTACAATGCAGAGGATGAGTGCAATCAACAAGGAGAATAGAGCTAAGCTGAAGATTGTACACACAACAGGAGCAAGGTCCTTCCAACGCGCTAGAGCGTTGTTAGTAAGTAATAAATTTACATTTTTATTATTTATATAAATGACTTAGATATTTTTATATGCATGTTCTATATTTCTTTTGGTGTACAGAAAAATCCAGAATCTAATGAAATTAGTCATTCGTTGCTTTATAAAAAGACGCATACTACTAAGGATGGCATGTGGACTTCAGAAGATGCATGAGAAAATTTTGTAAGTTGTAAAATTAGTTTTAATGATGCATTCGTATGCGTTTATGTTTCATATGTACTATTTTTATCTACTTTTCTATTTTTTTAGGAAAAAATAGAGGCGTTACAGTTGCAGCACGAGTAAGAGGGAAAGTCATACACCGAAGTGGAGATCTTCACTGAGGTGTTGGGGACGAAAGCGGGTTACGTGCGAGGTTTATGCCGTTCAGTACGGTCTGTTGGATCATCGTCAGCATCGTCTGTTGATTTGTCCCGGAGATTGGAGGAGGTCAGATTACAGATTGAGGAAATGAGGGCTAAATAGTTAGAATATGAAGCGCTTCTGGTTAAGCGGTCAGATATGGAGCAGACGATGCGAGAGCATCTGCAGACGATGGAGGAGCAGAACGGAAGAAAGACGAAGAGCTGTTGAACATCATGGCGGAGCAGCAACGAAAAAAATACGAAGAACACCAGAAGATGATGCAGGAGCAGCAAAAGAACCTAGTGGAACAACAAGAACGTAGGATGCAACTAATGGCGGAGCAGATGCGTGAGTAGCTGATGGAGCAGATGAGACAGATGCAATCTCGTTCGACACCCAAACGAAAATTTGGGTAAATTTATATATTTTTACTATTTTGTCAGTACTTATCCATTATGTATTTTATTTACTTTTAATATCAATTGCATATTTGTAGATATTTTATTATATTATGAGCAGTAAATATCTTTATATTTATATTATTTCATAAATTTTAATTAAATTAATTCAAATATATAGAAAACCGTTCTCACGGGTGTTACATGTCGTTCGCACTGATATTTTTTGTTGCTAGCGTGCGCACGCATAACTATCCGTTCGAACATGTTGCTTTAAATTCTATAGTCCGAACGGTGTCTATCGCGTCCGCACGTTCTTAAAATAAGAAACTGTGCGCACGATACACCAAAACGTTCGAACGTGTGCACCGTACAACGAGTCCGAACTGCATACGTAAAGGTTCGAACCACGTTTTAAGATGAAAAAATAAATTCCGTCGTAATGAAACTACAGTGCGGGGTCTTCACAAATACGTCCGGACATATTCACATCAGCGTTCGGACATTAATATACAACGGTGCGGACGTTTATTGCGTGACAAAATGTATTTTCGTCGCATTGGATTAGTCGTTCGCATGAGCTGTGCGAACGTTCAGATAGAACGTTCGCACAACTCATGTGAAGGGATGGACTATACTGAACTTGACGATTTTGAATTTTGTCAGTATGGCACCAAACCCGTTCGGACTGGTTTAAAACACGTCCGAACGGTTTTGAGTGATAGAACACGAAAATCGTCACCTAAAACATTCGCTAACTGGCTTTAGGTGACAAACCAGGTGATAACCCGGTTTTGTCACCCAAAACCTTAGGTGACGAAATTTGTACTTTGGGTGACAATTTGTTTTGTCACCCAAAGTGTTTTTTCTTGTAGTGCCAGCTTCTAGTAAGGAAGGGTGGTACCAAAACGGATGGCCATTAAGGTTCTGGTTTTATTCTGGGAATAGATTCCGGAAATTCCGATTCTATTAGTGGGCCTAAAGGCCTAGATTTAAAATGAGCTTATTTTTTTTATCTCGCTTTTATGAATCCCTTCAAGCTTCTACCACCCCTCACAACCAAGCAAATCATTAGCAGCCATTGTTAATAGCTAACGAAATAAACATAATCAGCAAAATGGAGAAACAAAAAACAAGTTAACACACATACCACAATAACTAAATGTTTAGCATGAATCAATTACCAGGGACATCGAATGAATTACGGGGGGACAGAAAAACCAAGAAAATAGCAGGTATCACATTTACAAGGTTAAATCAACAAGGGCAAGATGTGATGTAGTTTATATCAATATTGGCCAAGAAGCGTGTGCGGTGGCTAAGGTAGTGAGTGACATCCTTCACAAGAAAGAGGAGAAATAGAATACACATCTATGGAAGCTAGAACAAGGGATTTTGTGTACATATCACAACATCTTGATTCTTGTAGAGAATGGCTTTACTACATAATTTATATACCATCAACGCAGTTCAATCATTACAAAGACCTATCACCAAATGTCTCTTCTATTACAAAGACCACCGGGCTAGGTAGATTATCTAGTAGATGCATATCACAAACTTAAACAGGTCTGTAATACATAAGGTTCCTTTGGAAGTTTTCCTTTTCAATGCGAATCAATGAAAACAAGGGTCTGATAAGGATCGGACAAGTTAAAGGAAAAGAAAAGAACATTCTAGAGAGAGAGCGTCTGCCCTCTCTCTAGAGACTCCCATCTCCTTCTTCTGATACCCTTCCCTCCCAGCCATCTTCTTCGACGGGAGGTGCCCCTGCTCCTCCCGTCTCTCCCTTTTCCATCCCTCCCTTCCCTTTTTGTTTACCCCTTGACAGGTCGTCTTCTCCTTCCCTCCCTTTGCGCCTCTTTATGCGCTCTCTTTTGGTTTTGCCTCATGGCTAGATCTAGGCGATTGGGAAGCTTTTTGTTGGCCACGTTCAACCCAGCCGTGCTCCTCAAGTCCATACGATTCTCTACACACCCATCCGGAGTTGGTGCGGCGGTGCGTGTAAGACCACGCGCTCGCCATATTTGTGTTGTGTCTGAGTTGTTTGGCCTTGTTTTGTTTGACAATGGGTTATGGAACAAAGACATCATGTCACGGGTTTCTTTATTTTGTGCTGTGTTTTCTTTGTGTTGGTTTAAATAACTTCATCTCTCTGTTTTTTGTGGAAAGGAGGATCTCGTCGCTTCCTCATGGGTGAGGCGTCTCCCTGCAACCATGAATCGGTTTGATCATGCTGGTTCTATTGTGCAGTGGCTGGTTGTCACTTTTTATCCCTTCGGGTTTTCCTCTCTTTTGGTGGTGATGTTATGGACAAGATTTCAGGGAAGTAGGAGCTTGGTGCTTGCCCACCATCTCCTCCGGCGATCATCTCTGCCGCAAGTGGCGGCATTTGCTTTGGGTCTTTGGACCCGTTTCAAATCTGAGTCTTTTGACTCATCTGTATGAGGCCTTTATAGCCATCTTGATCAAAGCCTTTGAGGTTGTTAGTTGTATGACCCTTAGGGTCTTTGACATTGTTGTTATGGGTTTTAAGCCCCTGTTTAGTGTAACCGGCCATGGAAGCTTGTTTGTATGCAGCATTGATGTATCTTTTACAGTGAAATGAAGTTTCACATTTGCTTAGAAAAAAACGGGTCTGATATGGATATAGTATATATCCCTCATAATTATATAAAAATTATATGCTAAGAACTTTTGTTATAATTGTACTCCCTGCAACTACTTCTATACTTTGTTGCACATCAAATGTGCAAAGAATTATAAAAAATTTGGATTTCTTGAGAGTAATTCAGACGGCATGCCTGTATCTTTGGAGAGCCATGACCAATTGCATATTAGTCACCCAACGAGAACCAACAAACCACTTCAAGAAATATCTTCAAGACTAATTGAATCTCAAAGTGCTGGAAGTGCGCATTCCAGCCTGTGTTTCTGTCTACACTCCTAACTAATGTCAAAGCCAGAGGCTGCTGCCCATGGCCAACCCATATATTCCTCTGATTTATTTGTCGCTTCTTCGTAACAAAGAGCTTCCTAATCTTTGGCAACTAAGGGGCCCAGCCTTACTGCGAGTGATCAACTCAAACATTATTACGCAAGTGATTGTCCAGGAAATGTGATAATAAATCATGAAAATCCCCAAATCCAATTAACAAACCTCAACTGATGGCTGTAACCCGTAAAATAGAGAGATTTCGAGAGGCAGTGGCATGGAGGTGGGGGGCCAGATCATGTAAATGTTTTATTTTTTAAAATCAGGGCTCAAGCGACACCGTTTTGAGTCTTGGATTATTTTTATAAAAAAAAACTATCATAACCGAAAATTCCAACATTTCTCGATTCCATATCCGGTTCCAGAAATTCCTATATTTGAGATTCGGTTTCGGTACCGAAATAGGCTGGAATCGGTGCCGTAGTCCAGGACCGGAATAATTCCCCACCCTTAGCTTCTAGTGAATAGTACTTTGACGCATAAATCTGGGTCCCTGAAAAAGTTGATCTTCTTAATGACTTCTTAAAAATGAGATCTGAAATCTGGGATCAATATATTGCACGTAATTTTTAATTGACAATGGAGTGGAATCCCTACCATTTGCTTATGATATCAATTTACTATGGAGTGTGCATCCTTGACAAAATGATCTTAGATTGCGAATTAATGTGTCATGGCCTAAAATATTCTCACAGTGCCTAAGTCTTGTGGTGCTGATTCTATTTTGCAACGGCCTCATTTTGTTTTTTCTAAGCGGAACGGACTGATTTGGTAATGATACTTTTGGGGGAATACATTTTTCACCCACAAACTACTATAAGTTTTGCACTTTGCACCCTAAACTACCAATTTTTATACATTGCACCCTCAAACTACCAATGTTAGACACTTTGCACCCAAAAATACCTACTTTGACACTTTACACCCTCCAACTACTAATATTAAACACTTTGCACCCTCCATTTGACAATAATACTTTTGAAAAATTAATGAATTAACATTAATACCTTCAGTATATGCAAAATGAGTCAATGACATTATCGTCATTTAATCTAAAAATTTGACAAAATGGTGCAAAGTGTCAAAAATTGGTAGTAAGAGGGTGCAATATCTTAAAGATGGTAGTTTGGGGTGCAATGTGTCACTACCCGGTAGTTTGTGGGAGAAAAATGTATTTTCTCATACTTTTGGACTCAGTAGCAATGGGCCCACCACGCTTCCGCTGCACCACTCTGATTTGTGACCTGAGCTGTACAGATATTTAAGATCCTTCTGTGCAGGTATCAATTTGGAAAATGGTTCTGCTGATAGACTACTTATTCTTTAATCTTGCTGGAGATCCCTCTGCGGCTTTGGGACCCTCGCTTCTGGTTGTCCTGATATTCTCACAAAGGAAAATAAAAAACGGGAAAGAAAACAAAGAGTGGAAAAAGCAAAAAAAGGAACACTCCAGAAGGACAAAAAAAACTTTGAAAAAAAAGGAGAAAATATACCAAAGCATGCTTTTGGAGTAAAAGGTTACTAAGGTGAGACAAAAGGCCATAAAACGCAAGAAAGTCTCGTCTTTGTATACACTATCTGAGAGAGGATCTAGTTATTTGATGCTATACTTGTATGGACCCTCTGTGTTGTCCGTGGCCTATTGAAGCGATGTGCTTAGAGGCTAGGAGCCTTTTTCCGTATTTTGCTTCTTGAGAGTTCCTATTCTCCCCTTCAGTGCACTATATGTTACTAGTTGAATCGCCTCCTGTTTTGAGGGGGACGTTCCCTATTCTCTTGAACTTTCAGTAAGGTCAGGAACGTCCCTGACCGTTACTGAAAGCGTTTGAATTTCGGTCCTAATGCTTCGATCTTAACAAAAATTGTAATATTGTCAATATATTAATAAATTGGAGAAAATACACTTTCTACCCACAAATTACCGGGATAGTGACACATTGCATCCCAAACTATCATCTATAAGACATTGCATCCTCAAACTACCAATGTTATACACTTTGCACCCTAAATTCCAATTTTGACACACTACACCCTTCAACTACTAATATTAAACACTTTGCACCCTTCATTTGACAATAATACCCTTGAGAAATTAATAAATTTACAACAATATATTTACTATATACAAAATGGGTCAAGGGCATTTTAGTTTCAAAATTTGAAAAATGGTGCAAAGTGTCAAAAATTGGTAGTTAGAGGATGTAATGTATCAAAATTGATAGTTTAGGGTATAAAGTCCAAAACCTATGATAATTTATGGGTGAATTTTCTCCTAATAAATTTCATCAATAGTTATTTAAGAAAGTAAATTATAAAATTTATTAATATTTTGACAATATTACAATACTTGTTTTTTTTTTATATATTACAATACTTGTTAGCAAGGAAACTTTAACACCGAAACCTTTTCTCAACTAAAATCAATACTTTGTACCCCACATCACCTTTCGTTCCCGACCGACAGACATGACTGCTAATGGTTTCCTTTTCAACATAGTGACGTACAACGTTTGATGGCAAAGAAAGGGAGCAAGCATAGTGTTGGGAGAATTAAAAAGGAGTTATCACTGTTGTTTGGATTACTTGCCATTTGATGTGGTGGGCTCTGATTATCGTCCACACTTCACACCGAATGAAAATATCTCGATGTCCCCGTTACTACTACAGAGTTGTTACATTGTCCACTACTAAGGAAATTTGATCAATTATCCCACGCTTCAAACAAAATTCAAGGAGCACAGGGTGCACGCTGAAGAGGCTTTTCTCTGTAAGATGAAGTTCAATTATGTACAGAAAATCATGATAGAGACAACCCAAATACGATTCATCATTGCTGTGGATTGCTAGTTGCAACAACTATTGCAGTGCAGTCTCCCTTTTCGCCATCATTTGTAACATTACTTCTGTCTTCATTCTGCACAAGTACAACAGTACAAAAATCAAATAAGATAAATAAAAACATCTCCATGCAATAGAATATGTAACAGAGAACAAATGAATAAAAAGTTCTAGCTTGCCATACAAAACATTTGTAGCAGTCATGACACATATAGGTTGTGAGTGCATAACCTCTTGCATATTACACTTGTCAGAAGCACAAAAATTAGAGACAAACATATAAAGATGGCTAGCGGCTTAAGTTTCTCAAACAAAAAAACCATAAAGACTCAATCCGAAGATTAAGAACAATTCATACTTTCTCGTGAGGAAGTATCCAATCATCACAAATGAACTGTTAGTCTAATAATTCTACAAGTGACGAAGAGAAGAAGGTAAAGGCGACGCTAGCTGTCATCAGAAAAACCCCACCATAATCGCATCATCATAGAACCAATCCGGGAGCATATAGGCCTAAAACTTATGGAGGATCTCAACTGTGCTCTTCTTATGAAACTAGTATGACAGCTCCAATGTTCTTTTGATACACTATGAGTGCAAGCTATCCGGGCTAAATATTTGAAATTCAAGTTTATTTGGGACACTCGGGCCAAGGCTGGTGACTCTTGGTTCTGGCGTGGAATCACTAGTGTGGCAGACATTCTCAAAGAAGTCATCTGTTAACCAAATTGGATCTGGTTCTCTAGCCTAGGTCTGGAGTGACCGTTGGCTGCCTTTCCCCTTACCTCATGCCCCGGTTCCAAGGTTGTCGTCTACTATTATGGACGAGGACCTGACAGTTGATTCTCTTCTTCTTCCTTTTTCTGAGGTGTGGAATTCTAATATGATTCGCGCTCTCACTTTTGTGAAGAAGATGCTGAAGCAATCTTGAACTCTCCTACCCCTCGGGCCCATTACATTGATAAACTTATTTGGATTGCCTCTAACAATGGAAGCTTCTCTTTAACATCTGCATATTCAATCAATGCAAGCCACCGTGATCAACGACTTTCTACTTTGATTGATGTTGACTCGAAACGACTTTGGAGGACCCCGTTGCAAGATCGCCTCAAGCTACTCCTATGGAAAATTGCTTGGAACTGCCTTCCATGCAAATCTAATCTTGAGAGGTCCCTTCCTCGTACTTTAGATGATAATTTCTGTGGCTTTTGCCACCAACAAGGGGAGTCTCTTATTCACATATTTTTTGAGTGCCTATTGCTCAGATAGCGTGGAGGGAAGGACCCTGGTCTCTCTCAATTCAAAATATTGCTCCTCGGAATATCTCGGAGTGGATTCAGCTCATTCTTAAACCTGCCCAGCTAATCAATCTTTATTTGGCCGAACAACATAATTTCACTTGATTTGCAACTCTTTTGTTTGACTCTATCTGGTACTATCGAAATCAACTTCTACACCATGGAGGAGAGCTAGATGTTTCAGCTCTTATTATATCTGTTAGTTTTTGCTTAAACGGAGTGGGTATCCGGAATACCTTGTGCGGAATCTCCGGTTTGCAGGAATATTGGTTGCTCGTCTTACAGCCCCACGATCAACGATCCACGAATCTCGAACAATGCTCTCAAGTCGTTCAGGAGTCTACCAGAGTCTCCTTGTGAATTCCACGCTTCAGATCCAAGGCTAAAAGATGGAAGCCTGATGCCTTGAGATAAAGTTCTTCTCTGTGAGTGTTTAGAAAAATATGTCGATTGATTTTTCTCTCCCAGTTTATTTTCTTAAATAAACACATAGGAATCTCACACAGAGAATCCTTAGGAGATAAATCAGCTAAGTTTGAATTCAAATAGAGATCTACATAAGATCTTCAGTTTTAACTATAATTCAAACTCTAGCTTTTAAATTTAAACTCACATGTGGATGCACCCATGTGTCATGGGATTTTCCAACATCTCCCACTCATCCACATTAGTGTCATCCCTACAATTGTCTCATTTTGAACTCTTATCTCGTCATCCTTACATACTGGAAATGAAGCGTGCGACCTGACGAGAAAGCATAGGGTGGGAGGGCTATATCAAGTTACCATCTTACCAACATAGCACCTCACTCAAAAAATATCTCGTCCATGCCCCAAACTATTTGATCACACTAGATCGAGTCTCTTTAATCCCTTATAAGCATCAAAGCTTAAAGCAACACTCGATCTTACATCATATAATATGCTCATGACTGTGTCAACACAAAATGACATAATCGTCCGGACAATGAGCCATAAAATAAAGGTGTGTATCCATAATAATTTTCCCTAGACACTCAAGTCAATTTGTTTCTACTTGACCACTTTCCTAGACATGCTCCGCGAGATCGTATAAATCATGGTCCTAAGAAAACATGCTAAAGTAGCGTCATCGAGTATCCATTTCATGACATAGTTCCAGGTTCAAAGGGCACAGAGTAGACCTTCAATAGGTCTATAAGGGCTCACATAGTGACGGAACAGGGATTCATCTATCACTCCCTCAATTGGTCGGCAATAGCACATACAGTATGAAATGTATGCTACGACGGAGCTCCCACTCAAATGGGCTTGTCACACTCTAACGCCGTACGAATCTTGATCTAGTCGCCATGAAGGCGCACTAATCTGAGTGTCTTACTACAATCGCTCGTCAAGCGCCTGTATAAGATCTCACATTCGGCTTTATTCAGGTTTCATGAAGTTTCGTGTATCCTTCATGTGCGACTTTGATAAGTCTCATCTTAGCCCAGCTAAGGCGACATTCTTAAAATAATCTTGCACGTTACTAAAACGTCAAGACAATTACTTGTCCGCTTTCTAAGCGCCAAATTAATAATTTTGTCTCATCCCACTCGCTATCCAAGCGCTAGGGTGATCATCCATGTGAGTGGATCGATCATAACCTGGTGACACATCAACAATATGTGCTACAAAGTATCAATTAAAACACAATGTGTATGGAAAAATGAACAATATCATTAATTCAAAAGATACCTCTTATTACAAAATGTCAAATGAGATATCCATAAACAACATATATCAAATCCTACGAAGTCCCAAACTCCTAACATGAGTCTGAAAAATATCTCTAGCAATAGCCTTTGTAAGCGGGTCGGCTATCATCTTGCTAGTGGAAATATGTTGTAGGATCACCTCTCCACGTGCAACAATGTCATGAATGTAGTGATAACGAATGTCAATGTGTTTGGTTTTTCCATGGTATTTGGGATCCTTAGTATATGCTAAAGCCGTCATACTATCACTGTATATCTTAACGGCTTCATCTGCAAGAGCCGTAACAGACAGGCGCTGAAAGAATCTCCTCAACCAAACAACCTCTTGTACTGCTGCTGAACAAGCAACATACTCAGACTCCATCGTGGACAAAGCTATACATGATTGTTTCTTGCTGCACCGAGAGATGGTTCCTGCACTAAGTAGAAATGCGTAACCCGTAGTGGATTTACGTTCATCTCTGTCGCTAGCCCAATCAGCATCACAATAACCTCTCAATCTCATATCTCCACCCTGATAGCAAAGAACAAGATCCGAAGTCCCACGCAAATATCGAAAGATCCTCTTAACCGCTTGCCAATGAACAGGTCCAGGGTTACTTTGATAACGACTTACCATACCTACTGCAAAACAAATGTCCGGTCGAGTACACATCATAGCGTACATCAGACTTCCAACTGCATTCGGATAGGAACCCTAGCCATTTTAATCTTTTCCTCATCACTCTTAGGACAATTATCAAGGCTCAATGTATATCCCTTCTCGATTGGAGTGTCTACGGGTTTCGAATTATGCATATGGAAACGTTCTAGAATCCTCCTGACATATGTCTCCTGAGACAATCCAAGAAGCTTCCTAGATCGATCTCTAAAGATCTTGACTCCAAGCACAAAATTTGCCTCACCCATGTCCTTCATCTCAAAAGTAGAGGACAACCACCCTTTGGTGGAGACAATCATGTCTAAATCATTTCCAGCTAACAAAATGTCATCTACATACAACGACAGGAGCACAAAGCTCTTTCCTGTATGTTTGACATACACACAATGGTCCTCTTCCAACATTTCAAAGCCAAACAAAGTGATGGCCTCATGAAATTTGAAGTACCACTGCCTAGACGACTGTTTAAGACCATATATGGAACGTTTGAGCCGGCATACTTTGCGCTCTTTTCCCTGGGCCTCAAAGCCAACAGGTTGATCCATGTAGATCTCTTCGTCTAGTTCTCCATTGAGAAATGCTGTTTTTACATCCATTTGGAAAAATTCCAAATCTAAGGATGCAACTATAGCTAGAATGAGGCGAAAAGAAGCAATTCTCACCACTGGGGAGAATGTTTCTTCATAGTCTATACCTTCTTTCTGGGTATAACCTTTCGCCACGAGACGGGCCTTATACTTATCAATCGATCCATCTGCCTTGCGCTTAATTTTTAAGACCCATTTGTTGCCAATGGTCTTACGCCCAGGCGGAAGATCAACTAATTCCCACACTTGGTTCTTTGCCATTGAACTTATCTCGTCCCTCATAGCAACCAACCATTCATTTGAGACAGGTGAAGCTAATGCTTCCTTATACGAAGCAGGTTCATCAGGGTCATACGAAGCACACATGAAAGATTCCCCTTCAATCTCAAATCGACGACGGGGAATAGTTCCACGTTCGCTTCTTCGTATCTGAGACTCTTCTGAGTCATTCACTAGTGGTACACTCCCACTTACTGGTACACTCCCACTAGGAGTTAGGTCACTACCAATCTCTCTGGTGATTTCAGGATGAGATACAAAATCCCCACCTGCATTAGAAGATGATGTGACTCCTTCCAACTCTTGTAACTCAAAGAGTGAAAGATTTTGCTTTGCTTCACCAATATCTGGAAAATCACTCTCAATGAATGTGACATCACGCGACACTATCTCAGTCATTCCTCCATTGGGATGTTCACCAAACATCACGTATCCCTTTGAGCTTTCAAAGTATCTTATAAAGATATGTTTGTTAGCTCTAGGGCCTAGTTTCCTGAACTTATGGGAAGTGTTGTGAACAAATCCCGCAGAACCCCAAGGTCGCAAATGCTCCAAAATAGGTTTTGCGCCATTCCAAGATTCATATGGGGTGTTAGGAACTGACTTCGAAGGCACTCGGTTGAGGATGTAGGCAGCAATAAGAAAAGCATCCCCCCAGAAAGATATTGGGAGGTTGGCCTGCGCCATCATCGATCTAACCATTTCTAATAAAGTACGATTCCTTCTTTCTGCAACACCATTTTGTTGCGGAGTTCCAGGAATTGTTAATTGCCTGCGTATACCTTTTTCCTCACACAGTTGCTGAAACTGAGTGGATAGATATTCCCGACCCCGATCAGTGCGAAGAATTTTTAAATTCCTCTCTTTCTGATTCTCAGCCTCTGCCAAAAAACGTTTGAAGCAATCCAATGCTTCATAGCGATGGGAGATCAGATAAACGTAACTGAAACGGGAATAATCATCTATCAAGGTGAGGAAATAAGATGCGCCATGGCGTGCCTTAACGTTCATAGGTCCGCAAATGTCTGAATGGATTAATTCTAGAGGATGAGATGCCCTAGGTGCCTTACCAAAAGGTTTTCTACATGCTTTACCGGCTAAACATGACTCACACACAGGTAGGCTTACATTAGCGAGAGGCCCCAATAGGCCTTCTCTAGCTAGTCGAGCCATTCTATCTTTTCCTATGTGTCCTAGTCTAGCATGCCATTTCACAGAGTTAGAAATAACATCATCATTATCAGCAACGTAAGAAATAGAGGAAGGTTCCAAATCCAACATAAAGAAACCATTATTTAAAAAACTTTGTCCATACAAAGCCTTATTCAAATAAAAATCCATCTGTGGCCCATCAAAATGAAAACTGAAACCAAGGTCTAACATAGAAATAACTGAAAATAGATTACATTTAACACCAGGTGCATAGAGCACATCATGAAGAAGTAACGTACGTCCCAGACGCATCTTGAGTTGAAAAATTCCAACTCCCAATACTTCTTCTCTCGTTCCGTTACCCAAAATAACGTACTGGTTGCCTGCTGGTAGTTTTCTGTAATCTACAAAGCCAACTCGATCTCTCGCTACATGTTTGGTTGCTCCTGTATCTACAATCCATTCAGGGATCGAATCAACAACGTAAACATGTGAACAAACAAAAGTAAGGACAGAGTTGGGTCCAGATGGTACCTTCTTCGGCTCAGTGCACTCACGAGCGAAGTGACCCTTCTGACCACAGTTATAACATTTCATCTTGGTCTTATCTTTCTTGCCAGCGCGCTTGCCTCTGCGGCGCTTTGCAGTCTTTTCATTCTTTGGCCCAAGACCCTTTGTTATACCAGTTGATTTCTCAGCCGCTTTGCGCTTAGACCTAAATGTCTTGCGTTGCCCACCTTGGGTAACAAGCGCGGTTGGACGGTTCGCTCCCAGGCGCTCCGCCTCCAGCTCTAAATGGCGAGAAATATCAACAAATGTCTTGATATTCTCACTATGAGTCAACACAAGTTTCATTTACCCCCGTTGGGACTCTGGCAGTGAACGTATCACAGCTTGAACTTGCTGCTCATCGGTGAGATTAACACCTGCAGCCTTCAGATCACGGATCAAGGCAGACATGTTTCTCAGATGGACTGTCATGGTATGCTTCGGGTCCATTACATACTGCTCAAACCTCAAGGTAAGAGCACGCAACCTAGTTGCAGATGTACCCCCATAAGCAGCTTTCAGTTGGATCCACATTTCCTGGGCAGTTGAGTAGTTTTCAAACTCTCCTATCAGATCATTGTGCATGCTGCTTAACATAGTAAAGCGCGCGCACCTATCCTTTTTAGCCCAGGCTTTGTGGGCCTCAATGTCCCGACGATGTTGGGCAGTGTTCCCATCTTCAGGTTGGGACATACTTGAGGTCAGATTCTCCAAAACTTCCTGTTCATTTAGCAGGTATTGTATCTTTCTGTGCCACATGTCATAATTAGTACCGTCCAATTTCTCTCCCTTGGTCAGGTCAGCAACTACACTTTTTGTGGCCATTTCACTACATTCAATGCACGATTTTGACATTAGCACACATTGCAAAAATTTATTCCAAAATCCTAACTGGACCATTAAATTCTTTCCTACATAATGAGATCGAAAATTTCGCTATGCTAGTAATCATCTCCCACGATGTAAGTTAGAAAGAAATATCCAATTGACTTTTAAATAAAATTCACGAATTAAACATATTTAATTCAATTGCATAACAAATATGCATAACAATTTATTATGAATAAATAACAAATCATATTCACAATCATGCTAGAAATAATTATACACATAATATAAGAAATTTATAACATGCACATTGAATAAAATCCATAATTTTAAAAACAATATGGTCATTTATTTAAACGAATTAAATAAAACAGTAGCTATAAAAAAGTATTACAGAAATATTTTCACGTGTATAACTATATTAATTTAAATAAAATACCATATTGCCAAATGAGTCACTGTGGCTCAGTGGTAGGCGTTGTCATATTTAGCCTTGCGTGAGGGGTTCGAACCCCCCTACGCCCAAAGGTGTTTTTTTTTTTTGACCGCCCAAACTTATTGGGCTCAATCCTATATGGGCCTGTTAAAAATTAGCCCAGATTGTTAAAAAAAAAATTTGCCCAAACGAATTTGGGCTTTTTCTTTCCGGGCTTTTAACAAAAAAAAACAGCCCAATCGTAACAAAAGTGTCCAAACGAATTGGGCCCCTTTAAAAAAAAAAACTCAACTAATGGGCCGGGTAGGGCTTCCCAAGCCCTACCCGGTTGGCCCAAGCAGGCGACCCGGGGATCTTATCCCTGGGCGCCGCTTGAGGCTCCCTGGAGAGGGAGCTGCGGCCAGCACTGCTGGCCGCCGTCAGCCGTCGGCTGGCCACGTCCGGTCAGCCGTCGGCCGGACGCTTACCGGCCGTTCCAGCGGGGGCCACCGCGAAGCCTACCAGCGCGCGGGTGGCCGCCGATTGGCAGCCGTCCCACCCATTCGTGTGATACACGAGTGTGTACCTCTAGAGGTGTCTCTGCCTCCCAGGCCGAGACTCCTCAGATCTGCTGCTGGGAGGAGCAGCGCCGGTCACCAGGCGCGCTCCGGCCAGCACCACAGGGCGGTGGTAGGCGGCAAGCCACTAGCCGCTGGCCACGTTTCCTCTTCTCTTCACAGTTCATTTTGCGTTTTCACGAAGAAAAAACAGGTTCAAACAGATCTAAAAAAACAAAACACCAATGCGAAAACAAATTTCAAAGGGTATAGCATTAGATCTAATCCACAAACGTAAAGCTAGAGAAATTAAAAAATCTCACTTCATTGTGATTTTTCAAGAAACAGCTCCATGTTACGGGAAAAACAAATGGTTCAGCTTTCAATATTATTAAAACTGAAAAACTATTCATAGCATATTCTTGTACCGAACTAAGAACAAATTCTCGATCCTTTTCATTCATAATTTGAAAACATATTTTAAATCATTTATAACATATTTTCAACATGCTCACATATATTTCAATATTAAACAAATTAAATTGAAATAAAACAAACATGTTATTCAATCATCATAGATTAAACATGTTATACGGGGCGAAAATAAGCTAACCTTGCTCCGATACCAATGTTAGTTTTTGCTTAAACGGAGTGGGTATCCGGAATACCTTGTGCGAAATCTCCGGTTTGCAGGAATATTGGTTGCTTGTCTTACAGCCCCACGACCACGATCAACGATCCACGAATCTCGAACAATGCTCTCAAGTCGTTCAGGAGTCTACCAGAGTCTCCTTGTGAATTCCACGCTTCAGATCCAAGGCTAAAAGATGGAAGCCTGATGCCTTGAGATAAAGTTCTTCTCTGTGAGTGTTTAGAAAAATATGTCGATTGATTTTTCTCTCCCAGTTTATTTTCTTAAATAAACACATAGGAATCTCACACAGAGAATCCTTAGGAGATAAATCAGCTAAGTTTGAATTCAAATAGAGATCTACATAAGATCTTCAGTTTTAACTATAATTCAAACTCTAGCTTTTAAATTTAAACTCACATGTGGATGCACCCATGTGTCATGGGATTTTCCAACAATATCGATCCACGTTCGTTACCAAGAGCTCATTTCTGCTTAGCGCGAGCAAGGTCCCCCTTCCGCACCAATTTGGCACGTTCCTTCTACAGATTATTGGAAAATCAATTTCGATGTTGCTATCTGAAAGACCTTCTCTGTTTGCTGTGATTCAGAAGGCCATGTCCTCTTTGTTCGAACTAAGAGGTTACTTCCGTGCGGTCAACTTGTGGGCGAGGCATGGAAGGGGAATCATTGCTGGTTATCAACGCCATTCGTCAAGCTGGTTCTGACGTGGAGTGGCAAATAGCGTCTATTGTGGATGATATTCACAGTTTGGCTGATTCTAGAGAGTGGTGGGTCTTTAATCATGTTAAAAGAGAGGCAAATGAATTTCCTCACAAAGTTGCACAGTGGGCTTGTACTGTAAATCTAGTGGGAAATATTCCCCTCTCTTGTATTCCTGTTTCTATCATTTCGAGTAACAATCTATGGTTTCCACCATAAATTGTCGACTCAGTTTAATGCAATCTTTACTTAGAAAAAAAAGAGAAGAAGGAAAATGGGGCAAGGGGGAAGGGGGAAGGGAAGAGAGAGAGAGAGAGAGCTTAAATTTCTTTTAGTGAAATGTAGCTCATTAAGTGATTACCCATCCAGTACAAAGCATGCCAACCAAGTAAGTACAATCTGCAGTCCTAGAGTTACAGCAACTGAACAAAATTGCCACGGAAGGGCGCATTAATATGTCACACTACACAATCAAGGATAACAAAATGCCACTTAAGTCCCGTGTCAACAACAAAGAAACCTCATTCAAGTTTGGTGTTACATGAGGAGCTTTAAGATTTTGACAACCGTAATAGGTTTCATACATGAATCATTTTGTTACGATGACTGAAAAGGATCCAACTAAACTATCCGCTAGAAATCCTTCCAATAGAAATCCTTGAAGACCCAAAAAGGATAGCTGATGATATGCAAGATATTTTAGGTTCTTATCTGAATGCAAGATTCCGGTGAACTTCGTTTAGTTACAGAAAATTCCAATCAACCTTGCAAATGATAAATAATGAATACACCCCAAGAGGAACATGCCCTTTTTGTTAGACCATGAGCCGACATTACTTCATAAAACTTGCGCATCAACATTTCTTCTTCTACCTGCAAATCATAAACCTAGAAGATTCAGTACGGACCTTTCAAAATTAAAAACCTGATACAAATAACTTTATAATGTTATTCTTCTCTCAACATATGCAATTGAATTTCTCTAGGGGAGTAAGTGTTACTAGTATTCATATATCTTTTGATTTTAACTTGTTTGCAAAACACTTCTTTAATATAGGAAACTACGACCCTAAGATGAGTATGAGAAAACCTAAAATAGGGATTCCCCCATTCATTGTGTAATCAACAAATTTTGTGGCTATCACTATTGTGATGTCCCAGCTCATTACCATAGGAGCCAAAGTGGCACAAGCAAATGGATATCATTGAAACAAAACAACACTATAATGGCTCAACGTTAGAGTTGACTCAAGTGGTCCAAATGCACAGGATCATCAGTCTTTTTTTATATAAGGTAAACTTTATTAAAAATCAAGAAAGGTGACAATACACAAGAGCTATACTGAAGCACCTAAGTCATACAAGCTACAAAACTAATGAAACCAAAAAAATCCGAGAAAAAATAGCCTAGAACAACATTAGCCAACAAAACAAATATGTCATCACCTTGCCCTTCAACCCTTCAAGAGACTAAAAAATGTCATTGAAACATCTATCATTCTACTCCCTCCAAATAACCCACCATATGCACGAAGGGATTATCTTGCACACAACCAAAGCAAAGGGGTCAATAAATTTCCTCCTCCAATTGCACAACACTTCAATCACCCTGGATGGCATAACCCAACAATAGTTCATAATGCTAAACATATCATACCAAAGCTCCTAGCGACCGTACAATGAAGGAGGATATGATCCACCGATTCCCCACAATTTCGACATAGGAAGCACCAATCAAGAACACATAAACCACTCCTAAGATTTTCGATAGTCAAGACTCTCCCATGGGTAGTCTCCCACACATAAAAAGGAAACACTCATAGGGACGGAGGACCTCCAAATTTGCCTCCACTGAAAAATGGCGCTAGGATTGCAAGAAAGTATCACATACATTGACTTTACGGAGAATTTTCCAGATCTGGACCCCACCCAACACATCCTATCTTCAACCCCACTTCTGGGGGCCATGGGGTAAAGAAACGAGAAAAAGGATGAGAAAATCTCCAAATCTCAATCATTAGCCGCCCTAACAAACTGAACACCCCAAGCCCGCCTCCCACAATTCCCATCCCACTAGTCCGCCACCGTAGCACCTTTATTTCTGGCTATGTAAAAAAGAAGCGGGAACACAAGAGTCAAAGGTCTCTCCCCGCGCCAAAGATCACTCCAAAAACAAACTCTATTACCACAACCCATCACAAAATGGATGTGCTCGCTGAAGGAAGTCCACCCTCTGCTGATGTATCTCCATAGACTAACTACATAAGAACCTCCACCCACCCTCCACACTCCCATATTTTTCCAAAATAACACTCCTCCACATTCTGTTATGCTCAACCGCAAAGTGCCACAAACACTTCCCAAGCAAAGCCTTGTTGAAAGTGGGCAGCCGCCTAATACTCAATCCATCATTCCTTATAGGGTAGCACACCGTATCCCACTCAAGAAGATGAAACTTATGCTCATTTTCATTGCTACCCCATAAAAATTTCCTCTGAAGTTTCTCCAATCTACAAGCCACGGAAGAAGGGAGAGGGAAAAAAGACGAAAAGTAAGTCGGGAGATTAACGAGAGTGAACTTGATCAAGGTAACTCTACCTCCTTTTGAGAGATAACACCACTTCCACCCAGCCAACCTCATCTCTGTTCGTTCAATAATTCCATCCCAGATGTGAATGATTTTAAATTGGGCTCCCAAAGGAAGACTGAGATAAGTGATCGGGAGAGAGGACACTCTACATCCCAAAATTCCAGCCAAATCTCAAACATTTCCCATCGCACCAATAGGAATAATTTTAGATTTCGCAAGATTGATTTTAAGCCCGGACACTGCCTCAAAACATAGAAGTAGACAACGAAGATTGCAAAACTGGTTCTGCTCATCCCCACACAAGATAAGTGTATCATCTACAAAAAGCAAATGCGAAATACATATCCCACCATGCCCTCCTCTATCAACATTGAAACCCTTAATGGCGCTAATCTCAACTACATCCTACTGATGGCCTCTATAACCAGGACATACAGAGATGGTGAGAGGGGATCATCACCTTGGCACAAACCACGAATGCCACCAAAAAAGCCTTCAAGAGTGTCATTCACAATAACAGAGTATTTCATAGTAGAGGTGCAGAACTCTGTTCCATCTACACCACTTGACCCCAAAACCACATCTTCTCAACATGTAAAGAAGGAAACTCTAGTTTACGTGATCATAGGCCTTATACACGTCTAGTTTGTAAAGCTTTCCAGGTAAATTAGAACAAAACCTGGAATCAATTCATTCTCTAGCAATAAGAACAACATTCAGAATCTGTCTTCCCCTCACAAAAGGCATTTTGAGGTGGAGATATAATTTTATCTATGACCAACTTCAGCCTATTGGCCAACACCTTGGCCAGAATTTTATAGACCCCTCCAACCACAATCTTACATAATTGATTCCTCAACTAAGCCCCATTTCATACCTGCAGTGACTCCCAAATTGACAAATAATGGGGGCGAAATCCCTATGTCATCCAAAACAGTTCAATTGTGGTTAACAATCTGCAAGTGAGTGAACACCAACCCCTAACAGTGGTTATGGTGTTTGTGCGTAGCTTATCGATCAAAGCGAAGTCTCTTCAGTTTTCAGTTAGTTATTTTGGCACCGTTACTCTCTCAAAGCGGAGCAGGAGGTCTCAGATTTCAATTCGCTTTGGTAGATACGGGATGGTCTAGCTGGCTAATTTGTTTGGTAAGCTAGCAGATTCAAAGGAGGTTAGAGATTTTTCATAGAAGTTTAATGAGGCCACGCGAACGTTCTTGGCTCAGTGTTGCTCTAATAAGAATGGCAGCTACATGGTTCTTGCAGAGTTTGGAGAAAGACGTAGACGTGGGGTGGTGTTTATTCCTAAGGGTAGAATGAGAGGTGGGTGGAAGTCGTTTGCCCTGGTCTGTGAAGAGCGAATCTAAGCCTTGAGAGAACTTAGTTGTAGTAGGGTGGGCCTGGTGGCTCGAAGATTAGGCAGGGAACTTCCTTCGCTCAGATGGTTCAGGTTAGTGAACCGAAGAAGAGGGTGGTGGAAGCTAAGGAGAATCACAGTTGTCAGGTGGGCACTAGCAAAAAGATTTTGCAGCCGACTGTTGGAGTTGCAATGTTGCAGCATGCAATTTCAGGCATGGGACTCAAGACTTCTAACAGTAATCATGGGAAAGGGGCACCTGTTGTGATGGTTGGGTCTGCAGGCATGTTCTGGGAGCATTTAATGAAAATTAAAAGCGAGCTGGATCGTCTCAATGAACTGGTGAATATTAAAAATGCAGAGGCAGATCCTAGGACGCATGTTCGCTGCTTGGTATACGGTTTCAAACTAGAAGCCCAACAGTCAAAAGCCAGACAACATTTGGTTGATGACGAAGGCCCGGTTCTCCCTATTGGACTGGACCAACAAAAGTATTTGCAATGCCCAAATTTATACAAGTTATACCGTTAAAATTGTTAGGTATGAATATATTAGATACTTGCGACTCGATTGGTGAAATATTATCGCTCTACAAAAAAGCATGTTTTTTTACCGCCGCACAAAGAAAATATTTTGTTGCGAATGAACAAGATATTGACTGCAAAAACACTAAAAAGGTTAGTCAAGAAACACAAGGCAGGTTGAACTTAACCATGGATTATGACACATACATACATTTGTTCCATCAAACAATGCACAACCATATAAACGTCTTCCTAGATTCAAATCAGTCCATGATGCCTTCAGCGGTGCTTTCAGACCACAACAGCAAACCTTAACGTCGTATGGTCCACTGATTTTGAGTGATGGTGATGATATATTGCTAACAATAGTGCAAAACAAATCATGTGTCATTGTTTGATCAAACTCTTGAAAGTCTCAAGCTAACACTTTGCTTGAACTTAGTTACTTAAAGTCTTCAGAAAAACATCTTCTGTCATTGTTTTATCATTGTTTTATAGAAAAATAAATCATGGTGATGATATATTCGTTCTTTCGAATTCTGAAGAAAAACAAATAGAGTAATGAACAATCACAATAACTGATGTTTCATTAAACATCTCAGGCCAAACTTCCACTCGACCACATTCATACTAGATGTCCAACACATAAATTAACTCCAAGTGATAATAAAGCTTCAAAAGACCTCCACATGCAGACTCATAGAGAATCTTGAAAACCCTCTCTAGCAAAAATCTGTAGACCATAGACCTTGTTCTTTCGATCAAAAAGTAGGTAACCGATGATAGTCCTAGGATTAAGGCAACCCAAGAGAGGGATGAAGAGAAGCAAACACGTGATTTTTAGGTGGTTCGACAAACCCGTCTACATCCACCCCTCAAGCTCCTTCACCGAGCCTTGAGGTTTTCCACTATTCTCTAATAGTTTTACACTCTAGCTTCTGGGTGCTAGAGAACCGTACAAGTGTTTTTCTCGGGCTTAACACTCAAACCCACCCAAGTGATTTTTCTAGCTCACCACTCACAACCTCTCCAAGCTTGAGATATACCCTCTCAAAGCTTCTTCTTTAGTGAACAACTTCACTAAAGGAAACACATATTTTGATAGGAAGATTGAGGAACAAGACTCTCTCAAAGAGTAGATATAAAAGTGGAAAGTTATATCTCTCTATTCACACAAAGACAAGCATATGAAAGTGTATTTTGTGTGAATGATATGAGAAACATGAAATAGGAAGGTTTAAGATATTTCTCAAGCTATACAAAAGATATGTGGTCGTTGGTTATGAATTTCAGACGTTATGGATGTGTATTTATAGGTCACATATGAAAACTAGTCGTTTATAGCCGTTGAGAGTCATTTATTAAAACAAGCAGGTCGACCGCTACATGAACCGGTCGGCCGCTTCAAGTTACTGTTATCACAACGGTCATATTGTCAAAAGCTTAATGGCTATTATTTAAAACCAACCGGTCAACCGCTATACCAAGCGGTTGAAAGACCGGTCGACCGCTTCACCAGTCGGTCGACCTCTTCAACTTAAGCACAATCAGGTTCTTTTAAAAACAAATTTTTTGACCACTTTTAAACACCCAATTTTAAAGACTTACATCCCATAAGTATATGAAAGGTTTGTAAATTTGATTGGAGTGTTTTGAAACCTTTAAAAATATTTTAATCTTTCAAACAAAACTTAAAATGGTTTATGCACATTTTGAAAGATATGCAAGTGCGTGATTCAAATCCTTATCAAAAGTAAAACAAAGAGTTACAAAGTTATACCCTAAGGTCTTGAATCTTCACTTTTGAGCTCCTTGCATGTTCTTGATCTTCTTTCTTTTAGTCTTTGGCTCTTTCATCAAGTCGTTTTTGTCTTTGAACATGTTAATTTTATAAACTTGATCTATTTATTGAAATCATCAAAATCTCGATTGTGCACTAAAACCAACAACCGAAAATTCTCCCCAAGAGAAACATCCCCAATTAAACACGGCAATGAATATTTGAGTTGCTACATATGCAATCAACTAATATTAGACACCATCTTTAATATTTTTGGCAGACTTGACTACTTTATTAAATTGCCAAAAATAGTAGATAAATTCTTACAAAGTCTACAATAGAAACTTGAAGGGTTAATGACTATTTTGGTCCTTGAATTTTATGCCCTTTATCGATTTGGTCCCTAGGTTTCAAATTTGGTCACACAAGTCCTTAGGTTATCCTCATTTATCGATTTAGTCATTTCGTCCAATTCTGTCTCCTCTGAACACATTCATCTAACAGTGGGACACGTCACCCCCGATAATATTGCGACTGGTGTATGATTTTAAAAAAAAAACCCATAGGAGGCACTCCACGTTGGCATTTTCGTTAAAAAAACAGGGTCATTCGCGTGAGGGGGCAGCACAGCCCCATCGCGCGAATGACCCTATTTTTTTTATGAAAATGCCAACGTGGAGTGCCTCCTATGGGTTTTAAAAAAAAAAAATCATACACGTGTCTTGATTTTATTAGAATTGGCATGTCCCACCGTTAGCTAACTGTGCATGCAGGAGACGAAATTGGACAGAAGGACTAAATCGATAAATGAGGATAACCTAAGGACTTTTGTAACCAAATTTGAAACCCATGAACCAAATCGATAAAGGGCATAAAACACAGGGACCAAAATTGTCATTAACCCAAACTTGAAAACCGAAATTGAGAATCTTATTTGATCGCACTTACACGGAAAAGAACATAAGAAGAATCTAATAAGAAGCGAATGATAGATCTGAACCCAACAAAAACAAAAAAGCAAAAAATCCAAACCCAAACCCAAACCCAATCTGCCATTTAGTCAGCAATAAACAGAGCATTTTTCTGAATGACTGCCTGACATGTTAATCTGGCTGACGTGTGGGCACTGACTTGTTAAAATGCTGATGTGGCAGGACATTCCTTTAAATGAATTGACGGAACATGGACAGATGGACCAAATCATCACACGAGTATGGACTCAGTGACCATAAAGTAAAAAAATAAAACCTAGTGACTAAATCATCAATGTAATATAAATCTAGTGACCATATTATCAATTTCTCTAATCTTTCCTTCCCAACTAATGTTTGGGATTTAAATGTACTAATTAAATTAGAAAATATTTTACACTATATAATTGTAATGAGCCATATAATTTTCCTTACATTATAATCTTTCCTTCCCACTAAATTACTTTGTAAATGTTTTCACTATATAGATATAATTAGCCATATAATTGCGCATATGATACAATATATAAAATATATACTTTTTCAATTAAGAGTACTAAACTATAACATTATTCAAAATAAAATTCATGTCCACATAATATCACTAAGTGGCCATAATATTATAAAAAGTGTGTGAACATATAATATCCCAAAATATGGCATAAAAAATACTAAAACATCTCGTTGGATGTTCATAACAAGAAACATAATGTAAAGAACACAAAATACTAAAGATAATGAAGAATCAAGTATCCCAATCCTTACTTAGCTGATTGATATGCTCCTCAATCTTCTTAAATCGTAGGTTCATCAAAGCCTCCATCTCGCCTAAGAGCATATCCATCCATGGAGGACATTCAACCTGCCTCAAGGAGCTCTCACCAACCTCATGTAAAGATTGTCTACCTCGTTGTGCGGGATGGTTACCTAGAGTCGGTGCATCGCCCATGATGTCTTCATTTGTATTAGAATCCCCAACTACATGTGCTTATGCTCGAGGAAGAGAGGCTACACTACGACTCAACGTGCTGCGACATATTGGCCCAATTGGAGATCACCTTTTCTCATCCAACGTAATAGCAATACCGGCAGCTATCAACATGCGCAAAATCAACACTGAGGAAGATTGATAACCACTGGTCTTTTGTAAATAATTACTCGATGCTCGTCTGCAGTCAACATGTGAGTAGTAGGTTGACCCGCCTGTGAAGATTGGCAGCACCACGTCTTCTTGGTGCCATTTTAAAAGCTGCAAAACAATTGAAGAAAAATAACTTTTTAATTTGTTTCAAAATGAAGTGTTTATCTAAAAACAATATAAAGGCAATCTTACAATATGTAGTTAAAAATTAAATAAACATTACACTAATTTATGTTCATAATAAAAATAAAAATATACACTAATTTATGATATAGTTTATTTTAAAACTTTAGATAAAATATGTATACTAAATAAATCTTTAAATTATTTTTTTATGAAAAATAATTATTTCTAATAAACAAGTATTATAAGTATTAAAGAAAGATTTACATATGCTAACCACAAATAATTAAAAATACTATACGTATTACCATAATAATTACATTAAAAAAATACTTTATATGTGTTGATAACAAAAACTAAACTAAAATGTACATATTAACAGTATATTAACAATGAATTATACTATACATATTAACATGTGATCTTCTAAACTAAACTAACACAACTAACACTAAACTTTAAAACTAAACTAAATACAACAAAATTAAAATCAAACACGAAACCATAAAATCAAACACTAAATTCACATTAACAATAAAACTCACATTAACAATCGGTAACGAACGAAAACGCAAACAAGAATGGGAAGAACACTAATGAAAATTGAAAAGGCAAGTTAAGATATTCGAATGGCAAGAACACAAACGAAAAAGCAAGAAATGGCCGAAGAACACATACCTTTTTGTAAAATCGCAAACGCAAGTGAAAGAAGGACAAAACACGACCAGTTTGTGAAAGAAATGAAGAGGAAGCAAAGAGATGAAGAAGAAGAAGAAGGAAAAAGATAGTTCAAACAGTTTGCCAATCAATTTTTCAATATGTGAATTTTCAAGTCTATATAGGTCTATTAACTTAGCTCGAACTAGAATAGGTGTGACAGGCGGCGAAGAGACATTGTCTGCAACGCCTCACTAACCACGAACAAGAAACCGCCAGGGGGCATAATGTCATCACTTCATTCGAATAAATATACATAGTTCGAACGAGGACATACGAAGAAACTTTGCCTGCGATGCCTCAATGATGATGAACAATAAATCACGTCCCGGCACGGAAGAGGAATCAGAAATGACCACATGGCACATTCTAACACTCTCGTTCCAACAGGATTGTAGCTGAAAGGGGTTTTTAGCGACGAAATTAAGTTCGCCATTGAAAAGTTTGCTGCTGAATATCAAATATGTTGTAGTGAGACAAAATAGTACTTTCAATCCAAATTGATGGCAAATTATGACAAAGTTTAAAGTGTTTGAAATGAGTAATTTCCATCACATTTCCTGTCACGCCCCGTGCCTGAACTTTCCTCCTAGGCTCACATATAGAGATAGTACACACATAGGTAGGGATTACGACACGAAATATTCCAATCAAGTACAAACTATTTGATCTTGAAAAGCTTAACATAAGATTTACTTGAAAATATTGTTGTAATTTATTAGTTAGGAAAAAAACATGTCTCATACTTTAAAACCTTTTTTAATAATGAAAGCTTAATGATGTAGAAATTAGGTAATAATAAATAAGAAACGAAAGAAAACTCGAAACAATAGATACAAGTTTTCATTACTAAACACGGTTTTTCAAAACATGCCTTTCATGAGGACTACAAAACAGGCCAAATAAATACAAAAGTGGGAGCACACTAAAGCTCGTCATTCCTATACAACCGTGTTTTTAAATGCTAAACATAAATCGAAAGAAAAGAAAGCAAAAGAAAGTACATCTAAACCCAGGCCCTCTAGTCCTCCTCATTAGTGTCAGAGGTGAGATCTATAATGCTGATGTTTGGCGAAACACAGTTGTACTCCGCCAGCAGGGTTGGTGGAGTAGGTCAAGACTAAGGAACTCGGGTGGAATATCAATCAACCCAAAATCCTCGACCCTAGGTAACGGAGTGTCCTAGAGGTACTAGCGGGGCTCATGCTCCACTAATATCTCGAAGGTATCCGTTACCCAAGCTCGAATTTTCAGGACTAGCACGGGGTGAGTCATAAAGACTCAGTAAGGTGGAGAAGGGGACAAGTAACATACACAGTTAAGCAGTAATTAATGCAGTAAGTGGAAGAAACTAATAACAATAAAAAGCATTTCAAATTTATACTCGATGCAATGCAGAAATGATGCATCCCGATCCCAAGTCATCTTTTTTTTGTCCAATAGAGGTGTCCTACTGCACTCTGTTTAACCCTCAAAGTCAAGGTTGTGTGTCTCTCCTCTCCTCTAGGACTGTCCCGTGTATTACACACACTAGGACGCTAGTTGGGGAAGTCTCGTACCATTGTCTAAGGAAACCACCCACTATTCCCATCAGTGGTGGCTTGCACGTTTCCCAATATGAACAGTACCATCACCCGATCTCAGAATCAACTCTAGTTATAGGTTCTTTCCGGTCTTTCAGTACATTCCATACCCATGAGATGATTATGCATCACTTGATAAAATATGACACATTAACAAGTATGTGCAATTTTCACAAACTTATAAACGCTTCAATAAGAACGAAATACGAACATATACAATTTCATAAACTTGCAAAAACATATACAATTTTGTAAACTTGCAAAAACTATTTTATTCTAAAAGAATGATTTAATTCGTTCTCTTTTATTTTATAAGCTTATTTCCTTACTAAATGCATTTCTAAACTATGTTCCAATTCTCAAGGTGTAAAGGTTATATTTGTTGTCATATTTCCCTCTTTTGTTTATTTATAGATTTAATTCTTAACAAATTTATTTTCTTATTATATTTTTTTATTACCTTAGTGCTGCTGGACCTAACGGGACTTATAGTGTACAGACCTGGATTTTTAAACTAAGCATCTCTCTTTTATTTCTTTACTTATTTCTTTTTTACTAATAGGCCAGATTTGACTCTTATTAGGCCTTGTGTTTTTTTTGCCTCATTTTAAATGTGTTTGGACTCAAATTTTTATCCTAACCTCTTTAAGCAAAGCCCAGGACTGCCATAAGCTCAGATTTTATGTTTAGACATCACCTCTAATTTTCCCTGAAATACCAAAACTGCCTTCAGGAGCTTCCAGTGGCATTTCAGACCTTTCTTTTTATTCTTTTTCGCTGAAATTTTTAAAGTAAGACCTAAGACTCCTCAACTTCATATCTGGAAATTTTTACGCAAAAATTCCAAGTAATTTATACATGCAATATTGGCCAGTGCACTCATCTCTCTATTTTACACTACCAAATCATTTTGCATGTGACCTCTTTTGATTCTAATCATGTTTAATCCACAAACCAGTATGCTGTCATTCATCATCAACATGTCAGTGCAAAAAATACATGCTCAAGCCTCATATGACATATTAGTAAAGAAAAAGAAACATAAACACATCAATTTCATGCTCATTGCATTTCCAACCTTTACATGTGGTCAAATCCCACGTGTTCCATCAAAACCCCACGTTGAGGTTACAAATAGCTCTTCACAAAGCACTGCCTTGTTCCTTTTCCCTTACATGACAAATTTTCTTCATTTTTACATCATCAACAACAAGGAATACCGCAAAACACATTCGGTTATGGCAAAAATGAAGTAAAAACGTTCAAAATCTACATGCATGTACCTTAAACTTCTCCCAAGACCCACCCGTGGCCTCCCAATACCCCAAACATGATTTTTTTTAGCCAGTGACCGTGGCCTTTAAATACCCACAACTATCATTTACACAAGTTTTTCACATCAACTTTCCTTTTCTTACACAACATGTATAAAACCTTCAAAAGTGGATATCTATATATTCAACTTCACATACAACCAACTAATATTCACAAACTCATCATAAACACAAGATCTAACCTATCTTTCATGGAAACCAAAGTGACAGCAAACTAAATCATGTATAAACACCACCTACAACACAATTGCTCCCACAAAAGAACAACATCACTACCCGGTATTTTCGGATGGCCTCTAGATAGTCTGGAGAGGTCCTCTCCCATAGCCGAACAACACAAGACCAATGCCATACCTTTCCCCTTTTTTCTACTGATTTTCTTTCTCTCCTTCTTCTTCTCCCCTTTTTTTCTTCTTTCTTCTCCCTCTTCTTTGTTCTTCTAACAACCTCTCTCTCTCCCTTCTCTCTTCCGGGGTTGTTTTCTCCTCTGCCTCTCTTTATTTCTCGTTTTCTCTTCTCTCAAGTGTGATTTGTGCGTGTGTTTGCCAAAAAGGTGAGCTTTTATATCCCATGCGTGCCATGATTATTCAGTTGGAAGGATAGGGACCTAATTGTAAAAGTAAAAAATATGCAATGACGATGGAAAGTTAACATAGAGAAGCAAAACTTGCAATTGGGGAGGGGCGATTAGGTAGAGCATTGTGGCCGTGTCATAAAAGTTGGTTTTATCTTTTGCTAGCCATCATTAAGTCTAAATTGTGAAGATTTGTGGTGATAAATGGCCGGCTATGGGTATCGCTAATGGGTTTGGCTTTGTGGGCTTCTAGGTCCATGAATTTCAAGCCTAAGTCTATCCTAAGTTCAGCCCAATATGATCCAATAAGTGCAAAATGCTAGTCCAAAGTTCTAAGGGTCCAACCTATTCAAATCAAGGTGAAAATAAAATAATAGTAGGACTAAAATAAATATTATATACTTGTTAATTAAATACTTCATTATGGTGGAGTATTATATACTTGTTAATTAAATACATTTTAATACATATATAACGGGGCATACATCTATATATTCTAGGCTAAATTACTCCGTCAGTACCTAGGGTTTGACGTATTTCCAGATTGGTCCCTAAGGTAATTTTTATTCTACCGGTATCCCTGTGGTTTCTAATGTTTTTCAGATTGGTCCTGTCGTCAGATAGGTCAACGAAAATTGCATACGTGGCTAAAGACAGCTACGTCATATCCAATATCTACCTGATATGTGTTAGAATAGTCCACGTCAGTAAAAACAAAAAATTGAAAATTGTAAAATATACAGCGTGTAAATCAAAAACCCAAAAGCGTCATTCTACTTATGTTACAATGCTGACGCGATGCCCACATGAAAATTACCCCCCTTTTACATCATTTCCTCATCCGTTTATCAATCGAAACCAAAAATCCCCAATGTAAGCATTTAATCCTAGAAATAAGACTGTAAAAGAATATTGTAAGAACAAATCCGCTTGGGATTAATCCCAGCCGTTTTCTCCTTCATCCAACAGCCCATATGCCTCCACTATTCGTGCTTATCACTTCCCCCACTGTCTCCCTCTCCTTCGTTATCTCCCTCTGTCTCTCTCTTCTCTCTCTGAAAATGGCCGAACCCATTATCGGTCGTACTCGCTGTACAGTTCCACTCCGATTTTTTTCTCTCTGAGCAAATTCTTGCCCCACGATTACAGATTCTAAATTTCAATGCACACCCAAATTCTGTTGGCCTATCTGACGGCAGGACCAATCTGGAAAACTTCATAAACCATAGGGATACCGGTAGCACAAAAATTATCTTAAGGACTAATCTAGGAATACGTCAAATCTCAAGGACTGGCAGAGTAATTTAATCTATATTCTAATGTGTTATAATATCTTATAAGCTAACCAAACAATAAGATACATGATTTTATGGATAAATGTGGTAACCAATATTTGATTTACTCTTTTTTTTTCTCAACCATGACTTACACTTAGTCCTATATCATATATTATATATGATGCAAAGGTATCATACACTATATGTCATAATATGATCTATCATGCTATAACAATATCATACAACATACTATATTAAAATATTCAATCTTGATATGTACAAATAGTATACACAGATGAATGACACAATATTCAATCATAATATATACAAATACTATACTATACACATAATATTAAACATATAATAATATCTCATGTGTACATGCATCCATACTATATAATATAAATATTTCATAATGTATGGTGATATAATAATATATAACACATTATATGAGGACAACAAGTCACCAAGTTATATCAATAACAACTTCAATTTTCATAACACTCATTCTATTTTCATATTTTATTAAGTGGGTCTTCTAGAATAATTTTTTTTCAAATACATTACTATATAATATAATATATTATATAACATATAAAATAATTATTAACATTAAATAAGTTAGAGTAATAAATAATAACGTAATCGTCTATAGCAACGTTTTTTACACAAACGCTGGTACATGTAGTAGTTTTAGCGGCGCTTTTATCAAAAACACTGCTAAAGTTTGCTAAAACGCCGCCAAAATTCACACACCTGCAGCAGCATTTTTTACAAAAGTCACTACAGCCATAAGTTTTAGCAGCGTTTGTGGAAAAACACTGTAAAAAACAGACTTTTCCCGGCGATTTGCCAGCTAAAGTGCAAACTTGTAGCAGCGTATTTTATAGCTACGTTTTATAAAAAACCACTGCTACAAGGCCATTTGTAGTGGCATTTTTGTAAAACGCTGCTAGTACTCAAATTTTTTACAATTCTTTTTAAAAAACATCGCTAAAAGTTCGATTTTTAACAATGTTTTTTAAAAAGCACTACTATAGATAACCAATAGCGGCGTTTTTTCACAAACACCACTACAGAATGTCTTTTAGAGGCGATCGTAGACAAACACCGCTAAAGAGGTGTTGTAGCGGCGTTTTTAGCGACCACCACTAAAAATGTCGTTGCTATACGCCTTTTTTGTAATGCTACCGAAACCTTGACGAGCTAGATAAAAGCGACAACAACTCGGGCACCACAGAGCCCCTACGGAGGGCCATAAAAGATCACCGCGGGACAGAAAAAGCCCGTCGAGGAGCTGAAAACAACAATAAAAGAAAACAAACAAAGGCCGAAACAAACAGATACACGACCTAAGACTAGAAGTCGAGCTGGAATCAAAGAACCATCGAGCGCAGAAGAGCCATAAAGCCGACTTAGAATAATGTTAATGTGATCCAGGATTTCCAAATTTTGTATTCCAATCTGGCAGCCATGTTTGACAATGAAATATTTATTTTGAAATGCTTTGATCTTGTTCCCCATTTGTTTATCTCTGTCCTTGTACTTAAATAAAACTACGTTCTATGTGTGAATCACATAGAACGATAGATTAAAAATATTAATTCTCACCTTAAATTATGGAATGATCAGGGATACCTTCCACTTTAAAACACCAATTTTGAAATATTTCATCTTTCTTAAATGTTGAAATTTACCCTTTTCTGTCAAAAGTTCTTTAATTTTTTTTAATGTTTGTGTTTTTTATTAGTCTAAAGAATTATTTTATCATTTAACGTTGATAGTAGAAGTGTTAGTAGACGGTAGTTTGATGGTCAAAATTGATTGATTAAATTGGTAGTTTATGATGTAAATTTACATGAACCCATATTAATTATTTAAAGGTCAAATATATATTTAACACCAGAAGAAGTTACCTAGTACCAAGTATTGTATTATTGTTAACTTCCTAATTGTTATAAAAATTGAATATGTTTTGAATGCTAAAAAATAATAATGTGAAAATAGGGAATATCCAGGAGCTTGAAACTTCAGCCTCTTCCCATTAATTAATTTCTTCGTCTTGCAAGTTGGACCAAACGGTGATTATACAAATATTAACTGCCAGAATTCTTTCTTTTCTTTGCGTTGATTTTCTTGAAAAAGATTGCTTCATCCAACTCTCTGATCCTTAGGATAAAATAATCACCTATACAGCTCAGTCCCAGTAAGGGATCCGGCGTGCCAATATATATTATACGTATAGCAATCAGAATTTATAGATTTTGACTGTCAGAATGTATATTTTAACGTTCTTGCCCTTCACATGATCTGTAGGGGTATATATTCCACTAATTATATTACTTTCTCCCCAATCTGAAGAAACAAGACTGTTCATACGCGGATCCGCCCACCTTCTCGAGTATCTTTTACTCCACATCAACACAATTCCCAAAAAGTCGTGATGGATTTAATTTGATAATTAAATTGTGGACTGGATTTAAACTTTCCAATCATATTTTGATCTCGAACCTAATTTTAAGATATTATATCACTACAAAAGAAAATGACTTTTACTTAACAAAACACCAAAAGTCAAGATTTCATATTTAGCGACCAAAAAACTTAATCACCGCATATCATACCCGTCGATCATCCATAAAAGACATTCGGTCCGCATATCTGCGATCGATTGTTCATGATGATCGAATTAGAAATGACGTCTGTTCGAACTTCTATTTCGACAATACATTGGTACAACCAACACAATGGGACGATCCATCAAGTTGTATGTGTGAAATGCAGTGTTTTACTAGACGTCTGATCGTCTCTGTGTGTGATCCATTGTTAAAATGAGTGACCAATCGATGAAAGTGTAAAACGTTGCGAATTGCGAATCGGTTGCTAATCGTAGTTCTCATGTTACTTAAAAATAAAATTAACCCTCTTGCATCAACCCGGCCACCACGTAGACGATGACCTTAATCTAACTATAACTGTTTCCGATTCCCCTAATGTTAATCTCTCTCTGCACGCAGCAGTCTCTTGCAAGTTAAACCGACGGGTGGCTATACAAATATGAATTATTCTAATTTTATAATATTATTCTATATTTCGTTGAACTCCTGCTAATGATTATAACTTGGTTTTCGGACCGAAAGTGTGGGGGCACGAATTTGCTGACCGAACTGCTGCAGTTCGGATTGCACTGTTCGGACGGGTGTCACGCCCCTTCTCACACGGGACTCATGCCCCTCTCTCACACACTGCAGCGAATCCACTGCAGTTCGAATTGTACTGTTCAGGTAGGTGTGGGCTCCGGACGGGACCCATATCCCCTCTCACACACTGCAACGGAGACGCGCCCAAAGTGTGGTGGCTAGGGAAGATTCATCCCTAGCTATTTTTTAGGTCAGCATATATACCTGCCATAGGCGGGGGTGGGTTTGAACTTTCCCCTGGGTACATACAAGTATATATGGATGCTTTGGGAAAAAAGTTCCAAGAAAAGGCCGTATGTTGTAGGACATAGATGCATATATATCTAAAAATCTTCATATTTGTTTTCTTGTTTATTCACATATTTATATTTTTTTTTTCTTTTAACAACTTCCCAATTCATCATAAAAGAATATATATATATATATATATATATATATATATCTTTGAGTCAATTCGGGAATTGGCGATTCTTTTGAATATCTGTAATATTCATATTGGCCGGCACATATATATACATATAGTAGATGTTTTCTTGGAATTGATTAATACAAGAGATTGCTATTTGTAATATAAATTAAGATTTACGATTCTGTAAGAGGTGAACTAATTACTGTAATTAATTCTTCCCACAGGCACAGTTTGTGAACACAAATTAAGCCTACGAGTTTGGTAAAGATATTTCATGAACGACAACTTGCTACGTACCAATGTGAAGTCAATAGACAATAACGGATAACCCATTAATTTCAACGAAATAACCTTATAATTGGACTGATGTTAAGTGTTGCATTGATTCCCATGAAGCTCTCAAGACATTCTTTTGTTTCAAATTGCAAAACCGTTTGATATGCCGACTACTTTTGCGTTCTTTGAAACTACTTGGTAAATGTACTAGACGATAATTTGCAATCAGGCCGGTGAAAGACATATCGAACGCGTTGGAACATTGGTTTATCCAACTGTTTTCTCGTTTATTAGAACTGATCAATGTCGGAACTCGGTGCACAAAATCATTACTAACTAGCTTGCTAGCTAGGTTTCGAGTCGGATGGGGCCCGGAAATTCGTCTATTTGGATCCTAAAGCTTGAGATCAGCTGATCAGACGCGGATATTTCGTTGGATGTGAAAAGTCGTCTCTTGGCTTCACTACTGAAACGTGGACAGCCTGTCAAATGAAGGTCCAAGCAGCAGGGCGCCAGGCTGTGCGCTTTCACTGTGAATCCCAGCTTCTAGTAGTACTTTGACGCAGAAATCATCTGGGGACCGAAAAAAGTCGATTTCCTTTAATTACTTCTTAGACCTTAAAAATGACGTCTCAAAGGGATCAATTTTTAATTGACAATGGAGTGGCGCGATCACGTTGTATTAATGGAGCCGCGCATGATCTGCAGCTTGACACACGGCTGTAATTGTTTCTACCGGCCAAAAGAAAAATGTATAAATAAAATGTATGGTTAAATATACTTTATTCCTTATTTTTTTGAGTCATTTATATTCTGTACCCCGATATAATATTTTTGACACATTAGACTTTATAACTTACACATTTTTTTAAAATTTGAGCACCGTATCCAAAGTATCCGTCAATTTAGACAGATTCCGTCAAAACGTGGAGTGCAATGTGTACAAATCTCCAAAGATAATTGGGTAATGTGTAAATACTCTCAAAGATAAGAGACTTGATGTGTAAAATTTTTAACGGAATCCGTCTAAATTGACGGGCAATTTGGGTACGGAGTCCAAATTGAAAAAATGTGCAACTTTTATAGGTCCAATGTGTCAAAAATAATACATCGGGTGCAAAGTGTAAATGACCTCAAAGATAAAGGAGGTAAAGTGTATTTAACCCATGTAAGAAGTTAGAATTTTTATCTTATGCTACAATTTGGTTGGATCTTTTTTTTTTATTCATTTAAACTGGGTATCTAAATTTCAGAGTGAGAGAGAAAATAATCTAAGACTAACAAGAAGTTAGGAACCAATTAATATATATCACAAAATTCAAGATACCTTAATTATTTCTACTATATATATATATGCCTGCCTTATTTTATAGTGAATGACTTAATTTATTTTTTTTATATTTTTTCCGAATTAATACCTTTTTGGAATAGTACTGTACTATTATTCTGAGAACAATAATGTAATGCCTTGCAAGCAGGAAGTACTACTACTTATTTTGTTTATTTGTTTATAAATATTTTTCTTTTACTTTTGTTTTTATCCTCTTCGTTTTTAATTTCCTCGTATCTCACTTTCTGACCAAGGGGTGGCCTAAATTCAAAACATAATACAATTTCATTGGGTAGGTGAACCCTGATCGATCTATTATATATTAATTAATGGAAGGACCTTTTTTTTTAAATACAAACTCCAGTATATATCCTCTATGATCATATATACTTTAAAAACTTCCGGTTATCCCACTGACTAAAAATATTGAATGATATGTCAAAGCCACATCACTAACAATCAGAGCGCTTCACATTTAAAATTAGTAAAATTATAACAATATTTAATAAAATTAAAATTAAAAAATGTAACAAATAAAAAAATCCGAATATAATTTTGATAACTATCAAGAAATACAAAATACAAAAAGTAAATAAAGTAAGAAAAAATTTGAGAAAAAAGAACCTAATTCAGGCTAAAAACTGTATACCGTGCGTGCATGCGTGGGTGCCCCGAGGATTTCAGAATTTTTGTTTGGGAAATTGAAAATTTAATTACTGGGTTTGTAGCACGGTGACAATTTAATCATTAGGTTTCATTTTTTGATAATATGATCAATGAGATTATATAGTTGTGACAATCTGGTTTTTCCGTCAAACCTCCGTTAAATTTTTAGCCAGAATAGCGGTCGACTGGTTTGTTACCGTTGCGGCAAAGATAACTTGTAGCGGTCGACCACATTCTATTCCGTTAAAAAATGAAAACTAGTAACTAAATCGTCAGTGTGAGAACCCAGCTAAACAGAACAGGTTTTGGCAAAGGCAGGAGTTGAACTCCAGACCTCGGGTTTTAACAGGAGAAGACCACTAGGCCAGGCGCGCATTTGTTAATTTATACGCATTCGAATTTATTTAAAGGTTTAACAGTTTTATTTCGAAAAATATGTCACGCAGGGATTCGAACCTGGGCGCTAAAAGGAATGAGAAGTGTAGCTTAACCATTGAGGCGCTTCATGCTTTTTGTTGGTAATGCTTAGGTTTTATTTTATTTAACCTTCTCTTCGCCATATTTAATTTTTAATGAAACGGTGTGTTTCACCCATCTTCTTCCCCAAATTTGAAACTCACGTTTTCTTTGCCCTAGCCGCCGTTTTCGACGTTACAACCCTCTTCGGTTTATCATCCGTTTTAGCACATTTTCGTCTGATTTTCGAGGCTTTTCATTCCAAACGTTCATTTCTCGAAATTTCTATGTATTTTGGAGACTAATGGCAGTAATGGGAGATGTGTGAAGAGACACCTAATGTCACGCCCCGAACGCTAGCCCGAAGGGGGTTAATGACAGCCGCGAACATTCACTCGATGAATGTTCCAGCGTTTTCTCTTAATCTTGCAGCGGATTTTTTTTAAAACATAAACACCTACAACTGAGAGAGATGGGCCAAAGAGATTTACATAAACTACAATTTACACAATTGACTACGACGACAATAGTGAAAGCATCCGAATTACAAGTCATGTCTGCATGGCTGAAGTACAGACCTACTCATAACATCTTGAATCCGTATATACCTTACAATTTTGTTAGCATCATGCCGCCTCAGTGGGATATCAAGCACTCTTAGGATTCCATGTACATTCTCTAACTCTTGACCCATAGTACATTCCCAAGGCCTATGACCAACAACATCACAATCTACTACTTACTAAGCCAGGAAATCCTCAAGACTCCTGCCACCCGGCAAACCTGGAATGATACATTTTGAAATCGTGAGTCAAAAGACTCAGTAAGGAAAGAACTTGTAAAACGTGATCTTGTAAAACATGAACTTAAATCGTGAACTTGAACTTATAGCTTGAACTTGTAAGAATTCATAATCTTGTAATCATGCACTAGCAGCATAGCTTGAAAACATAACTTAAAATCATAACTTGAATTCATGACTTGAACTCGTAAGCATGCACTTGAACTCATAAACTTAAGCATGCACTTAAACTTGAAAATCATTATGAATTTGAAACCATAATGAACTTAAAATCGTAAGCATGCACTTGAACTTGAAATCATAGTCCTGTAAACATAATGCGATGCATGCCTGATCATGAATCGTGATGCATGTATATGCCTCATGTTGCATATGCACATGCACTTGCTTTTGAAAACATCATTTGTACTTATAAAGCTCTTGCTTTGGAAAATCTTATGGGCTACTTGAGCTCCGTTTACCCCTGACATCAGGGTTGTGCGTTCCCGTTGGAACTGTCCCCTATTTCCCTTGGGGACCTTACATATGGTCGAGCTAGCACACCTTCTCAATGTCCTTCAGTGGCTAGACACGACTCTTGGAGGTTCACACCTTCTTGCAAGCATCCTTCAGTGTGATTGCACATACCTCCCGGACTACCCATCCTTATTGCAAGCATCCTTCGGTATGGGTGTCCTAGGTGACATCCACCCTTCTCGTAAACGTCATTCGGTATGGATGCACCTTCTTGACTTGGTACGGTACCGACCGACTTGGGTTCGTTAATTAACTTGTCATAAAGTAGCATAAAAATGGTACTTTCATTTGCATAAAAATGTCTCATTTCTCATGAGGAAAATGAATGCAAATGATCATGATGCATTCATGTCGTGCTTGGTAGTGTCATGCTTGATATATCATACTTGATATGCTTATTCATAAACATTCTTCATGCAGTGTATCATTCCAGTTTTGTAAAGGTTTTTCACTTACCTTCGCTTGCTTGAGCATCGAACGTCTCGTTACCTACAATGAATCGTACTATTGTTATTCATAGGTTTACTAAACGTATAGAGTAATCAATACATTACAATCATCCAAGGTATGACTTAAATCTTTCCATGTCCTAGGCCTTCAATCTAGGATCCACTCAATATCAAGAGATAACTACAAATGCATCAAAACACACTCTCTATTCCAGCTCTGAAATCTGCTTATGTAAATTCCAGCAACAACAGTAATCTTATAACGTTCCAACTTCCAACAACCAAAACTCTAATCTCTTCATGACACAACCAACATCCAAGGCTAATTTAGCATCTCATAACAGCAACCATCATCTCACGTTCCTCAACAAAACTATGATTCCATCTTCATCAAGCTATACTATTGCATTTGCCCATTTCTTTTGGGCTTTTTATCAAACACGTAGGGTGTAACATTTGTTCTCTTGAACATCTTTCAGATCTGACCATGTGTCAAACACTTAGGGCTTGGTGGTTATCAACAAGACTCATATACATACAACCTAATACATCAACCAATAGATTAGGCCATACATACTCAAAATAGATCTCAACCCTCTTTTAGGCTTTTCATCAAACACCTAGGGTGCAACAAGCAATCTCTCTCTCTCTTGAACATATTTCTTTTTCAGATCTGACCATAACTCTCCATGGATCCACATACAACCCATACTACTCTTTAAAGCTCACTATTCTTCAAAGCTTACTAGATCTACGTTTCTTCAAATAACACATATGAACACAACACATACAAGGAGAAAACCAAACAAACTTCACAACCAACAACCATTAAAGGAAAGAAGAGAAAATGAGAGAAATGAGTGATGGCTTGGTCGGCCAAGAAGGGCTGAAATCTCTCACCTTCTTCTCTCTCTTTCTTTCTCTTCTTCTTCCTCTTCTTCCTTTCTCCTTTTCTTTTCTTCTTCTCCTTCTTCTTCTTCTCTCTTCTTGTTCGGGTGAGCTAGGGCAAATGATTTGTGGGAATGGGGGTTTGCCTTTTACGAAAAGGGCTTGGGGAAAAGACAAGGCTGCCCTCCCTTATTTCCTCCCCTTTTACATGAATTTCACCTCACACATTTCAATCCGATAAAATTTCGGAATGTAGTTATATGTGTCGACACCATCACTCAAGGTGTCGACACTTACAACACTTTTAGTTAGATGTGTCGACACCATCACTCAAGGTGTCGACACTTCCAACACTTAGTCAAAGTGGGAAAAATGTAAATTCTCGAGTTTTAGTTAGATGTGTCGACACCATCACTCAAGGTGTCGACACTTCCAACACTTGGTCAAAATTCACGGGAGTTCTGGAAAAAGGCGAACTCTCGGGTATCGGTCTAATGTGTCGACACTATGACCCAAGGTGTCGACACTTACAACACTTAGTCAAAATTCACTTTGGGCTCCAGAAAAAGGTAAACTTTCGGGTGTTAGTTTAATGTGTCGACACTATGCTCCAATGTGTCGACACCTACCTCAAAAAATCACAAATTTAATCATACATACACTTGCAATAATACGTACTTAAGAGGTCATAAGCAATAACTTGACAGACCTAAAATCGGGGTCTCACACCTAATGGCCTTCCATTGTGGATGGTTTTCACCAAGAATTCAAGACTCTTTCACCTATAAAAGGGACATCTTGCTTAGAGAATTCTTCACACCTCTCAAACGTGATTGTTTTGAGATTCTCTCTCTCTCTCTCTCTATTTATATATATATATATATATATATATATATATATTCGGCCATTGTTTGGTATTTACATTTTTCTTCGGTTCTTGGGGATCGTTGCAGTACGTGTTTTCTAGGGGAATTCGATTATCAAAGGAAATTGGGTAAGCGGAGCTACTATAATATTTTTCTCCAAAAATTATGAACATGTTTTCATAAACGATTTGTGAAAAATATTTTATTGCAAGTTTATGTTATTCTGAAAACAAATGTGGAATTTTAAAAGACATACTGAGATTGTTTATATGACTGTTCTGAATCATTTATCAAAGATTATGTATTCTGCTGAACATCATTTCAGATTTTGAAATCTGAATTATGTTATTATATATTATACTGTTTTCAAACCCCGAGGCGATGTTCTGTTTTTTATTACTGATTACTGCTGTTGTTGGTACCAACTCATTACTGATTACTAATGCACTCATTCTTCGGATTGGTTTCTGTGTGAGTTTCTCCCTAGTGCACACTTAGCGTACGTGGCTAAGTCTTAGGAGGGCAAACTACACTTACTGTTGGCTTAATTCGGTTTGGCTGCCGGTTAAGTCGTTGCACAACCCTGTCATAGATGTAGATGTGACTTACTGTTGATGCCAAAGGAGATTTTCTGATAAAGCTATTTTATTTTCTGTATTTCAGCTTAAAGAAAAAGAATATATTTTTATTCTCTGCTTACTGAGTTGTCGAACTCACTCCGTTTTATTTTCTTATTTTCAGAGATTGCTCAGAGATTGAACCTAGAGAGCATGTGGGCGGGATAGATGAGAGCATTATTATGAATTTTAATTTGTTCAAGTTTATGTTTTGAAATAGTATCGTTATATTATGTTTTGTTTCGAATAAATGTAATAAAATTCTTTTATTTATTATGCTGATTTTTGGGGCGTGACAGTCAGTGTGGTATAAACCTAGTGACTAAATTGTCAAATTCCTTTTTTTTCTTGCTTTTGTTCTCTTTATCTTTATATTTTTTATTTTCTTGTCTTATTTTTGTTCTGTTTAAGGTATTTATTTTTTTAATTGAGGTTTTTTTTACACGACGAACTGCTAATTTTTTAAGTATGGTTAATGCATACATATATGGTCCTTTAGTTTTTGTGTTTTCATTATTTTGTTAATTGGGGCCCAGATTTTCTTTATTTTGGTTCGATTATTTTCACTACCATTTTTATTTATTCCTTCATGTTTGCGTATATTATTTTCTATTGGTTGTTTTTATATTTTTGCTAGGTTCTATATTATATATTGATGTTTTTCGTTTTTATGTCTATCAGTTTTATTTTTTAGTTAATTGTTTAAGATATAATCGTTCTTCTTGTTCCTTTTCCTAGTTAGTATTCTTTATTACCTATTAATTGTCTGTTTCTCTACATTTTATTTGTATTTATTTTTAATTTGTCCTTTTTTAGGGGACGAAAAGTGATATATTTTATATTTTGAATGTGCAGTGTGTCAAATTTTGATAATTTATGATCAAAAGTGGAAGATACGAAGGTGTAAAATTCTAGTACGTAGTTTAGTGCTGGGTAGTGAATGCACAACTGAAGCTCAAATGATGGCACAATTTGCTTAGGAAGTCGTGTAGTTAAACATAATATAAATAATATAAAACTCACTCAGGAAGCCGATTAGTCTAAAGCTGATCAAATTAATACCCCAGCTGGCCACGCAAACACTTAAAATCATTGACAAAAATTTTAAAAGGAAGAAGAAATTAAGAAAGTAAAGAAAAAGACAACACGAGCATACCCAGTAATTACAAATATAATACACCAAGGGAGAAAGTAGACAAAAGATGAGTTCAGACGTGGGGTGCACACCAGCACAAGTATATTAGCCCTAAATCGAACTAACTGAAAGACGCCAGTTCACGCAAATATTTGCTACTTTGCTCACGAGAGGGAGGAAGTACTCCCCCCCCCCCAAAACCTCCTTCCGGCTTTTGCTTTTCCCAATCTCCCCGCCCTTCCAGTGTTAGATGACCCCAACTTCAAAACGAAAACCAAAATCCCCATCCTTAGTTATCACATTGTTTGGTTGCTCTCTCTAGTACTACCTGGTCTCTGTTTCTAGCTATACTTAATGATGAAGTGGAGACCAACTTCACTCCTCTTCGTGATCCTCTTGCTTTCTGTTAGCATTGGGGGTGAGTTTCATGGTTTGGCTTTGGCATTGGCTCCCGCGGTCCCCGAGGAGGAACCCAATACAATGAGGTTGGAGTTAATACACCGGCACAGTCCACAGCTCCTCGGAGAAGTGCATGGTGGCGCCAGGCCTAATAAAACTCGCCTGGAGAGAATCAAGGAACTTGTCCACCGTGACATCATTCGTTACCGCATCATCAGCCACAAACGTGGCCATCTAGGCCTAAACACGAGGAGAAAGGACTTGGAAACCTCGATGGAAATGCCAATGCGCTCCGGTGCGGATTCTGGGACGGGAGAGTACTTTGTGGAGGTCAAAGTTGGGAGCCCAGCGCAGAAATTCATGGTGATCGCGGATACTGGGAGTGAGTTGACTTGGGTGAATTGCAGATACCGCTGTGGTAAGAATTGTCACCCGCCCAAAGGGGGACGTCTTTCAAACCAACGCAGGGTGTATCAGGCGGATCTCTCTTCGTCCTTTCGAACTATACCATGCTCGACACAGATGTGTAAGACTGACCTCATGAATCTCTTCTCTCTGACTCGCTGCCCCACCCCATCCACCCCCTGCGCCTATGATTTCAGGTTGGTACACCTTGTATATATGTGCGTGCATCTTGTTCTTTTCTATTTTTAGGTTTTGCACCACATTCGCATTATTGAAGATTAACTTCAGCTTCTTATGATATGTGAGTTGTATGTTTTCTGACTGGGAGAAATGGTTCTTTTGTGAAAAAGAAACGAAAAACTTGTTCTTACTTGGAAAACAGAGGACAAAGCACATACCTGAAAAAAAAAAACAGAGGACAAAGCACATACCTGAAAAAAAAACAGAGGACAAAGTGTTGGGTGATTCGGATTCGAAGCAAGAATAAAGCCCAACCAAAAGTAGTTGGAATATGTCGTTCTGAGGCACAAATGTCAAATTCAGTGGTGAAAAAGCCAGCACCAAACAATTTAGGCAGGTCTTTAATCTTTATTGAAGATAGATAAGTTTAGTTGTGTTTGTCGAATACAGTACTAACATTGTACTAGCTACAGTTGGGTAGGGAAGTCACGGTCTTTCGAGATATACACGGTCATTATGAGGATTGTTATGGCCATCGTGGTCACGGACTGTTTTGGGTAAATTGACTTGCGCAGCAAAAAGTTGAGAAACCTATGTTTTTTTTAAATCCATAATCATATACACTGCTCGAGCGAGCAAATTGAAACAAGCACATGTCTGACCTACACCCAACACCAGATTTAAATGGCAGTTATTGTCAGTAGGTAATCTTCACATGACCCACATTTTTGCAATCTTGTTCTTGATCTGTCAGTGCCTGCAATGCTCCTGCCACTGACAGATCAAGAACAAGATTGCAAAAATGTGGGTAGTGTGAAGCTTACCTAGTAACAAGTTCCCTTTCAGAAGTTCATGACCTCTTTTGCATATCATCCATTTACCTTTCGTGATTTGTTTACTGATCTTATATATGTGTCCTAATTAGTTACATGGACGGATCGTCTGCGTTGGGCTTCTTTGCCAATGACACCATAACAGTAGGCTTAACAAATGGTAGGAAGATGAGGCTAAAGAATGTGCTGATTGGGTGTACCCAGTCTGCTCTGGGTGATGGATTCATGGGAGCTGATGGTGTATTGGGGTTGGGAAACAGCAACTACACTTTTGCACAAAGCATTGCTAAAAAGTTTGGTGGCAAGTTTTCATACTGCCTGGTGGATCACTTAAGTCCCAAGAACATCTCGAACTATCTCCTTTTTGGTTGCAATCGGAATGAGTATACATTGTCGAGCAAAATGCAACGTACTAGTCTCCTTCTTGGTGTCATGCCTCCATTCTATGCTGTTAAAGTATTGGGTATCTCCATTGGGGGTGTTATGCTGAGGATACCATCTGAAGTTTGGGATGCAAATTTTGGTGGCGGAACAATCCTTGATTCTGGCACAAGCCTGACGTTTCTGGCGGACCCAGCTTACAAAGCCGTCATGTCTACATTGGAAATATCTGTATCAAAATATAAAAGGCTGTTCGCTGACATAAAACCCTTCGAGTACTGCTTCGATTCAACAGGTTTTGAGGAGTCATTAGTGCCAAGATTAGCATTCCATTTTGCAGGCAGAGCTCAATTTACGCCACCCGTAAAGAGCTTCATTATCGATGTAGCTCCTCAACAGAAGTGTCTCGGATTTATCTCAGCGGGCTCGCCCGCCACCAACATTATTGGCAATATTATGCAACAAAACCATTTCTGGGAATTTGACATTGGGCGCAGTTTACTCCATTTTGCTCCCTCTAGCTGCACCTAGTTCTCCGCAAGTTTGATTTTTTTTTTCCTTCCTTTACAATTCATACTTGTCTATTATTGTGTGTCCTAAATTCATAGCAATTCTTGCTGTAATTCCTTAAACTTCAGCTGTCAAAACCATGTCAAACCGTGTATGACGGTAACTACTTCATACATTTCTTTGTTTGCCATTTTTTTCTGCTAGTGTGATAACATGATTCAGCATTGCGATCTCGAAGCTTTATCAGATCAGAATACATTCTCTGGCTAAACGAATTTATTTGGAATTAAACAAATACATCTCACCTATTAAAATCTAAAGGTGGTTAACTTTAAAGGCTAAATGACAAAAAAAAGATTCTTTCTTAATGCAAAAAATTGTCTATTATTTAAATAAAATAAAGGAATAATTACACTTTGCGCCCCTTATCTTTTGGGTCATTTTCAATTTGTACCCCGATGTTTTGATTTTGAGACATTGAGCCACTTATCTTCAAGATTTTTGCAATGTGCACCCCGTACCCGATTTGACCGGCTAAATTGACGGATTTCGTTAACACGTAGCGGTCAACCGGTTCATGTGAGCGATCCGGTCGACCGCTACAAAGGTAACTTGAAGCGGTCGATCGGTTCACGTGTTGACGAAATCTGTCAATTTAGACGGCCAAATCGGGTACGGAGTGCACATTGCAAAAATATTGAAGATAAGGGGCTCAATGTCTTAAAATCAAAACATCGGGGTGCAAATTGTAAATGACCACAAAGATAAGGGGCGCAAAATGTAATTATCCCTAAAATAAAACAAAGTGAATACAATCAATCACTTGTCAATGATGTAAAGAACAAATACCTCGATCATCCAAAAAAAGAAAAGATAATTGGCGAACCAGAACAATATGGATAGTATGCATACAGATATCTTAGGGTATGAGAATAAGAAATTAGTCTCTAAAGTTTGAAGGACAATTATCACATGTGCCAAGCACCACCATTTTATCACTTTGTGTGTTTCTTTGTTTCTTGAGTAGTGTTTGAAATATTAATTTTTTTATCTCTGAGAGCAAACGTACAAAAATATTTATGGTGCATATCTTGCGATTTTGAAATATTCCATTTCAGCTTAATGAATATTTATTCACGGGTCACGGATTCATGGATTCACAACTGAGAGTGAGAAGTGAGAAGATGTGAGAGAGAGGGAGAGACGAATTCGTAGAGGGGAAATTTTTTCAAAACACCATATAGTATTTTTTTAATTAGAGAGTGAAACGACGCCGTTTCATCCTCTGCTTATTAAAAAAAGGCATGAACTTAATTAGGATACGACCCAGACGCAGACTCAAAATTCTGGGTTTTAGGGCCACTGAGCTCTAGTTAGTTTGGACAAATTGGTGTCGGGCCCAAACCAACTTATTTTTTTGGCAGACCAATGAGTGATGGCCGCTCAGGTCTGCTACCCCTTAGATCCGCCACTTCTAATCCGGGACTAGTGTAAAAACAAGCTGATACAAAGAGAAAAAAAAAGAAAGATTAAAGAGAAAGCCGGGGAGAACCAATAGAACAACACAGAATTGAATGGGAGTCACCCAAAAAACGTGACGTGGGTGACAACATTTTCTGACGTGCACGATTAATATGAGGAAAAAACGAATAATGCTGACAGGGATGATTAATGATAAGTTGTCCTATTACGTGCAAATAACTAAACAGACAAACTGTATTTTGTTTTTTTTCTTCTTCTTTTTGGCTTGTTTTGCTTGTTTTCTGCATATTTTGCAGTTCCGAATCAATCCAATGACATTCCAAATAGATTGAAAGCTTTAATAATTAATACTACCTAACTATTCTCTCACATTAGAGAAGTATCTTTAGGTAGGGCCAGCAATCAATGCACTAATACGGCAATGATTATCCAACACTGTTTGACAAAAAAAAATTATGCCTCAAGAAGAAGATTAAATAAGGATTATCAGATTGTGATTCGCATCTTCAATGTCACGGTTAAATAAGGTGGGAGAGTCGCGCCACAGACAGAACGTGGCAGCCATCATCCGAATATATTTTTGTAGAAATCATTAAACAAAAAAAAAGCAGAGAGGGTGCTGAATTGAAGAGAAAGAAATGGGTTAGGTGGGAGAGGAGGGCCAAGGGCTGTGCAGGATGGAGAGCGATCAGCATTCATGTGGGTCACATAAATTGAGGCGCTTTTCCCGCTACTCAGCTACCTACTCTTACTTTTGTCTCTTCGCCTCTCTCTTTTACACATCTGTTTTCTGCATGTTTCTTTGTTTATGTTTTAATTGAACTATTTGGCTAAAATATCTCATTCAAACAAGAAAGTCATTGATCCCATGTGCATTGTGGTCTGTATGATACAGCATTGATGTTATTCTCTTTTTGGGATTATAGAAATCGAACAGGCAAATCCCTCGATTTTCGTCTCTGCTCTACCTAGACTTGGCTTTTCTCCAGGGTTTGGAGTGTAGGTAGGTATGGGGAAAGCTCCAATGGTCAACTCGAGAATCAAGGTTAGAGCCACTGCAAGGCTTCAAGTCAATTGAATTTATCCATTTTTTATAGTTACTTCAGGTTAGTTGAGCCCTTAAATAACAATAAATTTGTTTTTTTCTATGTATACTCATAATTAAAATTCAAAGCAGTAATTCCTTAGTTTTGGTGTGCAAACTAAGGTTATGTTTGATTTGGTCTTAACAAATTTTGTAAAAAATTTCATAATTATTTTTTTATTAATTCTAATACCCTTTCATCAATCCTAATAATTTCTTACAGATTTCAACAACTTTTAATAAAATTTTTACCAATCCAAAGAGAATTTAAACTACCTTAAAAAAACAAAAGAAAAAACTGTTTTCAAAACCAAACCAAAAATTAAATATCTCAAAAAAAAAGTTAAATACACGTTGCACCTCAATCTATTATTTTTGTCACATCGCTATCACAAACTATTGATTTCAGACATTTTGCATCCTCTTGTACCTTCTCTTAAAATGTTCGGTTAATTCGGGACATTTTTAATGTACTAAATGACAAATTTTTCCTCATATTTTTTTTGGCAATGAACATTTTATGAAGATAAAATTGTAATTTTAGAGATTAAAAAATAAAATTACAAAATTAAAGGGTGGAAAATGTATTTATTCAAAAAAAATTATCATAAGTTGAGAAAGAGTTGAAATAAAAATAAAAAGGCTGACAGTACACCGTCCAAATTGACAAGAAAAACAAATATGTATTTGAGCAATATTTTGGAGGGTGGTCGAGTTACTAGAAGTTGAAATCAACGAGACTGCAGGTTGGATTTATTTAGATTAATGTTGTTGAATATCAAAAGTATGGCATATAAAGCAACTTCTTCAATAAATATGTTTAATTTTCTACTAAACCAAACATTTGTTTTTTCCTCCTCGTACTTGGAATATTATCTTCGTATTGCTCCCAGATAGGCAATGCCTGCACGTTGCAGCCAGAGTCGGCCTCCCTAGGGAGGAGACCATGCCTTCCCCGCAACACGGGCCGCCTGTTGTCTCACATTCGTACCTAACAAATACTTTAAACGTCCCATCTCAGTTCCATAATTCCTCGAATACATTTGTATGTTAAGGTCACTAATTGAGACTTGTACTCAAATTTCTTTTGTAATTAGCTCATAATATCCAACTTTAAACCAAATCAAACCAAACCCGTAGAATATTATTTTGTCTGAATATTTATTTGTTTGGGTGTGTTTGTAATAAAAATTAGACCGTATTTGGGAAGCAAAAATTTTAAGCATTTTGAGTTTATATAAGAAAATTTTGAGACTTGACTTTTTTTATGGGGGCTTGTAAAAAGTTATGAAAAAATTTAAGCTTGTTTGATGTTAAAATGACTTTTATCAGAGTTTATTAAAAAGTAAGAAGATATGAGATTTGATGTAATATTTTAATTAAAACATAATGGAGTTTGTTAAAAAGAAGGAGAGTGGAGATTTTATCTATTTTTTAATAAAAAAAAGTAATAAAGTTGGTGTGAAAGGTATTCGAATTTCTGTGAAAATTTTGAGATTTCGATGTTTGGAAGTAAAATTTTTTAAGTTTTTGAAAATATTTCTTAGAAAGTTGAAAATGTATTCTATCCAAACATCACCTAAGAGGAAGCAACTAATAAGCAATTTGGGGAGGTTTGTAATCTGTTGGGCCGTCCGCTCGCTGACAATGTAAGTAGGATATTGTGATCGGTCTTGGCAAAGTTCAAATGGCCTATTTTAAGTAGACCCAGAAACGAGGCCGAGCCAATAATGTAATTGGATCAGAAATGGTCGAACACCCTTGGATCCATTCGGGCATTTTACACCTACACTAAGTGCTTTTATATAAACCCAGCGGTTCACCCATGGAACAGTTGGGATTTCAAAAAGGGGATTACTACTCTTTGTGAAGCCGCTTTGGGTAGAGGCATTTGCTAAATTGTCTGTCCGGTAATTTTAGGGTGAAATATACTTTTTACTCGTATTAGGGTCTAATAATTTGCATTTCAAACCTCAAATTTCGTTATATCAATACATCCCTCAACTACAAATCCATCATTAATTTAAGGGTTAAATGCACCACAGATCCCTATTGTATTTTTATTTTGCAAAACTATCCTTGAGGTAAGAAAAATTGCATAAATATCCCTGAGGTACTCTTTCAACTTAAAAAATGTCCTTCCGTCTAACCCCGATTAAAACACTAACGGTACAGGATGACATGACATGTGAGACCCCGATTTTAGGTCTGTCAAGTTATTGCTTATGACCTCTTAAGTACGTATTATTGCAAGTGTATGTATGATTAAATTTGTGATTTTTGAGGTAAGTGTCGACACATTGGAGCATAGTGTCGACACATTAGAGTAACACCCGAAAGTTTACCTTTTTCTGGAGCCCAAAGTGAATTTTGACTAAGTGTTGTAAGTGTCGACACCTTGGGTCATAGTGTCGACACATTAGACCGATACCCGAATGTTTATATTTTTCCGGAACTAGAGTGATTTTTGACTAAGTATTGGAAGTGTCGACACCTTGAGTGATGGTGTCGACACATCCAACTAAAACCCGAAAGTGTGCATTTTTCCAGAACTCCCGTGAATTTTGACCAAGTGATGGAAGTGTCGACACCTTGAGTGATGGTGTCGACACATCTAACTGAAACCCGAGAGTTTACATTTTTCCCACTTTGGCTAAGTGTTGGAAGTGTCGACACCGTGAGTGATGGTGTCGACACATCTTACTAAATGTGTTGTAAGTGTCGACACCTTGAGTGATAGTGTCGACACATATAACTACATTCCGAAATTTTACGGATTGAAAATACGTGAGGTGAAATTCATGTGAAAAAGGGGGAAATAAGGGAGGGCAGCCTTGTCTTTTCCCCAAGCCCCTTTATGTATAAGCAGCCCACCCCCAAATCGAAAAGTCATTTTGCCCTAGCTCCCACCGAAGAAGAGAAGAGAAGAAAAGAAAGAAAGAAGAAGGAGAAAAGAAGAAGAAGAAAGGAAGAAGAGAAAGAAAGAGAGAGAGAAGAAGGTAAAGGGGCGTGACAAGGCCATCACCCATTTCTCTCATTTTCTCTCCTTTCCTTTAATGGTTGTTGGTTGTTAAGTTTGTTTGGTTTCCTCCTTGTATGTGTTGTGTTCATGTGTGTTCTTTGAAGAAAATGTAGATCTAGTAAGCTTAAAAGAGTAGTATGGGTTGTATATGGAACCATGGAGAGTTATGGTTAGATCTGAGAAAAGAAAATATGTTCAAGAGAGAGAGAGAGGTTGCTTGCTGCACCCTAGGTGTTTGATAAAAAGCCCAAAAGAGGGCTGAAATCTATTTGAGCATGCATAGCCGAGTGGTTGTGGTATTGGGTGTTGTCCTTTCATATCTAAATGCCTTGAAGTTTAAAGGAGATTTGGGAATGAGTGTTGTTGCTGGAAAATAAGCTGAGGCTTTTAATTTAGAATCATGGGTGAAGTTGTTGCATGAAGAAGGTTATATTACAAAGGGAGGAAACTTGTAGGAAAAATGAAACTTCTTTGTTGCTGATTTCACCTATAGAGGATAGGCCCATTCTATATGACCTATTGTTGTGGAATTGGAAAACCCATAACATTCATAAGCGTGGCCAGTTATTTTAAAGATCATAGAGAATTATAGAGGATGCTTGTTAGACAAGTTGCTGAAATTTAACCTCTGCAGATTTCAAGGCTCTTTGGGAGTGTATTCTGATGTAATTGTGCTTATCCCTTAATCTTAATAGGATCCTAGATTATAGGCCTGGGAAATAGGAAGATTTTAAGCCATACCTTGGGTGATTCCGATTATTATTGGGGGAGCTATGCGTTGTTCAAGGCCCGGACGTCAAGCTGCCATCAGCCTTGCACGTCCGGAATATCAGCTCATTTCGAGCACCCTTTTGAGGGATCATTTTAAGTCCAAATTTTACGAGGTTAGTCTTGAATTTTAAGTTTATGAAAGGAGAACATTTTAAGGTGAATTTCGTGTGATTTGGAGGTGTAATTCATAAGTTATGATATTTTGAAAATGGAGGGCCGAGCTGGAACAGCAATAGTGTGGTTGTAGGATTTTTGCTTAATATGAAGTGTTCATGAAAATGTATAGCACATTCTGCTGTGGTGAATTTTACCCCCAATCTAGACCTATGAAAGATGAATATTTCAAGATAAATTTCATGTACCTTGGAGCCATGGTTTTGAAGTTAGGAATTTTTAAGTTGGAGACGTCGGGGCTGCCCGCTTGGAAGTCCTCAGCAGCTTGTATTTTCGGGTAAAGGTTTCAAGTGGCAAACGAACTCCAAATTAGTTAGAATTTTGTTATGCTATGAAAATTAGTGTCAGGGTCAGTTAGAACTCAATTCTTATGGCTTTGGCAACCTTAAGAAAATACCTTGTGTTGTAAGATGACCAACTAGGAGTTAAGAATACGGACGATTTTGTATGATAAAGTGTGAGTAATTGATTGATTACTCTATACGTCTAGTGAGCCTTTGAATAACACTAGTATGATCCATTGTAGGTAACGTGACGTTCAACACTCAAGCAAGCGAAGGTAAGAGGAGCTTACGTTTGTAAGTGAAAATTGTAAGTGGAACTTACGTCTGTAAGTGAAAACTTACTTGTTATGAAAACTGGAATGATACACAGCATGTTTTTATGAACAAGCATAACAGGTTTATAACCAAGCATGACAAGTTATTTCTCAACAAGCATGACATAGTATACGTATTTGCATGAAAGCATGAAAGAAGTTTTTGTGCAAATGAAAACATGAAAGTTTTATGAGATCAAGTAAGTTTTATGAGATATTTGTCATCAAGCATGACTCGTCAAGAGCAATTGCATGATTTTCTAGAAGGAAAGAGAAAGGGAAGCATTTTATGATAAGTTGATTACTCATCATCAAGCATGACATGAGCACGTCATGAGCAATTGCATTTGCATTTATTTTTCTCATAAGAAAGAGGGAGAAATTTTATGCAAATGAAAGTACCATTTTTATGCTACTTTATGTTAAGTTTTATGACCAGTAAGTTAATGAACCCAAGTCGGTCGGTACCGTACCAAGTCAAGAAGGTGCATCCATACCGAAGGACGTTTACGTGAAGGATGGATGTCACCTAGGACACCCATACCGAAGGATGCTTGCAAGAAGGATGGGTAGTCCGGGAGGTATGTGCAATCACACTGAAGGATGCTTGCAAGAAGGTGTGAACCTCCAAGAGTCGTGTCTAGCCACTGAAGGACATTGAGAAGGTGTGCTAGCTCGACCATATGTAAGGTCCCCAAGGGAAATAGGGGACAGTTCCAACGGGAACGCACAACCCTGATGCCAGGGGTAAATGGAGCTCAAGTAGCCCATAGGATAAGAATGGAAAAGATTTTCCAAAAGAAAGAGCTTTATAAGTATAAGAGATGTTTTCAAGAGCAAGTGCATGTGCATATGCAATCATGAGGCATACACGTGCATCACGATTCATGATCATGCATGAATTACATATGTATACATGATAAGTTCAAGTTATGATTATTTAAAGTTAAAGCTCATGATATTTCAAGTTGTACTTGAATTACATTATGTTCAAGTTTGTAATTATTTCAAGTTTAAGCGCATGCTTATGATTTTAAGTCAAGTGCATGCTTATAATTTTAAGTTCATTATGATATCGAGTTCATGATGATTTCAAGTTTAAAAGCAAGTGTATGATTTCAAGTTCAAGATTATGAGTTCAAAGAATAAGTTCATGGTTTCAAACTCACGATTTCAAGTTCATATTTGCAAACCATGATTTCAAGCTCATGTTTTAATTATAATTCCTTACTGAGTCTTTCGACTCACAGATGTTTTCAATTGTATCATTCCAGATAACAATTCAGGTGGGAAAATCTAGAAGAGGGACCGATGGGAACGTCCTCATCCCTCTTTGTTGTTCATTAAAGGTTAGATGTAATTTTGAAGAGTCATCATGAGCCTCCGTCGTGTGGTGGTCATGGGTTATTCGGACTATTAGAGTTCAAGGTTTTTGATGTCTAGTATCTTAGTCGTGGTTATCAGAATCAGAAGTTGAAGAGTTCATAGGAAGTACTATCAGGCATCCTGTGAATGTCTATGTTATGTGTAAGGATTCAAGATGTATTACTTATATGTTATGAGTAGGTCCATATAAAGGTTTTGTTGGAATCCCTTAAGACTTGTACTTCAGTCATGCAGACATGACATGTAATTTGGATGCTTTCACTATTGCCGTTGTAGTCAATTGTGTAAGTTGAAGTTTATGTAAATCTCTTTGGCCCATCTCTCTCAGTTGTAGGTGTTTTATGTATTTGTATAAAAAAAAAAATCCGCTGCATGATTAAGAGAAACGCTGGAACATTCATTGAGTGGATGTTCGCGGCTGTCATTAACCCCCTTCGGGCTTGCGTTCGGGGCGTGACATGACAAGTCTCAAACACGTAAGCACCATTTAAAATCTGCCACGTGTCAGTGGACCCCACCGTTGCCACGTCAGATGCCAACTCCACGCCACCTATATGCAACTATCAATCCACGCAAGTTAAGTTAAAAGAACAAAAAAATGAAAACAAATATGTTAGAAAACGCAAAGCAGCAGAATATCAAACACACTCGTGGACTTTTCTTCCCCACTCCCACCCCCACCCCCACCCCCAATTCATTCCCGAACACTAACTTTTTCCCCCAAATTTTGGATCCCCGCCAACATTGCCCTCCCCTTTTTGTCTTTTGGTCGGTCAACCCACATTTGCCTCCCCAAAAGTCATGTACTCAGCTTCCAACTCTTCCTCCCGTCGATCTGGAGTCTCCCAACGACGCCAATTTTATGGCTGCCCCATGTATGTCGGCGATACTGTAAGTTCTCTTAATTCGTTTAATTTGCAATGTTTAATTACTGTAAACGGGAGAAACTAATGTTTGTACTTAGGATAGGGTGCTGTTATCTCTCTATCAAAATGTACATTCTCTGGTTCCATTGATTCAGATTCGAGTTAAAATCTACTTTTATGTATAGCAGAATAGCGTCGATATGGGAAAATACAAATAGGTACCCGTTTGTGTTACTTCTCTATAACTAGTTGAAGAATGTGCTCCTGAGTGCTCATTTGCAGCACAAAATGATATGGTTCACAATCACAATAGGAATTGGAATTTGGGGTGTCCTGGTGTGTAGTCCAGAACCACCGGCTCCTTGCCGATGTCTTTTATTATATTTAACCTCCATTTTTTAATTTAATTACTAAAGCAATTTCTCTTCAATAAGATTTTTTAGAGTGAATGAGACAGTGTTGTTTGTTGGAATAAGAGTGCACGGGTTTATGAATTAAATAAGACTTCAGTGAATGGAGCGAACAACTCTCATCATGGAAGCAGATGGAGAGTTCCCTTTACTCCATTTCATTGGCAACTGAAATAGATCTTAAATGGTTTGGAGAGATGCTGATTTCCATAAGTCAATGGGCTTTCTTTGCTGGAAAATGATGAGATCGAGATATAAGGAAAACAAACATTTTATATTAAGTTTGATTTTTGAGAAAATGAAACTATGCATATGATGCAGACATTCAACCAGCAACGTCCTTTGAGAGTGCATGAAGCTATTTATCCCAATTGTGCCAATGATTTTTGTGAAGCTTATACTGTGATAACATGGTTGTCACTATGTTTTCAGAAAAAGGGTTGCAATTTCTTCCAGTGGGTGGATCCACCAACTTGTCCACGTGGTCGACAGTTTTTACCTCCGATCCTCAAGAAACTGAAGAAGTTGGAAGAAGACGTACAAAAATTAAAAGAGAAGGATAAGCGCAGGACATGTTGTATGGTTGGATCATGGGTAGTGACCATTGAAATGAGTTAATACATGTGTAAACAATGTGTAACCAGAAATGGGTAATGTAATCATTTTGTCACAATGACCAGTTTGTAGGGCAATATCCATTGTAATGTCTAGTCTTTACAATTGAAGCTTCTTAGTTTACAAAAATGGCAGAAATGAAGAGTCATTGCAGCTTCTTTCACAAGTGAAGCGTCTCAAGATACAAAAAACTGTTTACACTTGTATCGAGTTACAAAAAAACTGTCCAAAACATTAACTGATCATTGAGTGGCCCGTGCTCTATGAACACCTTTGGCACGCGTGCTTGTAACACGTGTTGGCTCTTCCCCCCCGGTTTGCTGCAAGCATGGTAAATTTAAGTAACTCAGGTTCATTCCAGCATATAAAAAGGAACTAATATATGTGATTTTAGAATGTAATAAGTCAGTTACAAACGGCTTACCTGAATCATAAGAGGCCTAGTCACTGGGCTTAAGTGGTCAGTACGAGCAGGTTGACTTATGGCATGGATCCTGGTGTTCCCTTGGTCCCCTCGAATAGTCTCACTAACACCGGATGTGCCCTCCCCGGCAGCACGCTGCATATACACAATTTAGTTATACTAACTTATACTAAATTAATTATATCAACTTATAATAAAATAGTTATATTAACTTATTCTAAATTACCTTCTTCTTTCTCTTGTTAGACGATGGTTGAGATGTCGCAGCTGTGCTTCCACCAACCTATAGCATGATGCGTAGTTAGTTATAATTTTAGTAAAAATGTAATAAACAACATTGTACAGGACTTACAGAAGTTGACTTCTTTTTCTTTATGTATGGCTTCGGGGGATACTTTCGTTCCCCAGGCTTTCGTTGTAGCTTACATCTCCTTGCATTATGACCAACCGCTCCACATTTCCCGCATTTTGTTATGTAACCACGCCTTGATACCCGGCCTGATGGAGGTGGCTCATCCTCGGCCCTTCTCCTTGACATCCTCGGACGTCCAACTCTTTTCATTGCCTTTGGTGGAAGCGTTAGAGGGTCAACGTGTATCTGTGGCCAAAACTCGGGATCCGGCAAAGCTTGTATAAAAGCTTGATATGCCCGTCGGTATGCATCAATGCGGTAACAAGTGTCCACAAACTCCTCAGGTTCTCTAAGAGAGAAGTATATGGCAGACACGGCGTGCGAACAAGGTATACCATTCAATTGCCACCTACTGCATGTACAAGTTCTATCGCTCATGTTTACCACCCTACGTTCTTCAGTATGATGGTCCACCTCAAACTCCACCCCGTTCCCCCATCTGCATATGAAGTGACTGCCAAGCTCCTTATTCTTCTCTAGTTTTTCTTGGATCCGTGGGCATATGTCGAAGCTTGCCTCCTCAATCTCTGATCGTTTCCCATGGAACCGATTCATAAGCATCCTTCTGATAATCTACAACATAGTCAAAAGAGGCTTATCTATCGCCTCCAAAACCCACGCATTGAAGGTTTCCGCTATATTATTCAGAAGCACATCGCTTTTACTGTGCGTAGAAAAGGTGTGTCGGGACCATGCCTATAAGAATTTTAATTACAAAAATAATTAATACCTTGGTTATCTAATCACTAAATTCAGTTACAAAAACTAAAAAGAAAAGAGTTTATTCATTACCTTGGGATCTATCTTTGATAAATAACGGTGTGCTTCTCCTTTCAAAGCTTTCATTTCCTTCATATGTCTCTCAAATGCAACAATGTTGGAAGCTTTTGCGCACTTCCATAGAACATCTTTATACGCTTGTCCTTTCCATCCATGTGATTTCATATTTGCATGCAAGTGCTTAATGCAATATCTGTGCTCGGTATTAGGTAACAGAATGTCAAATGCATCAAGCAATCCCTGAGAAATACCAACATTCATGTTAGGTCAGAAGCAAATCTTACAAAACGATAAATCAGGATATGATAGACGCTCCTTACCTTTTGACGGTCAGATATGAATACCCATTCTCGAGTATCATATCTGCGGACATCGTCAATCAATGCATCTAGAAACCATACCCAAGACGCCCTGCACTCATTCTCGCACACTGCGTACGAAATAGGGAACATATCTTCGTTCCGTCCTTTGCCACCGCACAAAATAATTGACCGCCATATGGTCCCTTCAAGTGGCAAGCATCTACCGCTATGATTGGCCTACAACCCGCCAAAAACCCTGTTCTACAAGCATCCAAACACACACATTCTTCTGAAGAATCCATGCTCTCTATCAATGAATGTCGTGCTCCCAGAATTAAATTTGGAAATAGCAGCAGCATAGTCATAGCAAAGCTTATACTGCTCTGCATGACTCCCATTAATTACCTCCAATGCTAGCTTCAATGCACGGTATGCCTTGTACTTGGACACTTCAACCATCGAATCTCGTCGTATTTCTTCAATTAGTGCAGTGGTTGTCAAGTTAGGGGTGTCTCTGATCTTCTCCAAATAGTGGTTCGCTATCTATTTGGCAGTGACAACCCCGTTAATATAGTGGGTGCCACAACAGTGCTTTGATGTGAACGTCTTTATCTGAAACCCATCTGCATAGTTCTCATTCGAGCAGTGGATCCTCCACGTGCAATTTGGCATCTTGCACCTTGCTGTCACCCGAACCTTGTCAGACTTCAATAAGCTATACGCGAAACCGTTTTGAATACAAAATTGCTGGAGAGCCTTCTTGAATAGGTTAAGGTCTCTAAACTTCATCCCCGTGTATAACTTCAGCCTCCTTCCACTTGATAGATCTGTGTCGTGGAATTCACTATACCTTGCTTTGGTTGGACATCCTTCATCAACTTCACTGTCCCCCTCATTCATACTCTCTTGTGCATCATCACTAGACATTGGTGGTACCTCCTCAATGTCTCTAGCAACAGAGGATGCTGTTCCAAACCACCGTTTTACATTTTCCCGCTCCCTAGCCTCAACATCTCTAATATTTAAGTCAAGATACAACTCTGGTTGTTCCTCACCAACACTTCCTTCAAAATCACTCAAAACAGGTGCTTCCTCTACCCCTTCAGCATCCACATCAACCTCATTATCACCCTCCTCATCTTCTTCGTCTTCCTCGTTATTATGCAAATCATACGCATTAAACTCCTCTCCACCCATCTTCCATCCCTATCAACGCCGCCATGAAATGGATCTTCTCCATAAATGTCTTCAACGTGATCCTCTTCTAAGAGTTCAGGAGTATCGACCGAATGCACTGCATATAAATGCAGCTCTGTCTTTGGTTGTTGCACAAGAATTTCCAGCAACTTTCGGACATCGTCATCGGTCTCTAAGTGAGTGAACGGTGTCGCATCATAATGGGAAAACTTGTACGCAACGTGTTCGACGTTGCGGTACCCCAATGCATTGTTCACAAACTTCTTAAGCACCGCAACTGACGAGTAGTCTGGGTCAAAGTTGCCAACATTGTCAACCTCTATGCCATTATAAACTCCCAACCTTTGACTAAGCTGTCCGCCATGGTGTATGAAAATCTGCACCATATCTGCTTATGAAGACAATAAAGAAATAAATTAACAGTCAAGATTCGCGAAAAGTCAACTCAAATAAGATTTGCAAATTTAACAATAAAATATATCTAAAAGTTAGAAATAGCAGCACATGCCGTGGAGGCTAATCATACGAGAAAGCCCAAAGGAAAAAAAGGTACATTGCAATTTTTTTAATGTTCATGGCACGATTTACTCAAATGAATAGCATATGAATAGCCAAACACTTAAAGTTCCATCTTGTTGTCTGTCATAGTATATTATATCAACGAATAGCCAAATAAATTAACATGAAATTTATCATAACTATTACTACTATAATAAAAGTAATATGTTCATTCTTATGGAATAATCATAAACAGAATATACCACCCGAGCTATACGTTAACCAGACAATACAAATTCTTAGGTGCATCTTTACTCAATAAACAATACAAATAAAGACATAAACAAAAAAAATAAACAACAAGACAACACATTATTATAGACACAGTATGCAACCCGAGTTATATCTTAACCAGACAACAAAAATTATTATGTGCATCTTTACTTAATAAACAATACAAATAAAGACAGAAACAAACAAAATAAATTACAAGACAATACATTATTATAGCTTCACCAGAAAATGGGACCACAGAACAAGGACACTAATTTCACACTCCAACCCGTGGTCCCAACCAAAACAAATGTCCATCAAATGGGTCCACACAATCGAATAAAGAACACTAAAAGATTACAGACAAACAATGCAATATCAGTTCACTAACCTCCAACCTTCTCGAACTCCTCGCCCACACGTTCAAGATTGGGATAAAATGGGTCTTTGCTGTAAGATCAAGAGACAATGGGTCTTTCAGACTTACTTAGGCTTCGAGCTTTTTGGTGCAAAATGATATGGGTCTTTGAGATTTACAAGGGGTTAGCTGAGATTTAAGATTTAGGGTTCGGTAACAATGGAGGGTGGGGGAAAATGATAACTTAAGGAACGATGGAGGGTGGGGGGAAAAAGCCAAGTACGGGGGAGGAGAAAAGTCCATGGGTGTGTTTATTACTTGATGTTCTGCTGCTTTGCGTTTTCTAACATATTTGTTTTCATTTTTTTTTCTTTTAACTTAACTTACGTGGTGGATAGTTGCGTAAAGGTGGCGTGGAGTTGGCATCTGACGTGGCAACGGTGGGGTCCACTTACACGTGGCAGATTTTAAATGGTGCTTACGTGTTTGAGACTTGCCATATCATCTTGTACCGTTAGTGTTTTAACCGTGGTTAGACGGAAGGGCATTTTTTAAGTTGATAGAGTACCTCAGGGATATTTATGCAACTTTTCTTACCTCAAGGATAGTTTTGCAAAATAAAAATACCACAGGGATCTGTGGTGCATTTAACCTTTAATTTAAATCAAAGAAATTCCCTTTGATAGTGAAATGACTATTTTGCCCTCACATTTTTTTTTGCCCATGATATTTTATGTGGGACAAAATTTGCTATTTCATTAAAAAAACATAAATTTCCTTCTTAATTGATAGCCAAACTGTACATGCACGATCAATATAGTTAATATGTGAAATATAACGAAATTGATAATTCATGGCGTAAAAGCTTTAAAAATCTCATATGGATGAAAAAATTATTATCTTTTCTTTAATTTTACTATACATCCCGGAAAGACTATGAATACGACTCTAAAGATTTTTGACAACTTTCTTGCAATATTCATATGTGCATGGCTGCTTGCATAGCGCTCGAATCCTAGCAGATGTGCACCACAAGAGACATGGTAAGAGAAGAAGTTGTAAGAAATATGCCATAAAAATTATTAATTTAGATAATTATTATTTAGATACCATGAGTTTATATTTATTATATTAGGTAATATATTGTAACATAAGATATTACACGGTTATTATAGAGTGACATTCTAGAAAAGTCATGTTAATAGTTAATGAATCAAAGACGGAGAGTATGACTCTTCGGTTCCTTGTACATTTAATGTTTTGTTCTAGATCAATGTACATATTTATGTACAATAGGTCTATAATCGTTGTGCCTCTATTAAATAGGATGATGTACTCAGTCATTGAGGTAATGCCCTTAAGCAAAACGAGTAGTTGAAATGTAAGAGCACATACACTAAACAGGATCAAATATGGTTACCTTCTAGAAGTGATCATTGATGTTGAGAAAATATTAAACACAATTTATTTATGATATTCTTAGACCTGAGAGGGTTGTGCAAATCTATTTGTTGTGTATTTGTGATTTGACCGAGTCATTGTTGAAGATCTTTCGAGGTCAAATATTCCAGACAATGTCGGGTCTTGTGCATGATGAATGAGTTTGTATAAATACTCAATAAGAAATTCACCAGTCTTTTCATGAGATAGTATATTCAAATATATTTGTATAGTGTTGGATTTGAGAAAAATAAATCTTTAGCGAGAGAAAGTTTGTGAAAATATTTTTTGAAATTAATATAAAATATATATTAATTTTTGAAATTATTTTGGAAACAATTTGAGAGTCCAATGAGTTACAGATTATAAAATTAAGAATTATATGAGCTAGGAACTTTATCAATGATGATATTTTGGTCCTATTAGCTTATATGAAATATAGTATGGTAGAAGGATAAATAAACGATTATAATTGTTGAGGAATTTTACAAATCAATCTCAAATTCTCAGGGGTGAATTGTAAGATGTTGATGGGCATGATTACAATTAGTAGAAGCCTAAAATTTGGAATATAAAAATATAAGGGTGTTAATGGAAAAATATTTTTTTCATGTGATCCTACGGCCAAGATCTGAGATCTCTAATGATTCCACACACTATCCCAACTAGGGTTTTATGTAAAAAGATAATTATGAGATAGTCTACCCTAATCGTTAGTTTAAGAGTTGGCCATCAGAACTAAGAAAACCCTATGACGGCTGTGAGAGTGGAGAGGAAGTAGGCAAAACATTTGGGATGCTATTGTGGAATTCTCGAGATTGTGAGATCGACAATAACTTGAAGATTATTAAAGAATTATCGGAGAACAAAAAGAATTGGTAAGTTAATTTTCTGAAGTTCTAACTTTCAGTGGTATCAGAACTATGCTAGTTGAACCTCATTCTCTTGAGATTTGTGCCACAATCTTTTTATTGAAAAATCACACGCCTTCCGAAATTTTTTAAATCACGTAAAAGAGAAAATTTTTGTTTCTATTTACTCTATATGATTTGCATGAGATACGAATCAAAAACTTTGTTATTTTTATTTTACGTATTATTGAATCACATGTGTTTTTCCTTTGTATTGAATTCTTCGAATTACATGTGTATGGAAAAACGTGAAAGAGAATATTTTTCTTTTTTCTTTTTTGGATTAAATCTATTCGGTATGCTAGCTTCCTTGTATAATTGTTCAACATGAAATTGTCAATTGTTGCTTGCATTTGTGAGAAAAACATTGGTTTTGTTTTGAAGATTAAGAGGAAGGTTCACTTTCTCTTAAGAGTGTGGTCAGCTGCCTGACGGGTGCCAAATATGACTAGGGCAACCCTCTGGTTGGAGGAGGTGGAGGTCCAGCAGCCGTAGGGCCGTGGACCACCACCAGCACACCCGTGTAACACACGGGTGTGGGAGGGCCTTTAGCCCCAAACGGCGACCAACCTTCTCCTTTTCTTCCTCCAAGAACAATTCGGCTAGCCTTCTCCTTTCTCTCATTGCTTCTACTTCCTTCTTAAGCTCTCTCTTACTCTCCCTCTCTCTAAGAATGACCGGATGTGTTGTGTGAAGAAAAACCTTAAGAAAACCTCCTATTTATACTACTCCTTGACCATAGTTTGCCACCTAGTTTAACTATGCTTAATTAAACCAAAAGATCATGTCTACTACCAGGTTAGGGAGTCTAGACAAGGCTTGGAGTTGAATTGGGGAAGGGGGCGACAACAACTCAAATGGTTACAAATTTTGCATGGTTTTAATGATTGCTAATCACTAGCAATCATTACATGCAATCCTTCGAGCTTTGATTGGTTTTATGAATCAGAGGAAGAAGTGGCATGGGCTTGGGGGATGGGATGGATTGAGTGATGTGTTTGGAGGCCAATTCTAAGAATTTTTCAAGCAATTTCAAGCCCAAAGTCGTAAAAACATAGTTTTCAAGCTCAATTATCCTATTTCTAGCAAAAATTCATATAAATAATCAATAGGGTGCACGACAATCCTAGATTAGGTCATATTGGCTTGGTAATTAAGGGAGTAATGTAAACCAAGCAAAAAGTTTAGAGCTAAATAAATTATTTTCTTTTTCTATCTTTTTGTCTCTGAGTTTCAAGAGCCTAAGAAATTAATTATCGGTGAAAACATACCACCTCACTCTTTTATTTTTCTTGTTAATCAAAGGAGAAAAAGAAAAGTAGAAAATAAAAAAAAGGGCAAAGGAAAAAAGTTCTAATTTAGTTCGGCCAATGGGATGTGTCGGATGAGCTCATGGCCCTATAGCTTACACTAGAATAATTATTACTCTTCTAGTCCTAGATTTTTGCCCGATAAATACCAAATTATTCCCCTTAGTATATGAGAAATAGAATTAGTCCATGAGATCATATATCATGAAATGAGTCTCTCTGATCTACAACAAGTTTGACTTTGGTCCTCTTTGCCATTCTGTTAATGCCATTAACGAAATTTACTCCACACCAGTGAACTTGTAGCTCAGTTGGCACTTCTTCCCAAAAAGGAGGGTCTGATCTCGGGTTGAATCCCCCAGTCCCCTTTTCCCAAGTTACCTAGAAAAAAATCCAAAACTTACTCCACGCGACACTCATTGCTCCCTCTCCATCCAACTTGTCAACACACGTCATTTTAAAAAAACCACATCATTAACTTTTTTCTGCCTTACCCACATCTTCCTCTCTCTCCCTCCGATCGACAGTTTCCTAATACTCTTTGTTTTGTTGAGACAGTAAAGAAATAAACAGAGCACAAACATAACCATAGGGTAAAAGGGTTTAATGTTATCGAACGATAGCAAAAGAGAACTGGAAATACGCGTGGGAAACTAGCAAAAGAGATCTGGAATACAGAGTGAGGCCATAAGGTAAAAAGGTTCAATGATCTCGAATGACTAGTCTTCCCTAGTGTGATTACTCTCGTGGACTCTGGCTCCTTTTTTTCTCTTCTTTCTAGTCAATCATCTTGCTTCATTCAACAGATAGGCCCACAAGAGCCACAATATTGTATTCTTTTACAATAGAAGGTAAACTATCAACACGTAGCTCACCAAAATGGTTTGACTGATACTCCACTTTGCTAAATTATGAGAAGCAAAGTTTTCCTCACGAGGGATCCATACAAAATGCCAGTCCTCATGATCCACCAATAAGTTCCTGATGGTGGTAATCTCAACTTAAATCTCCCAGTCTAGGATCTGATTCGTCTCGCAAACTTGGTTAACCAGGATTGATTTCTCGTGCACTCTGGCTTAGTGGATAAGGAACTTTTGGGCGAGAGTGGGTGCGCCCTGGCCCTAATAGGAACGAATTCATCACCGAAGGCCATGCAGTAGCAAATGAGGACCCAACAGGTGAGCACAACAACGAGCGCGTAGAGGGCCGTGAAGGCAGAGTTCACTGCCCATTTCTTCTTGACAATGCTAGCATAGAGGATAACCAGGCCCATCATGCTCTGGATGCACACGAGTGGCGACACCATCAACTACCATGCGTTGTCGCCCATGTTTAGCCACCACAGGATGGTTGGGCTGACAGCTTCGTAGGCCGCTGTGGTGTTCATGTGTTGAAACTACACCTACTGCACCAATAACCTCCACCATTGCACCACTAATGACGTAGCCTTACACGTCCTACGCATGCATTCGAGAATCATTTATGTTATACAAGGATTTGTTACGTGTCATATGTACCGCACAACCAGGACCATATTCATTTGTTGTTAGCAAGACACACTCTGTTATAAATATCTCTACAATGTACAAACAAATCAATGAAGAAGCATTCATTGTGAACTATTATAATTTTTCCTTATTTTTGTTACTTCTTGATGGTATCAAAGTCGTTCGACTAATTGTCAAAAATGGCCGAAGAAGTTGTCAACAACTCTCTCACTCCACCTCCACCCACTATTTCCTCCTCCGCCATCAATCCAGTCACCTCTCTTCCACACTCGGTTACCGTCAAACTCACTCATGAAAATTTTCTTTTATGGAAAACACAAATGGTCCCATACTTACGTTTGCAACACCTATCTTCCACCCATGTTTCTTCCAGATTCGACTACTACCATTAATCCCGCGTATAGTCACCAGGAATAGTAAGATTGGCTGATTTTCAGTGCACTTATTTCTTCCCTATCTGAAAACTTGATTGCCCAGGTCATTGGTTTACCAACTTCTCAGACTGTTTGGCTTGCTCTTGAGAGTCTTTTGGTGTCTAAGACTCAAGCTCGCTTGGGTCAGTTACTTTTTCAGCTTGCTACGTTAAAAAAAGGCTCTGACTCTATAACTGATTTTTTTTCGGAAGACCAAGATGCTTGTTAACACCATGGCTGCTGTTGTGTCACGCCCCGAACGACATCCCGCAGGGACCGTGACAGCCGCGAGCTATCCCCCGGATGGCTCCAGCGTTCTTACTTATATTTTTACTTGATTAAGGCGGAAACGTACAGGATCGCGAGGGGTTCGAGCTAATCTTACATAATCAGGGTTCTCATTAAGTTCATACAAAACATATATATATCACATAACAAGCCAGTTAGTGACGATCAAGTCACTATCATCAAAAGTATGAAACATAAATTCTTGGGCTTCTAGGTCAGGTAGTCCTCCTGACTCTCTTCACCAGAGGCATCTGAAATTACACAATTTTAAAAAAACGTGAGTCAAAAAGACTCAGTAAGGGAAGACATAAAACTTAAACATGCTCTTGACTTGTACTTGCATAATCATGAAAGAGAATAAACTTGATTCGTGATGCACATGCATGCTCATGGATATGCATATGCTCTTGCTTGAAGTTGGCCCCAGGCCCTTGAAAATATCTCTTCCATGCTTGATCGTGAAATCGGCCCTTGGCCCTTGAAAATCTTTCTTATTCATACTTGTGCCACTCTTAGCCTTTTCATAATCATTTCATATTTCTTATTTGTGGGCTCGCTCCATTTAACCCCTGAAGTCAGGGTTGTGCGTTCCCTTCGGAACCGTCCCGAATTCCCTTGGAGACCTTACATACGGTCAGCTAGCTCACCTTCTCAATGTCTTTCAGTGGCTAGGCATGACCCTTGGAGGCACTACACCTTCTCAATGTCCTTCAGTGTGGTTTGCACAGCCTCGTGGATTCACCCATCCTTCTCACATTTGTCCTTCGGTATGGGAGTCCACCTTGATGGTACGGTACCGACCAGTGCCCCTTAATTTAACTTATCTTTTCGTAAAGCTTCTCTTAGTTTTTCCATAAAATCATTGCATAAACTTTCTTCTTGAAAAATTCATGCAATGCACATGTCATGTCATGCTTGCTTAAAATTCATGCTTGTTCATGAAACGATGCAGTGTAAAAATTCCAGTTTTTGAAAAAGAACACTTAATGTCCACTTACAGTATCCACTTACATTTGGTCTTCTTTGGTCGAGTATACAGACATGTGGATTGCCTACAAGCGATTCAAATATTTCTTAGACTTTAAGAATAGTATGCAATCATTAAATATTTTCATTTTTGAAATTGGTCATCAACCAAAGATATATATATATATATATCACTGAAATTCATTTAATCATTAAAAAAATATTTTATTTTTTCTTTTCCTTAACAATATTCAAAACATAGTTTATTAAATCATTAATATTTTTATTGAAATAAAATATATTTATCCATGTACATGCCTCGATTAGGGTTAAATTAATACTCACAGGTTTAGAATTAAACCTAAGTCTCTTTTTATTACACGTACTCCATTAAAACCTTATATCAAACTATTAATAAATTATTCACGATTAAATCTTAACTTGGACTTAAACCTCAATTGATCCTGAGTAAAACTTAACTAGGGTTCCAAATAATAATTTATTAAAAGATCATGGTTCTTCAATAATTGTTCCAACTAGATTAAACCCCAATTTCTATATTTATCACAACAATGATAATCCATTTTTATAAATTGCACTTAGGGTTATATTTCTTACAACATTCGGCCATCACTATTTAATGCACCAATTAGTCACAACTTTTACTCCCATGGTGATCCCATCCTCCTTTCAACAATTTCACAACCTAATATCTATAAATCAAGGCATATCACCATGCATCATACTCATAATATTCGGCCATACATGATTTCATCCAAAAGACTAAGTTTCTTTGTTTCCTTCAATATGCATGCATCTAATACTTAACATAATCATCTACCATTCATAGTGTCATAAATCTTGCACATATCATGGCCAATGTCCAGATTTAAATATATACAAAACTATGCATGAAATCCTACACATCTCATATTCGGCCATACCCCAAAATGTCACCTTTTTCATGCTAAAAATCATAACATGCACATCCTTTGCATTGTGACCTAACTAGCATGCATACACTTAATCTTTTCGTCAAATAATTCCATCAACATTAGATCCACACTTTATACACACTAACATCCATAGATCTAAACAAAATAATCAACTTTCATCAACCAACACATCAAGACCTAGATCTAGCTTCCTTAACATGCATTGTTCTCCATTTGCATTTTTCTTTACATACAACCTTAGATCTAGGGTTTCCATGGTTAGATCTAGTATTTAAACAACCTAGGGTTCTTAAGCATTCAAGATCTAACAACTCCAAGGCATATTACAACCTAAACTTCAAGATCTTATACATAGGCCATTCGGCCACTCATGCTAACCCAACAACATCACATTAGTCTTACCTTGTTGATTATCCAAGCTTGAGCACCTAGAAAATAAAATACCTTTGGTTAGTACTTGTGAAACTTAAGGCAAAATCATCAATAGAACCAAACTTACCTTCAACCTTTACCAACTCTTCCTAACTTCACTTCCTTCAAAGATTCGGTCCACCCTCCTTAGAAATGTCCAAGCTTGATTTAAAGGGGGTTCTATGGTGGTTAAGAGAATATGGTAAGCTTGAAGAGAAATGATGTCAAATGGTTAGGGTTTTCAAGGAAGGAAATGTGTTTGCACCAAGAGAGATTTTTGTCCACAACAAAAGAGGTTTGAACTTGGATTTTAGAATGAGATTTGGTAAGCTAGAAGAATGTGGTTTAAGGTGCAAGAGGAAAAATGAACAAACCTTGAATCTTGAGTGTATGGTTCGGTCAAGAGATGTAAAATGGGAGAGAGTTGAGAGAGCTTGCAATATTCGGCCAAGAGAGAAGAGTTTGGAGAGTAAAGTGCATGAATGGTTCGGTCAAGACAAATGCAAGAGAGATGTGAGGGAATGAGTCTCCCAAGGCAACTTTAAGGCTATGACATAAAACTTGAGAGAGTAATTGACAAGAGAGAAATTTGAAATGAAAAGTGAGGAATGGGGGGGGGGGGGGGTTTGGCCGACCAATGCTTGCATCTTCCCTCTCTCTTCTTTTATTTCTTTTCATCTCTTTTCTCACATCACTTCCTTGTCTCCCTAAGCATGGCTTGCCTTGAATTGAACTCTCTCTCTCTTCACATGATCCACACGTAAAAGCCTTCCTTTCCCTTGCTTTTTCTCTTCTCTTTTACAACCATGTGTTGTCTTATCACTCTTACACAACTTACACCTTCTTACACATCACATGGCCTCACTTATGGCTTTTCAAATTCACTTCTACCCCTTTCACGTAAATGCCTTGCTCTTTGCTTAGTTTGGTTGCTTTTCAACCAACCTAGTTACTTCCTCATTAAATTGCAACCAACTTTCAACTTGGTTTTCTCTCTCACCTAACTTATCACTTCATAAGCTCTCTTGCTTATCTAATCCATTCCAATAGCTTATCACCTCATAAGCATAATATCTTATCATGTGATAATGGCCCTAACCTATATCTACAATAATCACAAGGTCTTATCACCCTAAAGGTTTCCTAACCTATCATCATGCTTGCTTATCACCATGATAAGCAAGTGTGCTTATCAATTAAATCTTCTCTTAGACTTATCACATAAATACATAGCTTATCATTGACTATTCAAATGAAAATTATATTAATAATATAGGCCACATGGTAATAATACATGTCACATATAAAAGCTATAAAAATATTCAATCCATGTATTCAAAAGAATTTCATCATTTAATCCATTAATCAATTTCGGCTTATACAAGGAAATTATTAAATCATAATTCAAATTCTATGGTCCATGAAACATATTAAGTAAATCAAAATTATAAATTGTAAGAGAGAAACTTACTCGAAATTTCGGCTCCTATAATAAATATAATTTTAACTTGTATAAAATGACATTAAAATTATTTAAAGAGATTTTATGGAATAAAATCCCATTTTAATCGAAATACCATAACATAAGGATTAGGCCATACATTGGCAAAAAACATAGCCCCATGAAGAAATAAAAGCTATTACATTGGAAAATAAAAGATAATACAAAAGAAATTACGTAGGAGAAAATCGGGGTCTCACATTCTCCCCTCCTTATAAAAATTCCGACCTCAGAATTTCTTTTACCACCAGAAATTTTGTCCTGATTGCGTAGGTGTAGGACAATGGGGGTTGGGACGAACATTAGTGCTTGTCCCACTACTAATCTCTCCCTAGTAAACGTGATCTGGGGAATTACTCCCCGTCCAAGATTGCGATCTGATTCCTTGGCTTGGTTCATCTAGACTAGGGTCATGGATGACGTTCTCGGGTGGTCCATGAAACCTAGGTCTAGACTCTACTTCTTGTGACGAAAAGTGGGTCTCCGATCCAGCGTCTTGAGCCCTAACTCTTCTACGATGTCTTCTCTCGTTACATCGCCTAGGTGTACACTCACGTCTCGAGTTACTACGTCTAGGTTCTTCTTGGGATCGTTCTATAGTCTCACTAGGTATCGGACGTTGTTCCATGGGGTCTTCTTCCGGATCCTCCCCTGGATCCTCTTCCGGATCCTCTTCTGGGTCCTCCTCTGGATCCTCTTCCGGATCTTCCTCAAAGTTTTCGGGTAACATGGTCCTTAAGGGAATGACATTTATTGGCGACTCTGGCCAATAAATACCCTCCAGATATCCAGAACAATCTGGAGATAAGGGTTGACCCCACCTGGAAGGTCCAGGTTGGTCAGGTGCCGGGGGTGGCGGGGGCTGGTACGTCCCCGCCATGCCTTGCTGCCAATACGACACATGGGTTTGGTACGCTCTTCGCGGGTCCCCTCTATCTGTCTCATGCGATGCGTGAGTCGGAGCCTCATGGCTTCCCGACTGTCTCGTCGAACCTTGGGTTCTATGGTTAACCCTGAACAGGCTGCGATACTCGGGTGCTGTCATCCTTCTCTGAGAAGGTGTACCCGAATGCTGGGAACGAGGGGGTCGACTACTCGGCGGCATCTGACAACATAATACAACGGTCAGTCATGTGTATATACAAAATATCATCATGTATCACAAAGAATTAGCATTCTTTATGTAAGGAAGTCAAGCACAATTATCAAACAATAAGACTCATACATGTCAAACATTCAATCAATAGGGAAGAAAATAAATATTCGGATCCTATTCTCCTTTTAACTGGGGGTACTTCTCGTACATATCGCTTTCCAACTCCCAAGATGCCTCCTCTACCCCATGATTCTTCCATAGAACCTTCACAAGTGGTATCACCTTGGTCCGCAATTGTTGCTCCTTTCTATTGATGATCCTTACTGGCTCCTCCACATAGGTAAGGTTTTCCTTAATCTGTAAAGGCTCATATTCTAACACATGGGTAGGGTCGGACACGTATTTGCGTAGGAGCGATACGTGGAACACATCATGTACTCCCGCAATTGATGGCGGTAAGGCCAGCCTATACGCCATTGGTCCAACACACTCCAGGATCTCGAAAGGTCCTATAAATCGGGGTTGAAGCTTCCCCTTCTTCCCGAATCGTGCTACCCCCTTTGTTGGAGAAATCTTTAAAAACACTTTACTTCCTTCCTCAAAGGCCAACTCTCTCCTTCGATTGTCCTCATAACTCTTTTGCCGACTTTGGGCCGTAATAAGGCTTTCTTTGATCAACCGAATTTTCTCTTTTGTCTGCAAAATCATCTCCGGCCCCAACAGTCTCCCTTCTCTTACTTCATCCCAATATAATGGCGACCTACACCTCTTTCCATACAAAGCTTCATACGGTGCCATGCCAATACTTGATTGGAAACTGTTGTTATATGCGAACTCTGCTAACGGCAAATATTGAGCCCAGCTACCCTTGAAGTCAATGATACACGCTCGGAGCATGTCTTCCAAAATTTGAATGGTCCGCTCTGATTGGCCATCCGTCTGTGGGTGGAAAGTAGTGCTAAAATTCAACTTAGTGCCTAGGGACTCCTGCAATATTTTCCAAAACCTCGACGTAAATCTCGGATCCCTATCCGACACTATGCTCTTTGGTATGCCATGGAGCCTCACAATTTCTTGGAGATAAACTTCAGCTATTCTTTCCGGGGTATACTTCACCCTGATGGGCAGAAAGTGGGCTGACTTGGTCAATCGGTCCACCACTACCCATATCGCATCGTAGCCAGCTGACGTTCTTGGTAGCCCTACTACGAAATCCATGGCTATTCCTTCCCACTTCCATTCAAGGATCTCCAGAGGCTTCAATGTTCCTGCTGGCCTCTGGTGTTCTGCTTTCACTCTCTGACAAGTCAGACATCGAGCGACATACTCCGCAATCTCTCTCTTCATGTTCGGCCACCAGTAAACTTTCTTGATGTCCTGATACATCTTCGTCCCTCCAGGGTGGATGGTATAGGGCATAGTATGCGCCTCTGCCAAAATCAACTCCTTGATTCCCCCATCACCAGGGACAAATATTCTATTACGGTACCTTAGCACTCCATCCCTATCCTCAAAATCGGGATCATTATTCTTCTCAATCCTTTCCCTAATCCCTACTATCACCGCATCGCTCTTCTGGGCCTCGCAGATTCGCTCTTCCAGCGATGGTTGCAATGACAGCCCTGCGATGGAAACATACCGGTCGGCCAATACAAGCGTGATCTCCTCTCTCTTTAGGTCCTCCATGAACTCCTTAGCCACTACCTCCACGACACTCGTTTCAGCCGACTTTCGGCTTAAAGCATCAGCCACCACGTTAGCTTTCCCAGGATGGTAGCTAATGGTGCAATCATAGTCCTTAATCAACTCCAACCAGCGCCGTTGCCTCATATTCAGCTCCTTCTGAGTGTTGAAGTACTTGAGGCTCTTATGGTCCGTAAATATCTCGCACTTAACCCCATAGAGATAATGCCTCCATATTTTCAGAGCATGCACGACTGCAGCCAACTCCATGTCGTGACCTGGGTAATTCACCTCGTGGGGCCTCAGTTGCCTCGATGCATAGGCTATGACCCTCTTATCTTGCATCAACACACACCCAAGACCGTGCTTTGAGGCGTCCGTATAGATCTCGTACTCCCCATGTTCCGAGGGCAATGCTAATACCGGGGCAGTAACTAGATGAGCCTTTAATGTCTGGAAACTTTGCTCACACTCGTCTGTCCAATCGAACTTAACGTTTTTCTTGGTCAACGAGGTCATCGGCATAGCTATCTTTGAAAATTCCTTGATAAACCTCCGGTAATACCCTGCTAACCCCAGGAAACTTCTTATCTCCTTAACATTTGTAGGTCTAGGCCATTTGAAAACCGCATCAACCTTTCCGGGATCTACAGCAATCCCTTCTCCCGACACTACATGCCCTAAAAATCAGACTTGCTGCAACCAAAACTCGCACTTGGAGAATTTAGCATACAGCTTCTTCTCCCTTAGGATCTGCAAAACAATCCTGAGATGCTCCTCATGCTCCTCCTGGTTCCGAGAATAAATCAGAATATCGTCTATGAACACCACCACAAATTTATCCAGGAACTCCCTGAACACTTGATTCATCAAGTCCATAAATGCGGCCGGGGCATTAGTTAATCCAAATGGCATCACCAAAAATTCATAGTGACCATATCGGGTTCGAAAGGCCGTCTTAGATATATCTCCCTCCTTAACCTTCAACTGGTGGTAACCCGACCTCAAATCAATTCTTGAAAATATTTGTGCCCCCTGCAATTGATCGAACAAATCGTCAATGTGAGGTAGCGGGTACCTATTCTTCACGGTCACCTTATTCAACTCCCTATAATCAATGCACATCCGAAGACTCCCGTCCTTCTTTTTCACAAACAGGATCGGTGCTCCCCAAGGCGACACACTCGGCCTTATAAATCCCTTCTCCAAGAGATCCTCCAATTGAACCTTCAGCTCCTTTAGCTCTGCCGGAGCCATTCGATACGGCACCTTGGAAATTGGGACTGTCCCAACTTCCAATTCAATTCCGAACTCCACCTCCCTATCCAGTGGTAACCCCGGTAAGTCTTCCAGGAATACATCCGGAAACTCAGTCACTATTGGGGTTTGATCAAACGCAGGGACCTCGTTCTGCGTATCACTTCGCGTATCACTTGCCCATACTAGAATTCCCTCGTGCCCTCCTTGCAACAATCTCTTAGCTTGCAGGGCCGAGACAATTGCTGGCCTTCGTTCCATCTTCCTCATACCAGTGAAACAACAATCCGGTCTCCCCTCCTTTTGGAACAAGACCTTCTTCTCATAGCACCGAATATTGGCACCATGCTTCGACAACCAATCCATACCTAGGATGATATCAAATCCTCCCATCTCCATAACTATCAAATCAGCCAACATGACTTGCCCTTCTACTTCTATCGGATAGTCCTTCACCATCCGGCTACATTCGACTCTTCCCCCAGCGGGCGTTGACACAAGGACATCACAATCCAACAACTCACTATTTAAGGCATGTGTCTTGCAATATGCTGATGCAATGAATGAATGCGTGGCCCCTGAATCAAACAGAACTAGGGCTTCCCCCTGGGGCAAAGGCAACTTACCTGCCACCACTCAGTTCTGGTTCTCCGCATCCTCCGGAGTCATTACATATAACCTCGCCTGTGTTGGGCCTCCTTGCCTCCTTGCATTGTTCTACTGTGGGGGTCGGGGTGCTTGGTTTGAGCTGCCTGCACTCCTACAGTCTCTGGCGAAGTGATCAGGCTTCCCGCATTTAAAACATAAGCCCTGCCTACACTCCCCTGGGTGTCTCTTGTTGCACTTATTGCACAGAGGAAACTGATTCCCTCCGGTATTCTGAGCTCCACCAGGCCTCTGGTTCGGCCTCGGGTTCGGCTTCTGATTCGGCCTCTGAGGCTGCCTCTGTAATGACTCTGGCCTACTTTTCTTCCAGGGCATCTGCGGAATGGCTGGGTTGGAAGGAGCCTTCCTCTTCTGCTGGTCATGATAGACTGCTATCCTCTGCAGTCCTCTCTCCACTATCACTGCCCGTTCAATCACTTCTGCCAGGGTTTTAAGATTATGACTATACACCCTGTCATAGACCCGTGGGTGTAGCCCTTCTTCAAACTTTCGGGCCTTCCTTTCCTCATCTGGCACCAAGTACGGGGCAAACCGCACCAGCTCCATGAACCGGCCTGCGTACTGCTCCACCGTCATGGCTCCTTGGGTTAGGGTAGCGAATTCCCTTGCCTTCGCTTCCCGAGTCGTTCGTGGGAAATAACGATCTAGAAATTCTTGCTGGAACCTCTCCCAGGTTATGGGCTGCTCTCCCAGTTCCTGACCCAGCAACACTTTCTCGGACTGCCACCATCTTCTGGCGTCCCCTTGCAGCTTGAAGGTAGCATATCTTAACTTTTGGGCCTCGGTACACCCCAAGACCTCAAGTAGTTCTTTTATCTCCACCAGCCAATTTTCTGCTAGTATGGCATCTCCCTTGACGTTGTACACTGGCGGGTGCTGGCGATTGAACTGGTCGAACGTACACCCCTCAGGGGGTCCTCGGGCCCCTTCAGCATGGGCACCCGGCTGCACGTGCTCGGCAACTAGCTGAGCCATGTGCCTTAACACATCCTCGGTGGTAACTCCGGGAGCCTCGGGCTCTTGACTTCTTGTTGGTCTCCTAGGTGCCATCCTGCACTTCAAGGTTATCGTTCAACTTAGAACAACCTCAACCTCAGAAATTCTCATCGTAACTAACCCTAAACGTGTTATCTCATGCTTTAGGGTTTAGGGTTCTACTTCGTTCCCTATGTTCTACGGCTCTACCCTCCGATCCTCTGATACCAACTTGGCTTACTCTCGAGAGTCTTTTGGTGTCTAAGACTCAAGCTCGCTTGGGTCAGTTACTTTTTCAGCTTGCTACGTTAAAAAAAGGCTCTGACTCTATAACAGATTTTTTTTCGGAAGACCAAGATGCTTGTTAACACCATGGCTGCTGTTGTGTCACGCCCCGAACGACATCCCGCAGGGACCGTGACAGCCGCGAGCTATCCCCCGGATGGCTCCAGTGTTCTTACTTATATTTTTACTTGATTACGGGGGAAACGTACAGGATCGCGAGGGGTTCGAGCTAATCTTACATAATCAGGGTTCTCATTAAGTTCATACAAAACATATATATATCACATAACAAGCCAGTTAGTGACGATCAAGTCACTATCATCAAAAGTATGAAACATAAATTCTTGGGCTTCTAGGTCAGGTAGTCCTCCTGACTCTCTTCACCTGAGGCATCTGGAATGACACAATTTAAAAAAAACGTGAGTAAAAAAGACTCAGTAAGGGAAGACATAAAACTTAAACATGCTCTTGACTTGTACTTGCATAATCATGAAAGAGAATAAACTTGATTCGTGATGCACATGCATGCTCATGGATATGCATATGCTCTTGCTTGAAGTTGGCCCCAGGCCCTTGAAAATATCTCTTTCATGCTTGATCGTGAAATCGGCCCTTGGCCCTTGAAAATCTTTCTTATTCATACTTGTGCCACTCTTGGCCTTTTCATAATCATTTCATATTTCTTATTTGTGGGCTCGCTCCATTTAACCCCTGAAGTCAGGGTTGTGCGTTCCCTTCGGAACCGTCTCGAATTCCCTTGGAGACCTTACATACGGTCAGCTAGCGCACCTTCTCAATGTCCTTCAGTGGCTAGGCATGACCCTTGGAGGCACCACACCTTCTCAATGTCCTTCAGTGTGGTTTGCACAGCCTCGTGGATTCACCCATCCTTCCACATTTGTCCTTCGGTATGGGAGTCCACCTTGATGGTACGGTACCGACCAGTGCCCCTTAATTTAACTTATCGTTTCATAAAGCTTCTCTTAGTTTTTCCATAAAATCATTGCATAAACTTTCTTCTTGAAAAATTCATGCAATGCACATGTCATGTCATGCTTGCTTAAAATTCATGCTTGTTCATGAAACGATGCAGTGTGTCATTCCAGGTTTGAAAAAGAACACTTACTGTCCACTTACACTTGGTCTTTTTTGGTCGTGTATACAGACACGTAGATTGCCTACAAGCGATTCAAATATTTCTTAGACTTTAAGAATAGTATGCAATCATTAAATATTTTCATTTTTGAAATCGGTCATCAACCAAAGATATATATATATCACTGAAATTCATTTAATCATTAAAAAATATATTTTATTTATTCTTTTCCTTAACAATATTCAAAACTTAGTTTATTAAATCATTAATATTTTTATTGAAATAAAATATATTTATCCATGTACATGCTTCGATTAGGGTTAAATTAATACTCACAGGTTTAGAATTAAGCCTAAGTCTCTTTTTATTACACGTACTCCATTAATACCTTATATCAAACTATTAATAAATTATTCACGATTAAATCTTAACTTGGACTTAAACTTCAATTGATCCTGAGTAAAACTTAACTAGGGTTCCAAATAATAATTTATTAAAAGATCATGGTTCTTCAATAATTGTTCCAACTAGATTAAACCCTAATTTCTATATTTATCACAACAATGATAATCCATTTTTATAAATTGCACTTAGGGTTATATTTCTTACAACATTCGGCCATCACTATTTAATGCACCAATTAGTCACAACTTTTACTCCCATGGTGATCCCATCCTCCTTTCAACAATTTCACAACCTAATATCTATAAATCAAGGCATATCACCATGCATCATACTCATAATATTCGGCCATACATGATTTCATCCAAAAGACTAAGTTTCTTTGTTTCCTTCAATATGCATGCATCTAATACTTAACATAATCATCTACCATTCATAGTGTCATAAATCTTGCACATATCATGGCCAATGTCCAGATTTAAATATATACAAAACTATGCATGAAATCCTACACATCTCATATTCGGCCATACCCCAAAATGTCACCTTTTTCATGCTAAAAATCATAACATGCACATCCTTTGCATTGTGACCTAACTAGCATGCATACACTTAATCTTTTCGTCAAATAATTCCATCAACATTAGATCCACACTTTATACACACTAACATCCATAGATCTAAACAAAATAATCAACTTTCATCAACCAACACATCAAGACCTAGATCTAGCTTCCTTAACATGCATTGTTCTCCATTTGCATTTTTCTTTACATACAACCTTAGATCTAGGGTTTCCATGGTTAGATCTAGTATTTAAACAACCTAGGGTTCTTAAGCATTCAAGATCTAACAACTCCAAGGCATATTACAACCTAAACTTCAAGATCTTATACATAGGCCATTCGGCCACTCATGCTAACCCAACAACATCACATTAGTCTTACCTTGTTGATTATCCAAGCTTGAGCACCTAGAAAATAAAATACCTTTGGTTAGTACTTGTGAAACTTAAGGCAAAATCATCAATAGAACCAAACTTACCTTCAACCTTTACCAACTCTTCCTAACTTCACTTCCTTCAAAGATTCGGTCCACCCTCCTTAGAAATGTCCAAGCTTGATTTAAAGGGGGTTCTATGGTGGTTAAGAGAATATGGTAAGCTTGAAGAGAAATGATGTCAAATGGTTAGGGTTTTCAAGGAAGGAAATGTGTTTGCACCAAGAGAGATTTTTGTCCACAACAAAAGAGGTTTGAACTTGGATTTTAGAATGAGATTTGGTAAGCTAGAAGAATGTGGTTTAAGGTGCAAGAGGAAAAAGGAACAAACCTTGAATCTTGAGTGTATGGTTCGGTCAAGAGAAGCAAAATGGGAGAGAGTTGAGAGAGCTTGCAATATTCGGCCAAGAGAGAAGAGTTTGGAGAGTGAAGTGCATGAATGGTTCGGTCAAGACAAATGCAAGAGAGATGTGAGGGAATGAGTCTCCCAAGGCAACTTTAAGGCTATGACATAAAGCTTGAGAGAGTAATTGACAAGAGAGAAATTTGAAATGAAAAGTGAGGAATGGGGGGGGGGGGGTTTGGCCGACCAATGCTTGCGTCTTCCCTCTCTCTTCTTTTATTTCTTTTCATCTCTTTTCTCACATCACTTCCTTGTCTCCCTAAGCATGGCTTGCCTTGAATTGAACTCTCTCTCTCTTCACATGATCCATACGTAAAAGCCTTCCTTTCCCTTGCTTTTTCTCTTCTCTTTTACAACCATGTGTTGTCTTATCACTCTTACACAACTTACACCTTCTTACACATCACATGGCCTCACTTATGGCTTTTCAAATTCACCTCTACCCCTTTCACGTAAATGTCTTGCTCTTTGCTTAGTTTGGTTGCTTTTCAACCAACCTAGTTACTTCCTCATTAAATTGCAACCAACTTTCAACTTGGTTTTCTCTCTCACCTAACTTATCACTTCATAAGCTCTCTTGCTTATCTAATCCATTCCAATAGCTTATCACCTCATAAGCATAATATCTTATCATGTGATAATGGCCCTAACCTATCTCTACAATAATCACAAGGTCTTATCACCCTAAAAGTTTCCTAACCTATCATCATGCTTGCTTATCACCATGATAAGCAAGTGTGCTTATCAATTAAATCTTCTCTTAGACTTATCACATAAATACATAGCTTATCATTGAATATTCAAATGAAAATTCTATTAATAATATAGGCCACATGGTAATAATACATGTCACATATAAAAGCTATAAAAATATTCAATCCATGTATTCAAAAGAATTTCATCATTTAATCCATTAATCAATTTCGGCTTATACAAGGAAATTATTAAATCATAATTCAAATTCTATGGTCCATGAAACATATTAAGTAAATCAAAATTATAAATTGTAAGAGAGAAACTTACTCGAAATTTCGGCTCCTATAATAAATATAATTTTAACTTGCATAAAATGACATTAAAATTATTTAAAGAGATTTTATGGAATAAAATCCCATTTTAATCGAAATACCATAACATAAGGATTAGGCCATACATTGGCCAAAAACATAGCCCCATGAAGAAATAAAAGCTATTACATTGGAAAATAAAAGATAATACATAAGAAATTACGTAGGAGAAAATCGTGGTCTCACATGTTGGGTGTTCCTTGTTTGCTAGCGAATTTAACTCTTACCTCCTTGTTGGCCTTGGTAGAAACAAAGGCTCTCAACGTGGTGGTAGAAACCGAGGTCGCCATGGCCGCAATGGTCCCTCTCAGTTTTTTACTGATGAACGCCCACAGTGTTAGGTTTGCTTTAAATCTAGTCACACTGCTATGCACTGTTATCTCCGATTTGAACAATCATACCAAGCTCCACCACCTCCTGCTTTTACACCATCTTATCAGGCTTATTATTCGGCTTTTCCATCTAGTGGTAGTGATAACTGTTGATAAAAACTCTCCTGAGATTTCACCCAGCTCCACGCCATCTTCAAATATTTTACCTGCCCAGCTCCAAGTTATCTTGAATGGCGTCGATAGCCAAAAGTAATGTTAGGGTCCACACCCATATAAGATAGATTTGTAATAGAAGTATACTTGTAGAGGAAGTCTACTTGCTTCCCACTCCAAGTTTAGGGTTTATTCTTAGGGTTTCTCTTTGTATTTTTTCCTATAAATAGAGGCTTATGTTATAGGAGAAAAGTGGGACGTTAAACGTGAGTCTTGGGTAGAGAGAGCAAAAGAGAGAGGGTGTAGTGTGGCTATTGTATTGGGCGGGTAGAATGATTTTATTAAGCGTTCTGAATAAAATTGCCTAGGGTGGACGTAGGCCAAATTGGGGCCGAACCACGTATATCCTAGGTGTTCCTTTCTTTAATTTTCGTGTCGCTTTTCCCAACAAGTGGTATCAAAGCTTGGTTCGAGGAGCCAGGTGGTTTTTCGGGGGGAAGCAGAGAAGGTCTAAAAATTAAAAGTGGTCCGATCATAGATTGGATGACACTAACCTGTATAGGAGATCGAGAAGAAGAAGAAGGTCGAAACCGCGTCACCGTAGGAGCTAGGACGCACCGTCCACTATGGTGCAGTCAGAATTGTGAAATTTTGCCTCAGTTAGTGTGAATTGGGATACCAGAGAGTATGGTTACCGGTATGATGATGTTGTCTGCTATGAATTACATGAGCTGGAAGCCACGGATGGAGGATATCCTTTATGCAAAGGATATGTACGATCCGTTAGAGAACGAAGCCAAGAAACCAGAATGGATTGACGAGGCAAAGTGGGAGAAGATCAACCTGAAGGCTATAGGGTTGATTCGTTAGTGGATTGAGCCAAAGGTATTTCATCATGTAGCCAAAGAGACAAGCGCTTTTGAACTATGAGAGAAGTTGGAGACAATGTACCAGTCAGGGACTTCGCGGAATAAAGCACTACTAATGAGGAGGCTTGTGAATATGAAGTTGCGAACGAGAAGTCAGTGGCGAAAGATACTAGTGAGTTCCAAAACCTGATCAATCAATTGAACAGCGTCAAAATGACTTTTGACAATGAGGTTGAAGCTTTACTACTTCTGAGTTTCTTGCCAGATAGTTGGGAGACTCTTGTTTTTTCTCTCGAATATTCAGCACCGAATGAGAAATTGACCATGGAATTGGTCAAGGATGCTCTATTCAGTGAAGAGGCACAAAGGAAGGAGATGAAGACTTATGACCACAGTGGATCACAAGCTCTCATCACAGAAAGAGGCAGAGAAAGCAGCATGAATACAGGAGGCCGGGATAAATCCAGAGGAAAGGGTTGCAAGATTACCTACTTCTATTGTGACTAAGACGGGCATATCAAGTGGAATTATCCAAAGTAGAAAGCAGAGAAAGAGAAATCATCAGAATCCTTACTAATGATTGATGACTCCGACATCATGTAGCACGCGGAGGTGCTTGGTACCTGCTGGTGGAGATGCAAGAGCAGGGGGAGATACTGTTCTATATGGGTTCGGCGGTACAAGCAGGGGATGCGGTCACCCTAGGCGGGGTGCAGGACACTCAGATGGGAATGTGGTTGGTTGTCTGGTGACAAGGACGAGGTTGGTGTGCCAGTAGAAGAAGGATGCAAGGGGTGGTGAGCAAAGGGGAGCAACATACACCAAAGTTGTCTGGTGACAAGGACACCAAAGCTTCTTTCCTGAGTACAAGGCTGTTGCTAATGCTACTTGTGAGCTTCTTTGGATTCAGTCTCTTCTTCGTGACTTAGGGGTGTCTTGATCTGCTCCTCCAGTGCTCTGGTGTGATAATTTTGGCGCCACATATCTCTTTGACAATCCCATTCTTCACTCCCTCACTAAGCATGTGGATGTGGATTTTCATTTTGTTCGAGATCAAGTTGCCTCACATTCTCTCGTTGTTTGCTTTTTCTCCAGCAAAGAGCAAGTAGCAGATATTTTCACTAAGCTGATATCTATCTTCAAATTCTCCTCTCTCTGGACAAGTCTCTCGGTCTCTCCGGCTTGGCTCGCGGGGGAATGTTGAAGCTACACCTACTGCACCAATAACGTCCATCGTTGCAACATTATCGACGTAGCCTTACACGTCCTACGCATGCATTCAAGAATCATTTCTGTTATATAAAGACTCTTTACGTGTCATAGAATCATTTATGTCATACAAGGATTTGTTACGTGTCATCTGTACTGCACAACTAGGACCATATTCTCTGGTTGTTAGCAAGGCACACACTGTTATAAATATCTCTGTAATGGACGAGCAAATTAGGGTTGTGCATGGGCGATGGAGGTTATGCCCCCAACCGCCACTACCCATGCCGGTTATCTATTTTTTGCAACCGGTGGTACCTGTTACAGGTGCCCGGTGGTAGCGGTGGGCTGCCTCCATCGCTAGGCCAGTTTTCTGGGCCTATTGGACCATATTTTGTAATTTGGGCCAATTTTTTTGCCGCATAGGCCACAGTTTGGACCATTTTTTGCCATGATTTGGGCCTTTTTTTGGCCTATTTTGTCATATCCTGAGCTTTCAAACATCACATGCATATTGTTTATGCTCTCTTGTTTGTGATTAATAGTGAGATTATTTGATATTTAGTGACTAAGAGAGAGTATTTAGTACTTGAGATACTAAGTTCGAAACCTTGCTTAGGACATGATTTAGTGAGAATTGGAGTTCACATGCACTGAGTTATTGTTGAGAAAGTTGAGGAGCACGTATTGGATCAATTTAATTTTGTAAGGTCGTCAGTCATTTTAGTCTCGAAACCATGATTAGGATATGATTTAGTGAGATTTGGAGTTTCTGTGCAACTAGGTTGTTGTTCAGAATGTTGAGCAACACGTATTGGATCAATAAAATTTTTTAAACAGGTTGGACGTTTTTGTCTCGAAAAACGAACCATATGATGTTTATTCTTTTAATATTTTGGGGGATCACCACGAGGTTATGGTTCAAATTTGGAGACTTTTTATTTTTCAAAAACAAGTAAGACGCTTTTTGTAAGCAATTAGGTTAATTAGTGAATATCGTTGGAATTTGAGGATTAGCGAAACTTAGTCATTAAATTATGGATATGGATGAATTATGGATCGAGATGAATTGTGGATAGAGATGACATCGAGGAAGCACTACAAATCAAAAGCTAGGAAGCACGACAAATCGATGCAAGAAACACGACACAAAAGGCTAGGACCTAGATAGCTCGAGGTGTCAACAACCGGTGGAACTAGGTGGTGACTCACCAAGGCTATTGGAGGATTTCGGCCACAGGTGTGCTAGTTGTCAACCTGTGGATGAAGTAGCCTTTTGAGTAATCAAATCTAGGATGGCACGTGTCGCGATGAGGAACCAACCTTGCCTATAAATAGGAGTGGCCGGCCATAGAAAAAATCACACCATCTCATCCTAAACTTGTGAGTTAGTTTTGAGATTAAGAGGGAAGTGAAGTAGAAGCAAGAAGGAGGAAATCGGTTAGTGAAGATTAGTGAAGATCGAACTCGCTAAAAGGTAAAGTTTAGTTGGTTATCTTTGATTTCAATTCAAGTTTTCAAGATGATTATTGTGAATCTCTTGTATTTCTTATTCTAAAAATCTCTTGATGTTTTTAGCGTTGTTCTATTCTTCCTACTATTATTAATGTTCTTCGTGTTCGTGACGAAGAACAAGCTTGTCTTTTCGAAAAGAACCATTGTCAAAGTTCGATTCGTTTGCAATGTGTTTTTCTAATTTGATCCATTTCTTTTCAAAATTTCTTCCAAAAGTTGTTTTTCAAATCTTGAACATATTTCTTTCCTTCCGATTTCAATACTTTTCATGTCAAAATTAGTATTTTCTACGTGGTGATTAAGCCGGTGTTTCACTGAGAAATCAGAGTGTTGCTTTTGCCTTCACAACATTTTCCTTTGAGAAATGTTTTATAATGTTGTGGTGATGGAAATGAGTTAAGGCGTTGCATATCATAAATAAGATGTATGAGCGTTGATATGAGACATGCACACTTAAATTGTATGTTGGAAATGAATATTTGATATTCAAGTGTGGTTAAGGTGTTCCATATCATGAATGATATGTGTCGGCGTTTATATGAGACATGCATACTAAATGCATATTGTGAAGACGTGACAATACTGTGCACAAGAGGATGCGTTCACTTGTTGTGACATTCTGGCCTCTCCGTCGTACGCGGAAATATCCTCTATGAGGATACCGTATTCTACTCTAGGAGTAATGCTGAAAAGACACTGTCTGTGGTCTACTCTGGGAGTAGTGCCGCAAAGACACGGTGGTTACTTGTAGTAACCCGTCACTCTGGCCCAGTGATTCACTCTGAAGAGTGAGATGAGTGGTGATTGGTGATTGAGAATGGAAAAAGGAAAAGATCATTTTTGAGAAAATTGAGTCTTTTCATTTACTTTATCTTCTGTTGAGATTTTATTGTTGAACGGGTTTCTTCAATATTTTGTTCTTGTTTATGCTATTCTGGTGTACTAACCGCTGGCTTTACTGAGTCATTTGGACTCACCGTTGTTTGTTAAATATTTCTTTAGTAGATGTCTGAGGTTTATTAGGTGACTTCACCAAGGTCATTGAACATGGCTTTATTACTCTGGAGCTGACCTTTCGAGTCTATGTCGCACGTGACATAAATGTTCTGATAGAAGATCGGAGTCATAGGTGGATTAACCCAAACTCGAATGGCTATGTCAGCATGTGCGACAAACTTAAGTGATTCTGATGCGAAGGAGTAGAAGTTTTATGTTTCTTAGTTTTTTCACTGCTGTGGTTTTCTTTTAAGTATGTAAATTATAAGCAGTTGGTTCTCTTTTGTAATACTTCGGTATTAATAAAACATTCTACTTGTGTTTTAGTTAGAGTCTTGTTGCTTTCACGATCCTCCCACTGGTCGTAACCTCAGTCTAATAGTGGCGTTCATTACTATAAGACAACGCTTGAGGTCTTCACGATCTGGGCTATTACAGATGGTATCAGAGGTGAATTCAGGAAAGCAAGGATTGTTTTGTATCATAGGTGAGTTTAGGAAAGCAAGGATTGTTTTGCATCAGAGGTGAATTTAGGAAAGCAAGGAGAGTTAGCAAAACTTAAGGAAAATGTCTAATAGTGTTGATTTTGTGTTTGTTTCCCTAAGATTTTTATCTTTAACATACAATTGTATCTTTGGAGATAGCGCCCATCTTTGGAGATAGTGGCAAGAGTTGGAATAGGGATGGAGCTAGAAAAGTGGAAATTGTTCATCGAGGATGTTGATTCGATAAATTGTGTAGGCCCATTCCCTTAGCTATGACGAAGGTACGAAACCCATAGTTGTTGAAAGTTGGCTTTTGAACATATAAGAGCTATTGCGGGTTTTAGAGTGTACTGATGATTAAATGATTCAATTTGCCACATACCAACTGAAAGGGGAAGCCAAGAAGTGATGGCAAGCCAAGAAGGAACTCTTAGAAATCCAGTGGACTTGGGAGCAAGTTTAAAAGAAGGAATTTCTAGATTGTTATTTTCCTGAAATGATCAGAGAAGCCAAAGCCCAGGAATTTACTACGTTAAGTCAGGAAACAAGGTTAGTAGCTAAGTATGCTGCTAATTTCATAGAATTATCTCAGTTTTCTTTATATTTGTTTCTTGATGAGGGAAGAAATCCCCTATGTTTGAGAGAGGATTACAGTCTCGTATCATGGATAGATTCTGTTGCTATAAGTTTGAGAATTTTCAGGTTCTAGTGGATAGAGCCTCGATTGTGGAACATACTTGCAAGATAGTGTTGTTCTTTAAAAACAGAGTAAGAAACGATCTTTCCAAGGAAATAATTCATAAAGACAATCACTAGAAAAGAAAGGAGGCAATTTTGGAGATAAAGGCAACGAGCAAGGGGATAGAAGAAATGGTCCTAGTGTTGCAGGGATATCTTGCATCTTTTGTGGGAAAATTTGGTCATTTTGCTCGAGATTGTAAAGTAAGGCAAGTACCCTCTTAAAATGTGCATAGTAAGCAAGTTACTAGCCCTGGGAATCAACAGAGAGGAAACTCTGGTAGACAACATAGGGGAATTGGACCAACTAGGGTGTTTGCTTGATCTATGAAGAAGCATAGTAAGATGAGAATATGATGACATATATTTTTCCATCTCTTATGGAGTAGTAAATGATATAGGTGCTATTCATTCCTTTATTTCGCATAATTGTGTCAATAGACTTGGGTTATTGATAGAACCTATATTTGTTAGACTTGATATGGTAACTCTATTGGAGATAAGTAGTATGTGTACAAAGAAGATTAAGAGTTGTCCAAATGGAGATAGAAGGACAAAGATTGTCTGTAGATTTGATATGTGAAATTTTGATGTAATCCTTGGAATGGATTGGTGGACTCTAGTAATGTATAGGCAATGATCAATTGGACAAGGCTAGTTAATGTATTTTGAGATTCTTAGTCTTTTAGGCTTAATATTATAGGAGATTTGTTGTAGGTTAATTTTGAGGATAGATGCCCTTTCAGAATATGAAGTATGTTGATATATGAGACAAAGAGATTATTATAATTGATATCAGACTGTGCTTGAAGATTAATAAGGTCTTGATTTTAAAGCAAAGTCAGAGGATAGGCTTGAATTTGATCTAAATGTAGGTCTTGATCTTGATTCCATTGAGAAGTAGGAAATTAAAATTTTTGAGGTTGTTTTGAGGATAACAGATTCTGCTTAGTTTTCGGATTGATATTGTTGAGCTTGGATCTTAGATCTAAAAGTATGAGGTGATGAAGTTATTGTCATTGAGGTATGATAGATTTGATCTGTGGTTTCATTGAGGTTGAATTAAGCTATATTAGATTTGATTCATGGTATCATTAAGGTTTGATTAGGCTATGATTGTCACGCCCCGAACGCCATCCCGCAGGGACCGTGACAGCCGCGAGCATTCCCCGGGAACACTCTAGCGTTTACACTAACTCTTACAGCGGAAATTTTTTTTTTATATACATAGGATGGCTCACTCAGGATCCACATGTTGGCTGAGATACAAGCTCAAAGATCATAACCTCTCGGTATATGCATCATAATTCAGAAAAGTCTATACATTGCATCTTGTTCGCAACTTATACAAAACGTACTAGGGCAACATACTGCCACTTGATCAAAACCAGCACTCCCAAGTGCTACTTCGGAGTTCACCAACTCCGGCTCCAATCCCCAAACTTCCAGGATTTCTACGTGAGATACTCCTCGCAAATTCTCCTTTGCTCACTTGGCTCCTCTCCTACAAGGAATAGGTTCAATCTTTCAATGTACTGCGTATAGATGAAACCATATCAGTATGTGTCGGTCCTACGAATTACCCGACAGTCCTCTTGAAGTCCACTAAGGACAAGTAGCGATAATTCTACGCATTACTTAATTTAATGGTATAATATAGTTGCCGGATTTTTCTTAATCCATCTTGAACTTCCCGTTCATCACTTGACTTCGTACCTTCCATTCATCGGAAATGTTTCCGAATGACAACTATATTATATTTTCTTTTTGATAATATATATATATATCAATATAATTCTTTTAATCATTAAATATTTTATTTAATTTATTCTTTAACTAATATTTAAAACTTAGGTCATTTAATTATTTAGTATTGCAATATAATATCTATGCACATATACTTATAGGTATCTTGATTAGGGTTTACACTTTTCTCCTCATAAGGTCAAGGCTCTCTAATCCTTAGCTTTGATATACATATCATTACGATTATGTCTCACTCTGCCCTAAATAGGATTTGGCCAACATTAAATCATTCTAATTGAATCCTTAATCCATGCTTAACATCACAAGGCTTGTTAATCCTTTAACTCGATCCTTTAAGCCTTAACATCTTTTAATTTGTTTGGCCAAAATCCTAATTTTATTCATTCATCACAAGCAAATAAAATCTCCAATTGTTACAAGTCCAATTGTTACAAGCTTGCAATTCGGGTTTCTCTTCCTCATGGCATTCGGCCAACACCAATCTTATATGTTCTTTAATTACAACTTCATCTCCCATGGTGATCCCATCCTCCATTCAACAATTTCACAACCTAAGAACTACCAATCATAACATAATTCAAGATCAAGGACAAAGTGACATTCGGCCAGCACCATATCATGGAACACTTGGAATTTTCTCATTATTCATTTGCATGCAACTTCCTCGATTCACAACCAAACTTACATGCATTTTCCAATAACAAGTCAGTACATACTCACATTCATTCATGCTCTTAGATCTAACACCAAACATAAGCAGCAAAATGCAATTTAGGGTTGCATGGTTCGGCCATCATAGTGATTTATGCCAAATCTTACATTTGTCCTATCTCCCTCTTTATCATGCATTTCTTCCATAGTTCGGAACCTCTTCACATGTATATTGTTCATTAAATCATCATAACAATGGTCAAACACTTAGATCTAACATTCCAACACATCCATAACCATAGATCTAAGGAGATTTACAACTTACAACCCACCAACTTAGCATAAACTTAGATCTAGCTTCCTTTAACATACATTGTTCTCCATTTGCATTTTTCTTCACATTCAACCTTAGATCTAGAACATACATGGCTAGATCTACTCTTATACATCTTAATAACACCAGATCTAGCAATATTCAACATCATCAAAGCATAAAAGTTCAAGATCTATTCACCAACAGTTTCGGCCAACAAGAGAAATGGTAGATTCGGTTTCTACCTTGTTGTTCCTTGTTCCTTCTCCTTGTTCCCTTGCAAAATTTCTCTCTCCTTCACCTACTAAATAACTTAAGGTTCTTTAATCATTCAAGATCTCACAATATCCAAGCACAACACAACTCACATTTTAAGATCCATTCACAAGAGGGTTCGGCCAACAAGAAGGAAATAAGATCCGGTTGTTACCTTGGTTGTCCTTTGTCTTCTCCTTCCTTTCTTCTTCTTGCAAGACCTCCCTTTTTCCTTCTACTCCTTCTTCTCCTTCCCCCTTACACGAAATCCCCTTGGTCCAAGCTTGAAATCACTCTTTGTGGCTCCAAAAGGTTCGATTTACACCAAGTTCTCTCTTCCTCTCCCTTTCTCTCTTGATTTCGGTTTTGGCTTTGGGTTTCTCTCTTTTGGATTGTGTTGGTCGACCAAATGGCTCCAAAGAAGTGAGGTGACACAAATAAAGTGGAAAGGAAGTGTGATGGGTGTGAAATGAAAAGCCAAAAAGCAAGGGAGCATGAACTTGGCCTTATGTTCGGTCAAAGGGAAGTTTTTCCTTCCAAAATTTACTTTTCAACTTGTCATGTCTTGTCTCCCCTATGTCTATCTTGCAACCCACGAAAATCACCCTCCACCACACATTTGAATTCCATATTTAATGCTTAGTTCAACCATTTAGTTCCCTTGGTTGAAATCCAACTAGTTTAGTTTACTTAGTTACAACTCAACCAACCTAGTTACATAGCATACTTAGTTGGCTTAATGAATGATTAGTACTACTAATCTTATATTATAACTTAACTCCAAGACCCATTGGGCAGCCCAACAACATTAATCCAAGGCCCAACAACACCATCTTAGATCCAATTCATAAGTTTAAAGGATAGGGCCCATTAACACCAATCTTTAAAGTTAGGCCCACTAACATTTCAATCACATAAGACTTTGATAGCCCAATAATATTTGTCTAAGGCCCAATATCACAAGTCTCAAGTCCATTTCACAAGCCTAAAGGCTAAGGCCCAATAACCTAAATCCTTAAAGCCCAATAATCATTCAATGGCAGCCCATTACCATGAATATTGTGGCAGCCCAATAGCATAGTTTAAAGCTCATTTCCATGAACATTTTGGCAGCCCATTAGCATAAATTTAAAGCCCAATTTCTTGATCTTCATGGTAGCCCAATTGCATACATTTAAAGGCCCAATATCCACCTATTACTCTAAGCCTTATAGCAGCCCAATATCACAACTTCAAGGGCCCATCATCACATGTAATTGGGCAGCCCACTTGATTAAATTTCAAGGCCCATCATTCCTAATTTTCGGCCAAGCTTGGGCTGTCCATTTTCAGCCCATTCTTTTAGGCTTTAAGTCCAACCATTTAAACCTTAATAGCCCAATAATATGGTCCATAACATAATCCTTCAAAAATTAATCAAGGATATTAAAAAGAAATACATTTAATCTAACAACTTAAATTGGCTACCTTAAAATGTAGACCTCATCCATTGATATTCCATAATGCTCATTAAATTTAGATCATACCATGAACTCCATTAATTCAAAACAAATCACTGAATCCTTAAGCTTACCACGGAGTACGTACTGATTTTTCGGGGTCTCACAACGATAAATTTGATCTGTACTTGTCATTGAGGTTCCTAAAAGATAAAATAGTGCATGAGCAAGGAATAGACAAATTTATTGGAGGTTGTGATCTTTGGATTTGAGAAGGTATCATGCACTATATATTGTTATTATTAATCGATCTTGATGCCATTATGATTGATTATTGCATAAGAAACTTTTTATGGATTTAATGAATAGGATTTTTCAGGAGTTATTTGATCAATTCTGATATAATGGTTCATTGGAGATTTAGAAGGATTATGGAGATTAAGTACATATTGTATTGTAGATGATAGGATCTGAAATCATATAAAATACTTATGAAGAGATAGAAATGATCACAAAAACGTTGAAGGTAGCTCAAAGTGGACAAAAGAGTTATGCTGGCACTCATAGACTACTGTTAGAATTTGAAGAAGAGGATAAAGTATCTTGAAGTTGATTCATATGAAAGGAAGTAAGAGATTTGAAAAGAAAGGGAAGTTAAGTCTTTGATATGTTGGACCATTTGAGAATTTTACGATAGGTAGAAGTAGCAGCTTATCAGTTCGACTTACCTTAGAATTGGAAGGAGTACATGATACTTTTCACATCTCGATGTTGAGGAAATATGTTCCAGATCTTCCTCATGTGATAGAATATACGTCTTTACACAAAGAAAAGAACTTAACCTATCAGTAGCAACCTGTGGCAATATTAGATAGAAAGGATCAAGAGCTGCGTAACAGGAAGATTCCTTTAGTGAAAGTATTGTGGCACAGTCACGATATCACTGAAGCTTCAAAGGAGTTAGAGGCAGACATGCGCGACAAGTATACTCAGTTATTTGACTAACTGAAATGTTTCTTGTGTTATGTTTCAATTCCGAGAACGAAATTATTTCTAAGTGGGGGAGTATGTCATACCCCGAGCTTTCAAACATCACATCCATATTGTTTATGCTCTCTTGTTTGTGATTAGTAGTGAGATTATGGGGTATTTAGTGATTAAGAGAGAGTATTTAGTACTTGAGATACTAAGTTCGAAACTTTGCTTAGGACATGATTTAGTGAGAATTGGAGTTCACATGCAACTGAGTTATTGTTGAGGAAGTTGAAGATCACGTATTGGATCAATTTAATTTTGCAAGGTCGTCAGTCATTTTAGTCTCAAAACCATGATTAGGACATGATTTAGTGAGATTTGGAGTTTCTGTGCAACTGGGTTGTTGGTCATAATGTTGAGCAACACGTATTGGATCAATAAATTTTTTTAAGCAGGTTGGACGTTTTTGTCTCGATAACCGAACCATATGATTTTTATTCTTTTAATATGTTGGGGGATCATCCACGAGGTTATGATTCAGAAGCAAGTAAGACGTTTGTGAATTGTGAATTGGGGGATCATCCACGAGGTTATGGTTTAGTGAATATCATTGGAATTTGAGGATTAGCAAAACTTAGTCATTGAATTGTGGATAGAGATGAATTGTTGATAGAGATGAATTGTGTATAGAGATGACTTGTGGATAAAGATAAAATTGTGGATAGAGATGACACCTACGAAGCACGACAAATCGATGCAAGAAACACGACACAAAAGGCTAGGACCTAGGTAGCTCGAGGTGTCAACAACCGGTGGAACTAGGTGGTGACTCACCAAGGCTATTGGAGGATTTCGGCCACAGGTGTGCTAGTTGTCAACCTGTGGATGAAGTAGCCTTTTGAGTAATCAAATCTAGGATGGCACGTGTCGCGATGAGGAACCAACCTTGCCTATAAATAGGAGTGGCCGGCCATAGAAAAAATCACACCATCTCATCCTAAACTTGTGAGTTAGTTTTGAGATTAAGAAGGAAGTGAAGTAGAAGCAAGGAGGAAATCGGTTAGTGAAGATTAGTGAAGACCGAACTCGCTTAGAGGTAAAGTTTAGTTGGTTATCTTTGATTTCGATTCAAGTATTCAAGATGATTATTGTGAATATCTTGTATTTCTTATTCTAAAATTCTCTTGATGTTATTAGTGTTATTCTATTATTCCTATTATTCTTGATGTTCTTCGTGTTCTTGACGAAGAAAAAGCTTGTCTTTTCAAAAAGTACCATTGTCAAAGATCGATTCGTTTTCAAAATATTTTTCTACTTTGATCCGTTTCTTTTCAAAATTTATTCCAAAGGTTGTTTTTCAAAGCTTGAACATATTTCTTTCCTTCTGATTTCAATACTTTTCATGTCAAAATTAGTATTTTCTACGTGGTGATTAAGCCGGTTTTTAACCGAGAAATCAAAGTGTTGTTTTTGCCTTCACAACATTTTCCTTTGAGAAATGTTTTATAATGTTGTGATGATGAAAACGAGTTAAGGAGTTGCAAATCATAAATGAGATGTATGCGAATTGATATTTGATATGCACACTTAACTTGTACGTTGGAAAGGATTGTTTGATGTTCAAGTGTAGTTAAGGTGTTCCATATCATGAATGATATGTATGGGCGTTGACATGAGACATGCATACTTAACGCATACTGTGAAGACGTGACAATACTGTGCACAAGAGTATGCGTTCATTTGTTGTGACATTCCGTCGTACGCGGAAAGATGCTCTATGAGGATACCGTATTCTACTCTAGGAGTAATGCTGAACAGACACTATCGGTGTTCTACTCTGGGAGTAGTGCCGCAAAGACACGGTGGTTACTTGTAGTAACCCGTCACTCTGGCCCAATGATTCACTCTGAAGAGTGAGATGAGTGGTGATTCAGAATGGAAAAAGGAAAAGATCATTTTTGAGAAAATTGAGTCTTTTCATTTACTTTTTGTTCTGTTGAGATTTTATTGTTGAACGGGTTTCTTCAATATTTTGTTCTTGTTTATACTATTCTGGTGTACTAACCGCTGGCTTTACTGAGTCATTTGGACTCACCGTTGTTTATTAAATATTTCTTTAGCAGATGTTTGAGGTTTATTAGGTGACTTCACCAAGGCCATTCAACATGGAAGACCGGAGTCATAGGTGGATTAACTCAAACTCGAATGACTATGTCAGCATGTGCGACAAACTTAAGTGATTCTGATGGCAAGGAGTAAATGTTTTTATGTTTCTTAGTTTTTCCGCTGCCGTGGTTTTCTTTTAAGTATGTACATTATAAGAAGTTCGTTATCTTTTGTAATACTTCAATATTAATAAAAGGTTATACTTGTGTTTTAGTTAAAATCCTGTTGTTTTCACGATCCTCCCACTGGCCGTAACCTCTGTGAGACCCCAACTTTTCATGTGCTCTGATTATTGCGGAAGAGTATTTGGGTATTTAGTGAAATAATTGGAGGATCATAATTGGGGTGTTGGAATAGGAAGATTTTTAGCACCCTGTTTTTAGGTAACATTGCTGTGAGATCCCGACCTTACCTTATTGATGTCGTTTATGATTCCCTCAATATGTACGTATGATTAAATGAGTGATTGTTGGTGTAAGTGTCGACACATTGGAGCATAGTGTCGACACATTAGACTAACACCCGAAAGTTTACCTTTTCTGGAGCCCAAAGTGAATTTTGACTAAGTGTTGTAAGTGTCGACACCTTGGGTCAAAGTGTCGACACATTAGACCGATACCCGAGAGTTCGCCTTTTTCCAGAACTCCCGTGGATTTTGACCAAGTGATGGAAGTGTCGACACCTTGAGTGATGGTGTCGACACATCTAACTGAAACCCGAGAGTTTACATTTTTTCCCACTTTGGCCAAGTGTTGGAAGTGTCGACACCTTGAGTGATGGTGTCGACACATCCTACTAAATGTGTTGTAAGTGTCGACACCTTTAGTGATGGTGTCGACACATATAACTAAATCTCTAGAAAATACGTGAGGTGGAATTCATGTGAAAAAGGGGGAAATAAGGGAGGGCAGCCTTGTCTTTTCCCCAAGCCCTTTACGTATAAGGCAAGCCCCCCTTTCCCACAAGTCATTTTGCCCTAGCTCCCCACCGAAGAAGAGAAGAGAAGAAAAGAAAGAAAGAAGAAGGAGAAAAGAAGAAGAAAGGAAGAAGAGAAAGAAAGAGAGAGAGAAGAAGGTGAGTGCTTATGGCCGGCCAAGCCATACCCATTTTCACCTATGTTCTCTTTTTCTTTTGAATGGTTGATGGTTGTGTGTTGTTAGTTTCTCCTTGGTTGTTGTGATGGTTGTGTGTTGTTAGATTTCTCCTTGAGATTCATGTGTTTTCTTTGAAGAAAATGTAGATCTAGTGAGTTTTAGAGAGTTGTATGGATTGTGCACAAAGCCATGGAGAGTGTGGTTAGATTTGGGAATTTATAAACCCAAGAGAAACCAACTTGCATACTAGGTGTTTGATAAAAGACCAAAGGGAGTGAAATAGATGCAATAACCTTTGTTCTAGTGATGAAATCATTGTTTTTGGTTGGAAGTTTTGAGTTGTATGTGTAAAGTCTACGTCTTGTATATGAGGTTATATGAGGAGGGCACTTGGGGCAAATTTCGTGGGCGTTGGATGATTTTGTACGATGAAGTATGTGTATGACAAAGTATGAGATATTGAACGAGGAATAAGTATGAGATATTGAATGAGGAATAAGGACGATTTTGTATGATGAAGCGTGAGTAATTGATTGATTACTCTATACGTCTAGTAAACCTATGAATAACAATGGTATGATCCAATTGTAGGTAAAGGGGCATTCAACCCACAAGCAAGCAAAGTAAGAGGAGCTTACGTTTGTAAGTGAAAATAGTAAGTAGCAACTTACGCTTTACAAAACTGGAATGATACACATCATGTTTTTATGAATAAGCATAACATGTTTATAACCACGCATGATAAGTTGATTACTCATCATCAAGCATGACATGAGCACGTCATGAGCAATTGCATTTGCATTTATTTTTCTCATAAGAAAGAAGGAGAAATTTTATGCAAATGAAAGTACCATTTTTATGCTACTTTACGTTAAGTTTCAAGTAAGTTAATGAACCCAAGTCGGTCGGTACCGTACCAAGTCAAGAAGGTGCATCCATACCGAAGGACGTTTACGTGAAGGATGGATGTCACCTAGGACACCCATACCGAAGGATGCTTGCAAGAAGGATGGGTAGTCCGGGAGGTATGTGCAATCACACTGAAGGATGCTTGCAAGAAGGTGTGAACCTCCAAGAGTCGTGTCTAGCCACTGAAGGACATTGAGAAGGTGTGCTAGCTCGACCATATGTAAGGTCCCCAAGGGAAATAGGGGACAGTTCCAACGGGAACGCACAACCCTGATGCCAGGGGTAAATGGAGCTCCAGTAGCCCATAGGATAAGAATGGAAAAGATTTTCCAAAAGAAAGAGCTTTATAAGTATAAGAGATGTTTTCAAGAGCAAGTGCATGTGCATATGCAATCATGAGGCATACACGTGCATCACGATTCATGATCATGCATGAATTACATATGTATACATGATAAGTTCAAGTTATGATTATTTCAAGTTAAAGCTCGTGATATTTCAAGTTGTACTTGAATTACATTATGTTCAAGTTTGTAATTATTTCAAGTTTAAGCGCATGCTTATGATTTTAAGTCAAGTGCATGCTTATGATTTTTAAGTTCATTATGATATCGAGTTCATGACGATTTCAAGTTTAAAAGCAAGTGTACGATTTCAAGTTTAAAAGCAAGTGTACGATTTCAAGTTTAAAAGCAAGTGTACGATTTCAAGTTCATATTTCCAAACCATGATTTCAAGTTCATGTTTTAATTATAATTCCTTACTGAGTCTTTCGACTCACAGATGTTTTAAATTGTATCATTCCAGATAACAATTCAGGTGGGAAAATCTAGAAGAGGGACCGATGGGAACGTCCTCATCCCTCTTTGTTGTTCATTAAAGGTTAGATGTAATTTTGAAGAGTCATCATGAGCCTCCGTCGTGTGGTGGTCATGGGTTATTCGGACTATTAGAGTTCAAGGTTTTTGATGTCTAGTATCTTAGTCGTGGTTATCAGAATCAGAAGTTGAAGAGTTCATAGGAAGTACTATCAGGCATCCTGTGAATGTCTATGTTATGTGTATAAGGATTCAAGATGTATTACTTATATGTTATGAGTAGGTCCATATAAAGGTTTTGTTGGAATCCCTTAGGACTTGTACTTCAGTCATGCAGACATGACATGTAATTTGGATGCTTTCACTATTGCCGTTGTAGTCAATTGTGTAAGTTGAAGTTTATGTAAATCTCTTTGGCCCATCTCTCTCAGTTGTAGGTGTTTTATGTATTTGTATATAAAAAAAAATCCGCTGCATGATTAAGAGAAACGCTGGAACATTCATTGAGTGGATGTTCGCGGCTGTCATTAACCCCCTTCGGGCTAGCGTTCGGGGCGTGACAACCTCAGTCTAATAGCGGCGTGCTATTACGTATTTTCTCCATCTTTGCAATTGCCGTTTGGTCCACTTGTTGTTTTGGTCTATTTTTTTCTACGCTTCTTAAATAGTTTTCTACGCCCAGTTTTGGCCTATTGTTTCAAGTCTTCAATTGTATTACGTGATTGTGTAGTATCCATCTGAAAATAAAGAAAAAAATAATGCAAGTGTAAAATAATTTGAGAAAAAACATTGATCAAACTTTGGTTTTCAAAAAAATAAAAATGTTCGCCAACTAATAGCTTTAGATGTGATCATATTAAATTATAACCACCTCCACATTAGAAGTTAACATAAGTTGGCCTTTTCGATATATGCTTTAGAGTTTAAAGGGATTGAAAATCTTCAAATAAAAATAGGTTTTTGAAAGACAAAACATAACCTTAAATTCAATTCAAAATAAAAAATTTGTCAAACCAAATCAAACAATTCAATTCCAAATATCCAAGTAATTAAACCAATTCAATCTAGTCCTCCAACAGTTTCACAAACCACAAGTATCCTTCCACCAATTCAATCTCATTCTCCAACAATTTCACAAATCACAATTATCTAAATACCAAAACCTAAAGCAATTTCTAACTGAATTGTGTAGAGAGAATAGGATAGAAAGACATACCTTAATTCAAGCCATAAAATTGAGACAAGATCACTGCCAAATTAAGCACAATCACAATCATTGAGCACCTAAAAAAGGAGGCATAAATTTACATAAACGATAGCCCGAAGGGGATTAATGATAGCCGCGAACATCCACTCAATGAATGTTCCAGCGTTTTCTTTAAATCTTGCAGCGGAAATTTTTTTTATATACATACAACTGAGAGAGACGGCCAAGGACATATACATAAACGTCTACTTACACAAAATGACTTCCCGTAATGGTGTAAGCATCTTAATTACATAGTACGGCTGCATGGCTGAGGTACATGACCTAAGGGATTCCATCAAAACCTCTTTATATTGACTTACTCATAACATCTTTACATTACATCTCGAATCCTTATATACCTTATATTATTATTAAGCAATCTACTGCCTCAGCATGATATCAAGCACTCTTAGGGCTTCTTGTGCATTCTCCAACTCCTGACCCGAGTGCATTCCCGGTGGCCTATGACCAACCACATTACAATCTAATTCTTACTAAGCCAGGAAATCCTCTAGACTCCTGCACCTGGCAAATCTGGAATGATACATTTTGAAAACTGTGAGTCAAACGACTCAGTAAGGAAAAGAACTTGTAAACATGATCTTATACACATGAACTTAAAACATGAACTTGAACTTATAAACTTGAACTTGTAAAATTGTAAACTTGAGCTTGTAAACTTGATCTTGAACTTTTAAGCATAAACTTGAAACTTGTAAACATGAACTTGAATTCATAATCTTGTAATCATGCACTAGTACCATAGCTTGAAAACATAACTTGTAATCATGCACTAGGAGCATAACTTGAAATCATGAACTTGTAAACATAAAGTGCTTCATGCATGATCATGACTTCTTGATGTGCATGTATGCTCATGTGTGCATATGCACATGCACTTACTCTTGAAAACTTGTACTTGCACTTGTAAAGATCTTGATCTTGGAAAACATCCAATTCTTATCTTGTGGGCTACTTGCGCTCCATTTAACCCTGAAGTCAGGGTTGTGCGTTCCCATCAGAACTGTCCCCTATTTCCCTTAGAGACATTGCATCTGGTTGAGCTAGTCCACCTTCTCGCATTCGTCCTTCAGCGGCTAGACACGACCCTTGGAGGTCCACACCTTCTTGCATTCGTCCTTCGGTGTGGTTGCACTTACCTCTAGGATTCACCCATCCTTCTTGCATTCGTCCTTCGGTATAACTGTCCTTTTTTATGGTACGGTACCGACCATAGCCCTTTAACTTAACTTGTCATAAAACTTTCTTGCTTTCATTTGCACAAATCTTTCTTTTTCTTTCAAGAAAATCATGCAAATGCTTATGACGTGTCATGCTTGATAACAAATATCTCGTAAAATTTTCATGCTTTCATGCAAATGCGTATGTTATGCCATGCTTGGTGGGAAATATCTTGTCATGCTTGGTTATAAACATGTTATGCGTGGTAAAAATAACATGTTATGCGTGGTAAAAATAACATGTTATGCTTGATCATAAAAATATGTTGTGTATCATTCTAGTTTTTTTAAACAGTAAGTTTTCACTTACCTCAATCCTCTCGAGCTTAGAATGGGTCTTCCCCTACAAGCGAGTTACTTTCGTTACTTAACGATTAAAAATAATCATTCAAAGAAAAGTATTCATATACGTACTCGGTTTCAAAATCCATATTTTTAAACATGAGATTTCCTTTACGTGAAATCATACTTAAAATTTCTTTTAAACATTTTTAGCTTTTATAAAAGCAAATTTTAAAAACAACAATCATACACATCAACCAACTCCAAATTAAGTGAAATTCTAGGGTATTTCAACTTGACCTTACATCATCGTCCTTCATAACCTCAATATCCAAGATCGGATTCGTAATGATTCAACCTTATCAACAATTCCATACCAAATAAGCAACCTATATCATGTCGAATTCTATTCTCCTTGGTCCACACTCCTAAATCTTACTTTAAATGGACTAATGACCATCAAGTCCATCACTTAGACCCTCAAGGAATATGCTATATAGTTGCTGCTGAGACCTATAGGATTTAACCTAAGTTACATTAGTCTTATCTCTAAGTTTTCAAGTTCACATGAACACCCAATGCCCACAATCCTTCCAATCATAACCGACAGACATAGATCCTTATTTACGTGATCAACCCGTGACCATCTTGGCATCCTTTTCACTCTTAGGCTTGCTGTTTAATTCAATGTCATCAACATACCTTCACTACTATGAAGAAATCAATATAATTGAAGAAAAACGATCAAACATGTGCATCAAACAACTCCAACATGGTTGCTAATGGGACCACCATGTAATCCACTTAATATCAACTAAGTACACTGACTCTTCCCATTGATATAATTGATTTCAAAGCCTATTCATGAAACAAGCCAAGTCAGCAACCTATAATTCATCTAACTTAATATCTCTGGTTCAATACTTTATATTATACCATGCCCGGGTTAATGACCATCGAATTCCCACTATCTTATCCTCAATAAACTTCTTAACTAGGTTTGGTCAACTAGCCTCAATGATAGGGTTCCACACATCTTCAATAGGAACTCAAAAATTCAATATCTGAAATTTAACAGGTCCCGCTCGAGCGCCAAGTCTCTGTCCAATTTTCATCTATCCTCGCTCGAGCGATGGTCGAGTGCCAACTCTCTGTATGAAAACTTCCAAGGATACTCGAGCACCTGTCGAGCGCTGGTCAAGCGGCACGACACTGTCCAACATATTTCCTTAAGGCCGCTCAAGCACCTGTCGAGCGCTGGTCAAGCGGCTCGACACTGTATTACAAATTTCCTTAAGGCCGCTCAAGCGCCTGACGCACGCTGGTCGAGCGTGATGCTACCTAAAAACAGGGTGCTAAAATCTTCCTATTCCAACACCCTAATCATGATCCCTAGCTTGATTCTTCTGACCATAAATAATTCCACACACTCTATTACATGCCTAGACAATCTCCATCTTCCATACAACCTGTGACACTCCTCTTAATATAAGATGCTCAGGTTTACATTTTTCTTTTAACAACTACACCCATGATTCTAGATTTAAAACCTCAGCTTGTTTTCCAGCAACAACACTCATTTACAAAGCTCCTTTGAACCTCAACTCATATAGATATCAAAGAACAACACCCAATACCACAACCACTACATACCGGCCATGCATGCACAAATAGATTTCAGCCCTCTTCTAGGCTTTCCATCATATACTTAGGGTGCATCAATGTTGCCCTTGAAACCATAACCCAAGATCTAACCATATATCAAACGCTTAGGGCTTGGTTCTCATCAAGACTAACATGCATACAACCTAATACAACAAACCATGATTCCATCTTCAAACTAAAGCTATTGCATTTATCCCTCTTTTCTTGGTCTTTTTATCAAACAACTAGGGTGCATAAATGGTTTCTCTTGAGCCATTTTCCAGATCTACACATATCTCCCCATGGTTTCATGTAAGATCTATACTACTCTTAAAGAAAACAACATGTACACAAGAAGAAAACAACCTAATATTGTTGGTACCTACAGCAAACAACCATCAAAAGAACAAAAAGGAAATGGGGTAGTGAGTTTGTTCGGCCAGCAAGAAATTTTCACACCCAAGGGCCGAACTCTACCTCAGTTTTCTTCTCTTTCTCCTTCTTCTTCTCCTTCTCCTTCTCCTTCTCCTTCTCCTTCTCCTTCTTCTTCTTCTTCTTCTTCTTCTTCTTCTTCTTCTTCTTCTTCTTCTTCCGGCTTCTTCCTCTTCCTTCTCCCTTCTTCTCCTCGGTTGTGTGAGTGAGTTAGGGCAAATGAAAATGAGATTTGCGGAAAAGGGGGGTGAAAAGAGGTGTGAAAAGTGTTTGGGGGAGGAAAAGACAAGCCTGCCCTCCCCCCTTCTTTCTCTTCTTCACGTGAATCCCCAACTCTTTCCTTTTTTTTTTATTTCTCTTTGCTTCCCACATGACTTCTCATTTCTCCCCCTTTTTCTTTTGAACCCATTGATCATTTAAAAGCACTCTTACTGAAGACATGCACTACTAAAAATTGCAAGCCACATAATATTTAAATAAATTTACAAGATGACTAAAAGTGCTAAAAGGGAGATATCTCCTTAATCCAAATTTTAAATCAATGCAGCAACTCCTCTTTATTCAGCACCTAAAATGCCTCTCAATTCCCTTAATAAAGATTAAAATAACGATTTCTTATACATAATAAATAATTATGAAAAACTTAAACTACATAGTAAAAATTGGGGTCTCACAGAGAGAGCAGCTGAGATGCCTGGCCTGTCCTGTTGCACAACGGTCGACGGCAGCTGTAGGAGGCAGAGAGACATATGAGATTCGTAAGAGAGAGAGACTTGCCGTGAGGGAGAGTTCGACGGACCACTGTAGTAGACGACGTTCACCGTGAGAGAGAGAGAGTGTCGAGCTGTCGAGGGGGAGGGGCACTAGGCAGATGCGAAAGGAGAGTTGAGCCGTCGAGGGAGGGGCCAGGGGGGCTATGCGAATGAAATGAGGATCACTCACGAGAGGGGTGGGGAAACCATAAGACGAAATATGAGTCTCACACTAAACAAAACGACGCGGTATCACTTGCAATTTTTTTTTAAAAAAACGGTTGTGGCGGTGAACCGCTGGGCGGTTTCTCTGCCACCTCCAATTTCACCTGTTTTTGGTGAAATTGGTAACCGATACCGCCCCCGTTACTGAGCGGGGAGCGCTTACCGGTGGCGGTGCCGGTTAACCGGCCCACTGCCGGTACCAGTGAACACCCCTAGAGCAAATCAATGAAGAAGCAGTCATTGTGTACTATATTTCTCCTTATTTTCGTTACTCCTTCATCATGTGTCCAAGTTGGAGGGAGGGAGGGAGAGATTGAGAGAGATAGAGAGAGGGAGAGGGGGAGATATGGGTATGGCAAGGAAAATTTAATGACGTGGTTTTCTTTTAAATTACGTGTGTTGATAGATTAGATGGAGAGGGACCAGTCAGTGTTGCGTAGTGTATGTTCCGTTAATCGTACCTCAATGGCAAGGAGAGACCAAAGTCAAATGAATGGTAGATCATAGGTTCTAATTTTATAATTTTATTATCTAAGAGACTAATTCGATTTTCTAGTATACAAGGATTAATTTGAAATTTATCTTTTTTTTAGGAAATTTGACAATTTGGTCATTGGGTTTATATCCTTATGGCAAATGGGTCATTCACTTTTAAATTTCAAATTTTTAGTCCTTGGGTTTTCTATGTTTGACGAAATGATCCTTCCGTCAGTCTGTCGTCCATATGCTTAACGGAGCTCTCTGACACGTCAGCAAATTGTAGCGGTCGACCACTCACTTTTTACACATATATCCGGTCGACCGCTTCAAATCCGTTAAGTATATGGACTACAGACTAACGAAAAGATCTCATCGTCAAAAGTATGAAATCTAAGGATTTTAGATTTAAAATTTGAAATCTATGATTTGAAATGCAAAATGGATCAAAATCCAAAGACTAAATTGTTAATTTTTTTTTTAAATGATATTAGTTTTCCTCTTCAGAAGTCCTTACTTTTACCACGATTAGATAAAATGTGCTACAGTTGTCTAAAAATTTAATAAAATGATACGTCATACGTAATAATGGAAGGCCACACGTCTCTATCACACCTACAATCCTATTCTTTTTTTTATAAGTACCTACAATCCTATTCAATGCCACGTGATCTTATTAAAAACTGAAAATTACTTAAATAAAAATATAAATAAATTCACAAAAATAAACTCAACAAATACAAAATAAAAGAATCTTATTTAACATAATAATACAAAATCATAACTTGAAAAAGATTAAGATTAAAACACAAATAAAAGAAATTTTTTAAAAAGCAAAAAATTGAACACTAAAAGAAACGAATTAAAATTAACAAAATCGTATCAAAGAAACTTTACATAATTTTGTTAAAAAATAATTGAAAGAACAAAAAGAATCCCCCTTCCGGTTAGGGCTGCAAACCAGATTCTCAGTCCTACTAAAATAGAGGATCGGATCGGACCACTTACAAGTGGTCCGGTACGGTCCCGTCCAACCAAATGCGGTAAGTGGTCCGGACTGGTTTCAATTTTTTTCATTTTTTAAAATTTTTTTAAAAAAATTTTGGTTAATTTCGAAGGGGAAAGAACATATAAAAAATGTAGAGTTTAGTTTATAATAAAATTAAACTTTTTAAGTTTGTAATTTGTATTAAAAAATCTAAAAAATACAATTTTTTTATTTATATTAATAAATGCGGTCCGGTCTGGACCGTATTAAAAAAAAGGACCGTACCGCATTTAAAAAAATAGGACCGGATTGGTCCGGTCAGTGGTCTGATTTTGTTCAACCCTACTTCCGACTTCCGCCACTCCGAACCAAAGTGGAACCAAAGACGTGGTCCTATTGCTAATTGTCTATAAACTTGTTTTTTTAGTTATTTGATTGGCAGCTTTATCGATTAATTTGATTCTAATTTGTAATGGAGTAATTAACTTTTTTTAAAATTTTATTTTTTCGAGCAACTTTTAATTTATTATTATTATTATTATTTTTAATTTATTAATTAGTCTTCTGTTTACCCTCACTTTTTGGTTCCGACGTAAAAAAGAGAGGAAGGCACAGAGACGTAAATTGCTTCTCCTATCAGTCTATCACAAACAAATAACGGGCAAACGACAACGCTTCAAAGCCATATCTGCGTAAGGCTACTAAGGCCAAGTAGTGGCAGTTCCAACTTCCAAGTTGATACAAAGAGTCAATTCCTCATCACTCCCCCACGCTTGATGTCCGCACTCTGAGATCTCTGCGTAAGGCTCTGTATATCCTAGAACATCAAAGGTCGTTGTCTGATGTCTACTTTCTCTAAAATTTTGCTTCATTAATATAAGATCAGGATGAGTTAAGAGTAGTAAGATATTCCTCGATAATTGATAATACGGCTGTCGACTATCTCTATTTTCTTGGCCGAATAATGGAATTCTCTCTTGGGGTGTTGGGAATTTGGAGTTGGTGTTTTTGAAACGCTTATAGCTGATTTGATTGGCAACATAAAATTCGAAGCTTCAAATATAGGATATATTCTTCTTTGCTTGTTTAGAAAGTATGAGTAGTTATACATTGGTTTAGGAAGGAAATTATATTGCAGACAGTTCTTCGGAAATTTATTTCTGATCTTTGCGTGGAAGTGTAATTTTTTTTGGTTTTAGTTTGCTGCTGTTACCTGTGCTTGGTTGGTTCGAATCGGAATTATGTTGCTCTGTATGATCCGTATATTGCATATCGTTGCTGTTTTAGTTGAGAAATTGAAGATTTGTATGCTGTGTTCTGTTGAATTTCCTGTTGAAAATTCAAGTTCAACAGAAGTCTCAGTTCCACAAATGTTATTCCACTATGAAATTGCACAAGTTTAGGATTCAGTAGTCAATATCGGCACTGAGTAAATAATTATATGCACTTTTTCTTTATTTTTTTTTCTCTTTTTGTATTTAGCGCTCTACCATGTTCTAATCCATAATTCCGTCTCACTAGCAACGTTGGAATATGGATTTATCATTCTCAATTGTGGTTTGTCATCTCCAGGTTATCCGATTTCTGAACTTTAAGCATAGGAATGGGGACTGTCAATGAAGGGAAGCTCAGGTTTTGCATTGACAGAGGGGGAACCTTCACTGATGTTTATGCTGAAATGCCTGGTCAGCCTGATGGTCGAGTTTTGAAACTGTTGTCTGTTGATCCATCAAATTATGATGATGCTCCGGTTGAAGGTATTCGTAGGATTCTTGAAGAATATACAGGGCAGAAAATCCCACGGAGTTCAAAAATACCCACAGATAAGATAGAGTGGATTAGGATGGGTACAACTGTGGCGACAAACGCACTTTTAGAACGAAAAGGAGAAAGGATTGCTCTGTGTGTGACTCGAGGCTTCCAGGATTTACTTCAGATTGGTAACCAGGCTCGGCCCAACATATTTGACTTGACTGTATCAAAACCATCAAATCTTTATGAGGAGGTCGTAGAGGTTGATGAGAGAATTGAGCTTGTTCGTGATGATGGAGAACCGATTCTTGATTCTTCTGCGTCATTAGTTAAGGGTATTTCGGGTGAGCTTGTTAGGGTTGTGAAGCCTCTCAATGAATATGTTCTAAAGCCTTTATTGAAAGGGTTGATTGGAAAAGGAATTAGCTGCTTGGCTGTTGTGTTGATGCATTCCTACACTTACCCACAGCATGAAATAGCAGTAGAGAAGCTAGCTGTGAGTTTGGGTTTCAGACATGTTTCTTTATCTTCAGCTTTGTCTCCCATGGTACGAGCTGTTCCTAGGGGTCTAACTGCTAGTGTTGATGCATACTTGACCCCAGTTATCAAAGAGTACTTATCAGGGTTCATTTCCAAGTTTGATGATGGGCTGGGGAAAGTAAATGTTTTGTTTATGCAATCAGATGGAGGACTTGCACCGGAAAGTAGATTTTCAGGGCATAAGGCAGTTTTGTCTGGTCCGGCAGGTGGGGTTGTTGGTTACTCTCAGACTCTTTTTAATCTTGAAACAGCAAAGCCCCTTATTGGGTTTGACATGGGTGGTACATCTACTGATGTGAGCCGTTATGCTGGAAGTTATGAACACGTTTTGGAAACTCAGATTTCTGGTGCCATAATACAAGCACCTCAGCTTGATATTAACACCGTTGCTGCTGGCGGTGGATCAAAGTTGAAGTTCCAATTTGGGGCTTTCCGGGTGGGACCTGAATCAGTGGGTGCTCACCCTGGTCCTGTCTGTTACCGCAAAGGTGGGGAATTGTCCGTTACAGATGCTAACTTGATTCTTGGATTTATAATTCCTGATTATTTCCCGTCCATCTTTGGCCCCAATGAAGATCAGCCTCTGGATGTTGAGGTGACCCGAGAAGAATTTGAGAAGCTTGCAAGTGAAATAAATTCCTATAGAAATAGTCAGGATTCATCTGCAAAGGATATGACAGTGGAGGAGATTGCACTGGGATTTGTGAATGTTGCTAATGAGACAATGTGTCGTCCTATACGGCAGTTAACCGAGATGAAGGGCCACGAAACAAGAAACCATGCTCTTGCTTGCTTTGGAGGTGCTGGGCCTCAGCATGCATGTGCTATTGCTAGGTCATTGGGTATGACAGAAGTACTCATTCACAGATTCTGTGGGATCTTAAGTGCATATGGGATGGGATTGGCAGATGTTGTTGAAGAGGCACAGGAGCCATATTCTGCTGTTTATCGTCCTGAAAATGTCCTGGAGGCCTCTCGCAGAGAAATGATGTTGCTGAAGCAAGTAAAAACGAAGTTGCAAGAGCAAGGGTTTAGAGAGGAAAACATTAGTACCGAGACATACTTGAATTTGAGGTACGAAGGGACAGATACAGCCATCATGGTTAAGAGGCACATTGATAATGATGAATCACAATGTGACTATGCGGTAGAATTTGGGAAGCTCTTTCAGAAGGAGTATGGATTTAAACTACAAAACAGGAATATCTTAATATGTGATGTAAGGGTTCGTGGTATTGGAGTCACAAGTATATTGAAGCCACAGGAGCTTGAACCTGCTTCTGGTACTCCTAATCTTGAAGGCCACTACAAGGTTTACTTCGGGAATGGGTGGCATGATACACCTTTATTCAAGCTCGAGAATTTGGGGTATGGGCATGTCTTGCCCGGGCCTTCAATCATCATGAATGGGAATAGTACTGTGATTGTAGAACCCAATTGTAGAGCTAGTATAACCAAATATGGAAATATCAAAATTGAGGTTGAGCCTACTTTAAACACTGCAAAATTAGCTGAAAAAGTTGCAGATGTTGTGCAGCTATCAATCTTCAGTCACAGGTTTATGGGTATAGCCGAACAGATGGGAAGGACCCTACAGAGGACTTCCATATCAACAAATATCAAGGAACGGCTAGATTTCTCATGTGCTCTTTTTGGTCCTGATGGTGGACTGGTTGCCAATGCCCCTCATGTCCCAGTGCACCTAGGAGCTATGTCCAGCACTGTTCGGTGGCAGCTCAACTACTGGGGTGAAAATTTGAATGAAGGTGATGTTCTGGTTACCAATCATCCTTGTGCCGGAGGTAGCCATCTTCCAGATATAACTGTTATTACTCCAGTTTTTGACAAGGGGAAGCTGGTATTCTTTGTGGCAAGCAGAGGGCATCATGCGGAGATTGGGGGTATTACTCCTGGTAGCATGCCACCTTTTTCAAAGTCCATATGGGAAGAAGGGGCTGCCATAAAAGCTTTTAAGCTAGTGGAAAAGGGAAATTTTCAAGAAGAAGGAATTGTAAAACTTCTCCGGTTCCCCTGCTCTGATGATGTGGCACACAAGGTCCCAGGAACCCGTAGGCTTCAAGATAATTTATCAGATCTCCATGCTCAAGTAGCTGCTAATCAGAGAGGAATTTCCCTTATCAAAGAGCTTATTGAGCAGTATGGTTTGCGAACTGTTCAGGCTTACATGACATATGTGCAGCTGAACGCAGAAGAAGCAGTAAGAGAGATGCTTAAGTCAATTGCTAACAGAGTTTCATCTCAGGCAGCCAAGCTAGGAAATGGAAAATCAGTAGTCATTGAAGAAGAGGATTACATGGATGACGGCTCTGTTATTCGTTTGAAATTGGCAATTGATTCTGATAAAGGTGAAGCGATCTTTGATTTTAGTGGGACAAGCCAGGAAGTTTATGGAAATTGGAATGCACCCGAGGCAGTGACAGCTGCAGCTGTCATTTACTGCCTCCGCTGTTTGGTAGATGTTGATATTCCTCTCAATCAAGGTTGTTTGGCTCCTGTCAAAATCCATATTCCATCAGGCTCATTCCTCTCTCCAAGTGATAAGGCTGCTGTGGTGGGAGGCAATGTTCTAACGTCTCAGAGAATAACTGATGTTGTACTAACTGCATTCCAAGCTTGTGCATGTTCACAGGGTTGCATGAACAATCTCACATTTGGTGATGATACTTTTGGTTATTATGAAACAATTGGAGGTGGGAGTGGGGCTGGTCCAACCTGGGATGGGACCAGTGGAGTCCAATGTCACATGACCAACACCAGAATGACTGATCCCGAGATTTTTGAGCAGAGATATCCAGTTCTTCTGCACAAATTTGGACTTAGGGAAAACAGTGGCGGAGCTGGACTTCATAGAGGAGGTGACGGGTTAATAAGGAAGATAGAGTTCAGGAGCCCTGTTGTAGTAAGCATTTTATCGGAGAGGCGCGTTCATGCACCAAGAGGGTTGAAAGGTGGAAAAGACGGAGCTCGTGGGGCTAACTACCTCATTACGAAAGATAAGCAGATAGTTTACCTTGGAGGTAAAAGCACAGTTGAGGTTCAGGCAGGGGAAATTTTGCAAATTCTGACTCCTGGTGGTGGTGGATGGGGTCCTGTTTGATTCTTTTCCATGACAGCTTGCTTCCTGCAGAGACCCTAATCCTTATATTGGGTTTGCTATAAATGGCGTTGATACATGTTTCCATCCATTGTAGCATGTTTTGTATGAATAAGAAACTTATCACTTGCTTCCGTTTTCTCTACTTCATCATTTTTTCTCTGATTTAGATGTATACTTGTTCAAGCTACTAAAAATTGCGTGTTTGTAGCGTCCCTGAATGTTGTATAAACCAGGCAAATTCCAAGTGGGAGGGGGAAAAGTCCAGTAACTTTCCATGACAAGAAGGGAAAAAAGAAACTGATGCAACATGGAAAGGTTGAGGAAGAAAAACTTGTATAAAAAGGAGAGTAGCTATCCAAGTGCTTTTTATATTTCTCGTTTCCCCTGCTAGGAACATGATCTGTGCGCACAGCAGGTGGCTATACTAGGTTAACTGGGATTTGATAGTGCCACTGTTGAACGTTATTTTTCTGATTCCTCCAATTAACTTGGAGCATCTAATTTATCACATTTGAAGCTCACACGGTTCATTTCTATGATGTCTTTTATCATTATTGTGCAGATCAAAGAGATTGATGAGAAGTTCAAGGAAAGATGATGTGCTTTAGTCCTCTATAAATGCTGGAAATTGACAGCCAGTCATTCTGTACTTGAAATTTGGAATTTGAGTACCACCCTTCATCATTTGACTACCATTGGTGTGGAGAAATTTGTACTCTTTTTATGAAAGTAGAACATCTCCCGTAACTCTGACACCACTTGCAGGTGAATAAAGCTAAATGCTTGCAAACACAGATAAAGCGCAAACAATACTCAGAAAGTCCAAGTGCCAAATAGACATAATGCAAGCACTGATAGACTACTAGCTGGACTGGTAGAGTTAAGAGACAAAGGGACAACAGACTCTGAAGGACCAGCAACCAGCTGATTTCAGGTATATAAATTCCCAGATTGCCTAAGAGACGGAAAGTCCATAAAACAGAGTACGAGTGCCGTATTTAGATGCAAATTCTGACAAGAGTACCGTCAACAAATAAACCTGATAGACTTGATACTGGTATTTGGTACTTGATAAAGCTGGATGCTTGAATAAATTCTTTGACTGATTTTATTTGACTCTAAGAAAATGTTTATTTGATTCAAAATTGGGGAGAATTACAGTAGCAAGCACATAGCACAGAAAGGTACAAAGGGCCGGCTACTGAACAAGGGGCATAGTTTCGAACTTTTATCAATTTACAATTGATACATGCAGTCTACGAGACCCGGATATAGATGAATTATTTGAAATGCCATATCTGTCTTTCTCTCTCTCTCTCTCTCTCTCTCTCTGGAAGAAATGCCATATCTGTCAAGTGCAACATCTGATCTTAGCGTGCAACATTGATTGCGCTTGGCAAGCTTATAGTACTTTTGTTTTGCTGCTTAAAGCTTTCGACCTCTTTCATGTGGGAGATAATATTACATGAACAAAATTAGAAAGCTGAATCGCTTTAGATATAGTACTCACCAAAGTAGTCTCGACTAATGGCACAATGAAGAATGCTGTCACCATCCTTCCTCCTGGAATAATCATATCCGTTCAGTTTATGTTGACTGCAGATATGGTGAAGATAAAGGAGAGCATCTTTTTCTGCCATTGGCCGCTGCCAAGAAAAAGGGAGTCTCTCCGTCCTAATTAGAAATACCCACCAACGATGGATCAGCTTCTGCTATGCACCTACACATAGTCAGACTCCCCATTGATGCGGCAAGATGGAGAGGGGTATTTCCTCTCTCGTCTCCAAGTTTTAGAGGTTCTGGTTGGCGCGAAATTGTGTCTATAAGCCCTCTGATGACTTCCCTTTCTCCACCTTCGGAGACAGCTATGTGTAATGCTGTGTCCCCTGATCTCGTGATCTTGGCCATTGGAGCACTTGGGTTTACCCTGTACCTCTCGATAACTTCAATCCATTCGCCCTTCATGGCCTTTCTGAACAATTCTTTAATATTGATCGCGTCCAGATCATGCTCCGCGGTGGGAACCATTTTCTCTCCGCCTACTAGCTAGTGTACGTTACAATCGGAACGAGGAAGGCAAAAAATGAACTGACAGATAAGAGCACCTGCTGCCTTCTGCTCAAAGTATGTTTGGCTTACTAGTTTATATTGAATTCAGGTCCTTTGCTGTTGTCAACATAATCCCTAAAATAAATGCTAATATTCCTTTCCTTTCCCTTCAAGCCAAAGCAGTGCTTATTCTTCGCCTTTTTTTTTTTTTGCTTTTTCCTTTTCCCCTGAGCAGGAGCTTAATGCTAGCTTATTTCACTTCCTCAAATGCTCACCGGCGTGCATGTGCGCACGCATGCATGAACCATCCCCGAGTTTTTCACATAATTTATATAGTTCAAGCTTTTCTTCTGGACAAGGAGATTGTAATCTCACTTTAGAAAAAGATCAGACGAGGAGAATTTAATAAGTCAAACCAAATTAAAGTACTTATGGGTGAACAAGACAAAAGCAAAAGGTCACTTAATTACCACTTACAAACAAAAAAAGAAAAAGCAAAAGGTTGCTGCAGATCCTTTAATCTTTAACGTGACCTTATACCTTCCATGTTCCCAAATTTTTTTCTTCTTCTTTTTTTTTAGTCCTTGATTCTTCGGGTCCTTAGTCTTCAAGTCCTGTGATATGGCTGGTTTGTAACTGATACAATAGCTCTTTTATAATATCCTGTCACAGCTGGTTTGGGTTTGCGGACGACGTCTCAGAACAAAATAAGGAGATCAGGAAAAAAAAGAAGAAATTTCCCTTGATGTGAAAAGCAGAAGATAAGATAGCTTGGTTTATTTAGTACCATTAAATTAATTTTTTTTAGCTTCATTTCTTGTGTTTACACAAACCAATATATATGCTCATAAATTTGATTTAAAGGGCGGCAAATTAAACAACAAGGAAAAACATAAAGCCTAAGAACATAAAAATTTGGTGTTTAAAAATTTGGCAAAAACCGGCACCTACACCGGGTAGGCCGGTTTTGAAAAAATTGCCACCTACACCTACAACGTTAAGAGCAAAAACCGGCCCTTAACGGTGGTGGTTTCCGGTTATCCTACATTAATATTGAGCCATTTTTTTAGCATTTTACGCACTTGGCCCAATGTATTTTTTCTTTTTTCTTTTGTTCCATTAATCACATATCAATAAAATCTAAACTAATGAAATTCAAATTCCAAAATCAATAAAATTAAAGATCATCTTAAAATATAAGATGAGAATTTAAAGTCCAAAGTAATAGAGACGTCACTGTAAGTAGAAACTATTATCTTTTTGAAAAATCCAGTTTAGACCCTAACAACACTTAGAGGGAGAATATGTGTTTTCCCTCTAATTAACAAATCAATAACAATTTTAAAACATGTTCAAAACCTAGTAGGGTTTCCCTTGGTTTCACAAGGAAAATTAAAAAATTCAGCAATTTTTTAAGGCGCTCGAGCGCGGGTCAAACGCTCGTCGAGCGCTTATGTTTCTGTCTGAAATTTGCACTGAGCGCTCGAGCGCTTATCTAACGCTAGTCAAACGTGATGACTCTGTCTGAATTTTTTCAAAGGGCGCTCGAGCGCTTGTCAAACGCTGGTCAAACGTGATGACTCTATCTGAATTTTTGAACTAAAATGTATTAGAAATTTGAACTAAAATGTAATTGAGTTACTGATTTTGCAAGCATGGTATAAATTTAATAGTGATTTGTCAATTTTAGAAATTTGGACAATTTATTAACATTTCATAAAAACTCTTAAACCAATATATTGATTTAAAAATTTTCGAGGTAGAATCTCGATTTCTTGACTTATATTATGCGATGTACTTACCAAAATTTGACATTAAACTCTTTAATTATGAATCCAATGCCTTCATATATACCCTTCTAAATACAATAAATTTGTAATTTTTTCTACCAAAATTCTAAATAACTAGTTCATTCACCTAGTAAGCTTCTTGGTAACTTGAATGTAAGCATTTGATTACACAAAATCAACAACAAATCTCAAATATTCAGGTGAAACTAAACTATTGAGTAAACATTGTCATGCTTCTAGAATACTACGTCTTGAGGTGAAACAAAAGTTTAAACTATTGAGTAGAAACTAAACTAAAAAAACTAAAAAACTTAAAAAAAAAATCCTGGTTTAACCTCCACCGGGAAACCCGGTGTCGGTTAAACCGGGAACCGCCAGTTTTTTCAAAAAACCAAACCTACACCGGCACCGGCACCGGTTAGGCCGGGTACCGGGAAACCGATGCTGGTGCCGGTGCCACCAGAATTTCCAGGTGGCATTATGCAGCCCTACTTAAGATGCTAGGGTAATCTTTGTAACTCTAAGACTTCATGTTTTAACAAATTAGTCCCTGTGGTTTAAGTTTGAACGAATTAGTCCCTGTGGTCAGCCAAACGTTGCAACACAGTCCCCCCGTCAGTTCCCCCGTCTTTCGCTTTGTAGGAACGCATGACGTGGGGGGGCCACTAAACTAAAAGGCAAATTGCAACTAGTCTTTGCTCCTAGATCTTGTCCTTTTATTCACTAAAGTCCATCGAAACCATACAAAACCGACAGAAGTATAACAAGGCATGTGCAAAGTGACCCCACAGTTTGATATAATAAACCCCCTTCCTAAAGCCGACAAATCTAATAAAGAAATGGGTCCACAAATTTGTAGTGGGAGTCTATAAATAATGAGTGAAAATATCATATTACCTAAGGGTTCTCCTTTCTTCTTCTCCTTCACAGTTCACGGGTTCTCCGTCTTAGGATGGGTTTTCCTTCTCCTTCATAGGGTAGAAATGGTGGTTGCATATAAGGGTAATCCTGTGGTTTCATGTTTTAACAAATTAGTCCCTGTGATTTAAGTTTGAACGAATTAGTCCCTGTGGTCAGCCAAACGTTGCAACACTGTCCCCCCGTCAGTTCCCCCGTCTTTCGCATTGTAGGAACGCATGACGTGGGGGGCCACTAAACTAAAAGGCAAATTGCAACTAGTCTTTGCTCCTAGATCTTGTCCTTTTATTCACTAAAGTCCATCGAAACCATACAAAACGACAGAAGTATAACAAGGCATGTGCAAAGTGACTAGTTTGATATAATAAACCCCCTTCCTAAAGCCGACAAATCTAATAAAGAAATGGGTCCACAAATTTGTAGTGGGAGTCTATAAATAATGAGTGAAAATATCATATTACCTAAGGGTTCTCCTTTCTTCTTCTCCTTCACAGTTCACGGGTTCTCCGTCTTAGGATGGGTTTTCCTTCTCCTTCATGGGGTAGAAATGGTGGTTGCATATAAGGGTTCGGTGATTTGGAGGAAAGACATAGCAACAATGAATCTGGATGTTAAGTGTAGGTTCGGTGGTTTGGGAGATTCGCAAGTAGGTGTGGAATGAAGAGAACGAGATTGGGGATTTTGGGCTAGGGCATTTTTTTGGGGGGGGGGGGGAATAAAGAAGGGGGATTGTGGATGATCGGGAAAAATGAGCCAGAAATGGTATTTTTTGTGTTTTGGTTTTTTTTCTTTGTTTTTTTCAAATGGGTGGAAGTCCTAAAATGTAGCTAGCCACGTTGAGGAATCACGTGTACTGCATACACATTATCACGCCTTAGGCTATATTTTTTGTCAATCATTGATGACTTGGCTTCCACGTGTGAAATTTGAAAAATCTTCGGTGTCCATGTGGACGATTTTAAACAGGTCAGCGTGCTCCGTCAACGAGTTGACGGGGGAACTGATAGGGGAACTGTGTTGCAACGTTTGGCTGACCACAAGTACTAATTCGTTCAAACTTAAACCACAGGGACTAATTTGTTAAAACATGAAACCACAGGGACTGTGTCCGTACTTTTCCCTTTTTTTTTGTACATATCAAAGGGTTTGTTCTGGTATCCACATCCTCTACGTAAACACTTCTTCTTGTACTTTCACCATTTAAAGCAATATATATAACATTTCACAAAATTCCTCTCACCAGAGATTTCTTTCAAGGCCAACACTATAAAGATATACTGAATATACTGAGAGACTGATATATTCCTTGTTGAATAGTTATATAAACTTATTTATCATGTATAACACCCGACGTTGTCTGAAATATTTAACCTAGATAGATCATCACCATATGACTCAGTCAAAGCACAAGTTCACAACAAACAAACCTGCATAAACTCTCAGGTCTAAGGATACCAATAACTAATTATGTTGAATACATTCTCAACATCAGTGATCACTTCCAGAAAGTATCCATATTTGATATTGTTCAGTGCATGTACTCTTACAGTGGTCTCATTCATCTACTTAAGTTCACTACCTCATGACGGAGTCCATCATTCTATTTAATAGAGACGCAACGAGTGTAGACCTATTTATACATAAATATGTAACTTTAGGTGGCCTCTATTATTCCATGGGGATTGGGAGAGGACTTTTTCCTGATCCTCCAACTTAGGGAACCTATACATGAAAATATTAGGCTCCATTACTTCAGTAGAGAAGTCGAAAAGAAAATTCTATGTTGCTTTAAGCGTGGCTATCACCACACTATGAGAAAAAAAATGGTTCGCTAAGATCTTGCCCTCCAGAGCAGGATAACCATTGTCATCTTCTTATGAAATGGGGTTGAGAGGAGGGTATGAAAATCTTCCCACCCCAGGTTTTTGATCTTGGAAGAAAGGTCGTCAACCTCAAGACTTTTGAGATCCATCAGGAAAATTAGGTAGAGAGATAGCGGTAGAGAACTAGGAGTAGGAGGGGTAGTGGAGAAATATCAAGAGGTGAAGAGAAGTAGAGTAGGAAGAAGAAAATCCTGGAAAACCCTCGAACATTGAGAAGAGATGGAGGGATAAACCCTAAGACTTCATAAAAAAGTATAGGGGAAGATGGACTGCTATCAACAAGTAAAAGTTTTTTCTTTATCTTTTTTCTTCCCTGCCCTAACCTTTCTCACTCCCCTCCTTCACCTTTACCTCCACCCTCAGCTCCCTAACTTATTTTCGCCATTGATTTTTTACCACTACCATATTCCTACCATCTTCTCTCTACCTCACTATAAAAATTTTCACCACCCCCTCGATTTTTTTCTAATATTTTCTTCTCCTCCGGATATCTCTCTGTCTACACCCTAGTTTCTAGTGATAGAGTCATGAAAAGAGAGGAGAGGGGAGTGAAAAATGCTATTGCATGTATCGCGGAACAAACGAAGGATATCTCTTGGGAAGATATTTCAGACTTCGACAAGTTCAACAAAGATAAAGCTCAAGCTGTTACTGAACTCTCTTTGGTGGGTAGGTTGGTTTCGAGAAGAACCTTCCCTAAGCATATCCTTCATCCAATCATTCATTTAGAGTCAAGATTTGCTTTTGAAATCAAAATAGATGATGTCGGCCAGAATAAATTCTTGTTGTCTTTCTCTGTTACTATCAAGAAAATGATATTAAAACAGTCACATTGTAATTTCAAAGGTTCTTTAATGATTCCAAAGGAATGGTCATCTAAAGCAACAATAAATGATATAGATCTATCAAAAACTCTGTTCTAGGTCTAGATCCATGGCCTACCATTAAAAGGACTGGAACTAGAAAATGTCATTTGGATTGGCAGTAAACTCGGGAAGATTCAGGAGGTTGATGAAGTAGATGACAATAAAACCTTCAAGATAAAGTTTTGATCAACCCATAAAATCCTCTCCAACTGGGCTTCTTCATCCCTAGAGGAGGTCTTCAATGATTTTATGTCTCCGAGGCTCTCAAATTTTTGCACTCACTACGTGAGGTTAGACCATATGATGGTCTCATGTTGTCCAAAGCTCTATTTGGGTCCAGATCCATGGCGAACCATTAAAAGGACTGGAACCAAAAGATGACATTTAGTTTGACAGAAAACTCGAGGAGGTTGATGGAGTTGATAAAAATAAAACCTTCCTTAAGGTTAAAGTTTTGATTAATCCTGACAACCCTCTACAACCGAGCTTCTTCATCCCTAGAGAAGGTCACCAGCGGTTTTGGGTCTCCTTTTAGTTTGAGAGGCTTTCAAATTTTTGCACTCACTGCGGGAGGTTAGACCATAAGATGGTCTCATGCCGTCAGGTTGATCCCTACTCCAATAAACACACTTTAAAGGAAATTTGCTGGGTTTCAGCCCGCAAGGTCAAATGTCGAACACCAACCAACCGGGGAGCACCGGGGAAGTTCTCGCTACATTAATGGAATGGAGAACCTTGGAGCATTTGGTAACCATGTCAAAAATTCGTACAGGACCTTTCAGAGAAAAATTTCAGAAGTACAAAGGGAGTTGTGCAGCATTTAATGAATACGGCTAAGGGAGGCACGGATGGAAACACAAAGGTTGGTATTGGGACGCCAGTCTTAAAGGGTCTGTCTACATAATCGAATCAACATAACAAAACTTCTACAACTCCTTTGCACTATGTTGTGATGTCAGTCCTAAATAGATATAAAATTGAAGAGGACAAGCAATCGTTGGGTAAAACCAAGTTGGACCTCAGTGAAACCCAGCATCCCAACTTGCTATTAGATATGGGCATTAAGAGAAAGGATAAAGTGCCAAGGTGTAAAAGACTGGCCCAACTTAGAAGGGCTACTAACACAGCTCTAGAAAGTGTCAACCCGGCCCTAGTGAAAATTTTGGCCCCTAACGAAAAAAGCAGGATGAAGATAGATGAGACAGGGGAGGGTGTTGAAGACTCGTTAGAACTATGCCATACTCCTTAAATAAGAAAAAAAATGTTAGAAATGGCTCTCTGGAGGCCGATTCTAATTCAAATTTGCCTCTCATTTCTTTGCTTACTTTGGGTATCTAAGAAGCAAACAAGGAGGGTGAAAGGAAGAGGCTGTTGACAAGAAGCAAGAGAGGAGTGGTTGGCCATGGACATACAAACAAGGAGGAGGACACCCAACAATCCAAAAGACTGAGGAGGCAAGCCAAACTTTGCCCTCTAGCCATGAAGATCATTTCGTATAATTGTTGCGATCTCGGGAGGCCGACGGCATGTAGGGTCCTCAAGGAAATGGTAAGGGTAATTGATCTAGTTGGAGTGTTCCTTATCGAAACAAAGGTTAGTAATGTTGTTGTCGGAAGAGTTATTAGAAGATTTAGTATCATGTCTTTTGAAGTTGTGCCTTCGGATGGTTGTCAAGGAGGTTTGTTGTTTAGAAGTCTAAAAATATTCTTCACTTGCTGATAAAATCTGGTAATGATTGTAAGGATTTTTTCTACTAGCTTGTTTACGGACCGACGCTCTAGCTTCAGAAGGAAATTTTTTAGATCATCTGAGAGCGGTTAGCAGCCAATCTGGGTTGCCCAGGGTGTATTAGGTGACATGAATGATTTACTAAAGTAAGGGGAGAATAGTGGAGGTAGGCAGTGAGAGCCTCATCTTCCAGGGGTTTGCTAAATTTTATGGATTCTATAGGGATGGTGGATCTCGACTTTTTAGGGTTTTGTTTTACCTGGTCAAACAAAAGGGCTAGTTTCGCTAATATAAGGGAGAGGGCTTATCAGGCTATAGCTAACCTCTAATGGAGAATGGCCTTTCCCATTGTTCTGAACATTTTTTGAACCAACATGTCAGTGCCAAAGACTTTTGAATTTGAAAAGCTTTGGGCAAGAGAAGCAAACTATTTTAAAGTGGTGGTAGGGGCATGGAATCAGGAGCATGAGGTTCCGGTTGGATCGAGGTTAGTAAAACAAAATCTAAGCCACTAGATATGCAATTATAAAATGGAATAAAAATTCCTTCAGAAATATCCAAGAAGCTATGAAACAGTTAAAAAATCCAACTGATTCTCTTTCAGCAAGGTAATCAATCAGTTCAATATTTGGAGATGGAAAAGGCGTTGAAGATTGGTCTTGATGAACAACTGAAAAGAGAGGAAGATCTCTCGAGACAAAAATTCGGAGTCAGGTGTCACGTTCGGTGCCTATATTAGTCTCTAAGCTGTATTTATAGTAATATAGGTGCTATACATGGCGAGATGGCACCATCAATTCTAAGGTTTCAAGACTAAGAAAATTCCTTGTAAATTTTAAATCAAAAAGTTATTCAAAATACATCAAAAGACTTATAAACGAGCAGCGGAAACTTCTAAATCTTCAAGAAGTAAGCCGGTGAAAATGGAAGTCAAGTTCAAACCTTTAAAATATCAAAGAACTTAAGAAGAAATTTATAAGCAAAAATCAAACAAACACTGGATATAGATATTCATTAAGTCAACCTATTCGATGGGGTTAGGGGTGTGGGAGGATACTTAGGTCCTTATAAAACTTGGCTATTATTTACCAAAATTCGTGAACTCTAGTATGTGAGTCCTTGGATTAAGGCAACCTAAAAGGGGGTGAATTGGTTTTCTGAACTTTTTCCTTTTAACCCCCAAAATCTTATTTGTAAGTAAATACTACTTTAGCACAAATATAAATATGCAACAAATATAAATACATGCTAAAAGTAAAGAGAAGGGTAAGAGAAGCAAACACTTGATGTTTAGGTGGTTCGGCAAATCCGCGACCAACCACCCCTCAAGCTCATTCACCGAGCCTTGAGGTTTTCCACTATTCTTCCAATAGTATACACTCTAGCTTCCGGGTGCTAGAGAACCGTACAAGTGCTTTCTTGTCCTCAACACTCAAACCCACCCAAGTGGTTTTTTTGGCTCACCACTCACAACCTCACCAAGCTTGAGATATGCCCTCTCAAAGCTTATTCTTTAATGAACAACATCACTAAAGGAAACACCTCTTTTGATAGGAAGATTACAAGAACAAAACTCTCTCAAAGAATGGATATAAAAGTGGAAGGCTCTATCTCTTGATTCACACAAAGACAAGGATATGAAAGTGTGTTTTGTGTGAATGTATGAGAAATATAGAATATTTCTCAAGTAGTAAAAATTATATGTGGTCGTTGTATGTTGATTTCAGATGTTATGGATGTGTATTTATAGGCAACATATGTAAACTAGCTGTTTATAGCCGTTGGGAGTCGTCTGTTAAAACGAGTTGGTCGACCGCTATAGCAAGCGGTCGAATACTGGTCGAACGCTTCACCAGCTGGTCGACCACTTCAACTTAAGCATATAGTCCGGTTCCTTTAAAATCATGTGACCACTTTTAAACACCTAATTTTAAAAACTTAGTTCCCATAAGTATATGAAAGGTTTGAGAGTTTGTTTGGGGTGTTTTGAAATCTTTAAAAATATTTTAATCTTTAAAACAAAACTTAAAATGGTTTATGCACGTTTTGAAAGATATTCATAATCCTTGTCTAAAGTGAAACAACGAGTTATAAGGATATACCATATAGTCTCGAATCTTCATTTTTGAGCTGATTGCATCTTTTTGATCTTCTTTCTTCAAGTCTTTGGCTCTTTGTTGAAATATGACTTTGTCTTTGAAAATGTTCATTTATAAACTTAATCCATTTATCGAAATATCAAAATCTCGATTGTGCAAGAAAACCAACAATCTCTCCTTTTTGATGATGACAATAAATTGATAGTTTTGGGATGACTCCCCCTATCTTTTGTAATTAGACAAACATTTAAAACTTGAAACAAAACATTAGTAGTAGTCATTTGGATTAATAAAGGAATAATAAATCAATGTTCATAATCCAATTACTAAGGAGAATATATAGTCAACAAAACTATTAAATAAATTTCTCCCCCTTTGTCAAATCAAAAAGACAGGTTGCATTCTTTCCCAAATTTTCATTGTAACAAAAACAATCATATGATCAAAGAGAATACAAGAATGTGGACATTTAAGAATTCTCCCCCTTTTGTCATTTAAAAAGTGAATACATGGATATAATTCAAATAATCAGTTAAAAGAGATCATCCAAAATAATAACTTGTAGTTTTAAATGATAATTTCATTGAAATGGTATAGAGGATGTCTAATGGGGACTCAATAGTCCATTGCTAATACGATAGTAGCCCACCGAGTGAGTTTGTACCAACTTCTTAGCTACCAATGACAATTTAAAGGTCATTCTCAACCAAAGAAAGTTTAAGCACACAAAAACTTATCAAAGATCATGATTTTTGTAAAATTTTTAGCTCATAGAGATGTTCTATTTTGACAAATGCAAGAAATATGTCAAAGGTGAAAATGTTTGCATTTGTAAGATTAACACATAAGAACATATTCTCAAACAAGGATTTAGAAGTTGCCAAAGGTTTTCCCTTTAGCATATGTCCTCAAATGTCACAAGCCTTCTTGATAGGCAAATGCATCCAAGTACCATTTGTTGCTCAATCCTTCTTGAATCATACATAAGACTCAAGAAACCATTTTTGGTACCCAAGCCTTCCTGGGTCCTTCAATGTTAGTTTTGGTTCCTTTAGTGCACAATAAAAAATAAGATACTCATCTTTATTGCAAAAATGACATGTTTGAGTGGGTGCACAAAAAGACTTAGCCTTCACAAAATAGAAGGATTGTACCCTAAGACACTTTTGTTAAAGACACATCTTTGACTACTAAGCATATTTTTCAAATTTTTGCTTCCTTGAGTAAACTTCTCAATGATTTTGCTTTGAGAAACTATTTTTTTGTTCAAGCAACTTTTTCATTTTCAAATTCTAAAGCTTTTTGTTGGAACAAATCATTTTCTAGCTTTAGAGTATTTCACTCATTTTTCAATAAATCAATTTCTCTTGAGAGCAAAATGAGTTTCTTTTTCATTGATTTATATTTTGATCCAAGTTTCTCAAATTGACAGAGAAGATCATCAAAAACATTTTGAAGCTCAATATAAGAAATATTAGGCTCATCATTTGAAGAATATACCTTATCAACATCCTCAAGTGCCCTGAGGCACATGTTTACTATTTCACCATCTTCTTCGGAGGAGGAGAAGGAGCTTTCATCGTTAACATTCAAAGATAACTTCTTGTTTTTAAGGTTTCTCTTCTCTTTCTTTCTTTTGAGGAAGTTCTTGAACTTTGTAGTCATTATGAAAATGTCTTCCTCATCGTCATCTCCATCTTCGATTATGGAGGATTTAAGAGCGATCATCATCTTCTTTTTGCTCTCATCTTCATTCTCGAGCATTTGGATTTCATGGGTCATTAAAGATCCAATAAGCTCATCTAGAGGAAGCTTCGTGAGATCCTTGGCTTCTTGTATGACGGTCCTAGGATTAAGGCAACCCAAGAAGGGGGTGAATTGGTTTTCTAAACTTTTTGTTTTTAACCCCCAAAATCGTGTTTGCAAGTAAATACTACTTTAGCACAAGTATAATATACAACAAGTATAAATACGTGCTAAAAGTAAAGAGAGGGTAAGAGAAGCAAACACTTGATTTTTAGGTGGTTTGGCAAACTCACCTACATCCACCCCTCAAAATCATTCACCGAGCCTTGAGATTTTCCACTATTCATCCAATAGTATACACTCTAGCTTCTGGGTGCTAGAGAACCGTACAAGTGCTTTCTTGGGCTCAACACTCAAACCCACCAAAGTGGTTTTTTTAGCTCACCACTCACAACCTCACCAAGCTTGAGATATGCCCTCTCAAAATTTCTTCTTTAGTGAACAACCTCACTAAAGGAAACACCTCTTTTGATAGGAAGATTACAATACGAAAACTCTCTCAAAGAATGGATATAAAAGTGGAAGGCTCTATCTCTTGATTCACACAAAGGCAAGGATATAAAATTGTGTTTTTCTGAATGGTATGAGAAATATAGAATATGAAGGTTTAAAATATTTCTCAACTAGTAGAAATGATATGTGGTCGTTGTTTTTCGAACGTTATGGATGTGTATTTATAGACCACATATGAAAATTAGTCGTTTATAGCCGTTGAGAGTCGTTTGTTAAAATGAGTCGGTCGACAGCTTCAAATTACCGTTACCCAACGGTTATATTGTCAAAAGCTTAACGACTATATTTTAAAACCAACTGGTCGACCACTATACCAAGCGGTCGAATATCGGTTTATGAATATTTTAAAGACTTACTTCCCATAAGTATATGGAAGGTTTGTGAGTTTGTTTGGGGTGTTTTGAAACCTTTAAAAACATTTTAATCTTTACAATAAAACTTAAAACGGTTTATGCACGTTTTGAAAGATATGCAAGTGTGATTCATAACCTTTGTCTAAGGTGAATCTTCACTTTTGATCTCCTTGCATCTTCTTTGTAACGCCTAGGGCCCAAACTCCATACAGAAATATTTTCATATAAAATAAGGCTTTTTCACCATGGATACTCATTTATGTAGGCCTCAATATTTCAAAACTAATTCGGTACAACCTCAGCAAAATATTCATAAACCATAAAAGACCCAAAAATATCAATATGAGCCCTAAAATTTACATTTGCATATCCGATATTTCCAATATCGATGAAGATCTCCACAAATAATACAATATCGAATTTGCTAACATTAATTTGCAAAAGTATTATTGCAAAACACGCATTCGAAACACAAATCTATCTGAAGCTTCTCGAACTTCTTTAATCTTGTAAACTCTTAAAAATATGAGAATAAGGGGTGAACTATGACTAGCTCAGTAAGTAGTGAGTCAATGGGGGTTGGGGAAAAGACAATTTTATCACAATAACTGAAATCCAAAGTAAAACACTGTGAGCCATAACGAATGCAAAAATACAAGTTTATAACAAAAATATCCATGGCCGCGCAATATAAGGAAATCATCAATGGTCACACAGATCTCCAGGCCACAAAGATCTCCAAATTGGCCACACAGACCACAAAGATAAATTGGTCACACAGACCACAAAGATATATCACCAGCGCAAGGACAATTTTCACAGTATGCTCAATCTCTTTAACTTTTAAAATTCAAACATACCTCTATCCATTACTTTTAAATTCAAATATAAGATCCTTATCCATATCTTTAAAATTCAAACATAAGAGAAATATTTATCCATATCTCGACCTTTAAATTCAAACATAAGAGAAATATTTATCCATATCTCCACCTTTAAATTCAAACATAAGAGAAATCTTTATCCATATCTCAACGTTTAAATTCAAACCCAATATCAAATCTCTATTCAAACCTTTAAATTAAAATATAGATCACATCTCCATATCAACACTTTTAAATTCAAAAATACGATTCAACCTTTACCCAAAAATCAAACATAGTATTAAACTCTATCTCTTCGTTTACAATTCAAATTACTCACTTACACATTTTTCGAGACGGGCATTACAATCTCCCTCCCTTAAAAGAAATTTTGTCCCCAAAATTTACGGCACCTTCTGCAAAGAATAAATCCATTAACAAACCAAATCACAAATTATTCACGCTTCTGTTGCGCACTCTGATCATACAAAATCACTTCACAATTTTTTTCATTAAAACAATTCAAGCATAAGACCCAAACTCATACAATCTCCAAGCCTAAACTAAGATCAACATCAATATCCTCAAAACAAGCCCATAACTTTAGCTCTTATCTGTAATAGGATGATCAAGATTTAAATCTCTTCCAAATTTAAAGTTATAATCCGACTTCAATCAAAATCCTTCTGAAAATCAATAGAGTTACATCATATCACAACCAATGCTCGGACTTCAATCAAAATCTTCCTAAGAGTCTACAAAATCACAAACCTATGCGCTGATACCATTTGTAACACCCCGGGCCCAAACTCCATTCGAATAGATTTCCATAAAAATAAGGCTTTTTCACCATGGATACTCATTTATCTAGGCCTCAATATTTCAAAACAAATTTGGTACAACCTCAGCAAAATATTCAAAAATCGTATAAAGACCCAAAAATATCAATCCGAGCCCTAAAATTTACATTTGCATATCCGATATTTCCAATATCGATGAGGATCTCCACAAATAATACAATATCAAATTTTCCAAATTAATCTCCAAAAGTATTATTGCAAAACACGCCTTCGAAACACAAATCTATCTGAAGCTTCTCAAACTTCTTTAATCCTGCCAACTTTGAAAAATATGAGAATAATGAGTGAGCTATGACTAGCTCAGTAAGTTGTAAGTCAATAGGGGTTGGGGAAAAGATGATTTTATCACAATAACCGAAATCCAAAATAAAACACCGTGAGCCATACCGAATCCAAAAATACAAGTTTATATCAAAAATATTCAAGGCCGCGTAATATAGGGAAATCACCAATGGTCACACAGACCTCCAGGCCACAAAGATCTCCAAATTGGCACATAGACCACAAAGATATATCACCAGCGCAAGGACAATTTTCACAGTATGCTGAAGTTATAAATATTTCGATTGAGTTTCACGAAAATCACGACAATCTCATGTTATCCAAAATTTGTTAAATTCCCCAAATAATGCATCAAAATCATATAAAATATGGTGCACGTTCAAAATCTCATTGAAGAACCACTTACCTCGAACGCTTAACCAATCCTTAAAGCTTCTCCAATAATTGCCGAACAATCTCTCGAAAACTAGTAGCATCACCTCAATCCAAATTTTTGGTCTCAATAAAAATTCTCTGCGACCATTTATTAACCTCAATCTCTTCAACTTTTAAAATTCAAGCATACCTATATCCATCACTTTTAAATTCAAATATAAGATCCTTATCCATATCTTTCAAATTCAAACATAAGAGAAATATTTATCCATATCTCAACCTCTAAATTCAAACATAAGAGAAATCTTTATCCATATCTCAACCTTTAAATTCAAACATAAGAGAAATCTTTATACATATCTCAACCTTTAAATTCAAACACAAGATCAAATCTCTATTCACACCTTTAAATTAAAATATAGATCACATCTCCATATCAGATGTTAGTCTTCGTTGTCGATCAATGTGAGGTCAATCAGATGCAGGTAAGGGGTGATGAGTCCAACTGAGTCTGTGATGTACTGGGGGACTAGAGCAGCACTCGGGAGCGGGTCCTTGAGGACCAAATAAGGAAGGTGCTCTACCGTCACTTCCATGTTTTTTGTCACCCATACGTCCTTCTCGCATTCGTCCTTCGGTATGGGAGTCCATCTTGATGGTACGGTACCGACCAGTGCCCCTTGACTTAACTTATCATTTCATAAAATTTCCATAATCTTTCCATAAAATCATTGCATAAAAATTCTTTTTAGAAAAATCATGCAATGCACATGTCATGTCATGCTTGCTCGAAATCTCATGCTTGTTCATGAGTCGATGCAGTGTGTCATTCCAGTTTTCATAAAAAGTGTAAGGTTCACTTACGATCCACTGTACCACTTACTCTTGGTCTCCTTGACAATGTATAAAGACACGTAGATCGCCTACAAGCGATTCAAACATTTCTTAGCACTAAGAAATAAGTACGTAATCATATAAGTTAAATAATTGCATTTTAAATCGGTTATTACCCAAAGATATATTTCTGAAAATATAATATTATTCACAAAGTTTTATATAGGATTCTTTATTAATAAATCTTACTTAGTTTCTAATTAGCAAACTAATTGTACTTTAATCAAATCCAAATCTTTCTTTTATTGTATACAATTAACTAGGTCCTCAAGTTCAACAATTACTTAACCCTAATTATACTTAAGCTTGGCTTGACATTAGATCTTTATGCAACCCAAAAATATAGGTTATTTGTTCACCATAAGTTTCGGCCAACCTAGTTAAAATCCTCAATCTATACTTAACACCACAAAGCTTTCCTAATTCTTTTAATCCGAATCTTTAAACCTATTATCTATGTTTTTCTCTTACTAATATGACGTGTTTTATGATTGAGCTTTAATCTCCTAACTTATTTGGTCATAACCCTAAATTTATTCATCCATCACATATAATCATAAATCTTATTCATAAGGTTGTTATTAGGGTTCCACTTATTAGGTCATTCGGCTATGTACCATTTTAAACATTTCTTGTCTAAGTTTTCTTCTCCAATGGTGATCCCATCCTCCATTTTCAGATTCACAACCTAGGATCTACCAATCACAACACAACTTCTAGATCTAGCACCATGACATATTCGGCCAACACAAATGTTCATACAATGATTAGCTCTTTCGATTTGCATGCAACCTATTATATTTCAAGTCAAGCCTATATGCATGTGTTCACCAAAGTTTTATACATGTCATGGCCATTCATCAAATTGACATTTAACCAAATATATTTGAAGATCCAACACCTATAAGTTTCGGCCAACACAATAAATCACAAACCTTCTTGGCAAAACTTGCATCATGCATACCTTTTGCATTTTAAAACCATACTAGCATGCATTATTCATCCTTTAACATTTTTTTCTAACATTTAAGTTCGGATCTCATGCTCTTATAGCTAGATCTAACATTATATCCTAGGGTTGATCTCATAACCTCAAGATCTAGCAAAACCTAGTACCAACTCAAATCCAACCATGTGGTATTCGGCCTACATCATTTTAGAACTAACAACCCACATCTTTTGGCCTTACCTTGATGATTAATCACAAGCCTTGAGTACCTAGCACAATAAAATATCTTAGGTTAGAACTTATAATGAACTTCAAGCACAAACACTAAGTAGAATCAAGCCTACCTCTACCTTCACCAAACTTTCACCAAACTCTTCCTTCTCCCAACTTTCGGTTCACCCTCTTTAGAGTGGTTCCAAGCTTGATTTAAGGTGCTAAGGTAGGTTTTATGGTGGAGAGAAATATGGTAAACTTGAATGATTTAGCTCTAAGGAAATGAACTAAATTTCTTCAAGAGAAAAGTGGCTAAATGAGTAGGGTTTTCAAAAGAGGAAATGGCGTTGCACAATGAGAGGGTTCGGTCACCATAAAGAGAGAACTAAACTTGAACTTTGGAGAGTGTTTAGGTTGCAAGAGGAAAAAAGCAAGGCTTTGAGCTCAAAGGAGTGGTTCGGCCAAGAGAGGAAAAATGGAAGGTTGAGAGAGAATGAGGTATTCGGCCAAGTGAGGGAAAATGGAGAGTGAAGTGAAATGCCAAGTGTGAGGGAATTCACATGAGCAATTTAGTCTCCCAAGGTGAGTTGGAAATTGACATGAGGTGTTTGATAATGACAAGAGAGAGAGAAGGAAGGAAAGGGGGAGTGAATTGGGTGGGTTGGCCGACCAAGCTTGGCTTATCTCTTCTCCTTTTTCTTTTCACTTTTCTCACATCAACTCTTGTCCCCTAAAGCCATGCCTTTGAATTGATTTCTCTCTTCTTCCCCCTTGTTCTTCACGTGAAGCTTACCCTTCTCCCTTGCTTTTTCTCTCTTTTCACTTCCATTGAATTGTCTTGTCACATGAATGCATCTCTTATCACTTCTTACAACTCACATGGGTTAATAATTTTTTTGGCTTTCTCTTCCTACGTGAATGGCTTTCTTTTAACTCTCATTTATGTTGTTTGGTTGCATTGCAACTAACTTAGTTACTCTCCCACAACTAACTTTCAATTTAGTTACTATTTCACCTAACTTATCTCCTATAAGCTCTCTAGCTTATCTAGTTCAATCACTTAGCTTATCATCCCATAAGCATGATATCTTATCTTAAGATATTGGCTCTAGCCTATCTCTACGATAGCCACATCAACTTATTACATAAAGGTTTCCTTAACTTATCATTATGCTTGCTTATCACTATGATAAGCAAGTGTGCTTATCATTTTAAACTTTCTTAAAACTTTATCATATGCCTAGTAGCTTATCATCTAATATTCTAATGATAATTCAACTATTAATTTAGGCCATATGATAATACTATATGCCACCTATTAATGACACACAAAAATATTCAATACTCTAAAAGAAATTCATGATTTTCCATTTAATTATTTTCGGCCTATATATATAAAAATCTTTAATCATAATTTAATTTTTATGGATTATGAAGTATACTAGGCAAATGGAAAAATATAAATACATGAGAGAAACTTACCTTGCAAGTTTCAGCTCTTAGGAAAATATAATTTAAACTTTGCACAGAACTTCCAAAATGACAAGAAAATTATTTAGGAAAAATTTCATGAAATAAAATCTCATATTAATTGATGTACCTTAACATAAAGCTTAGGCCATACATTGGCCAAAAATATGGCTCCATAATAAAATTAAAGCTAATACATCAGAAATTAAAAGCCAATACATAAGAAATAGTATAAGAAATAATCGGGGTCTCACAAAGTCAGTCCAAACATCACAAATTAAAGCCCAACTTGTACATGCATGAAATGAGTCGTTTTAGTAAACTTTCTAATTTTACCCCTAACTTTGAATGTTAATAAATTCCTAACTCTAATTCCAAATGACCTGAAATTTTAACCAACGGTTTCCTAGTCTGTCCTAATATAGTCCTCCTTTAGAATTCAGAAGATTTTGTTTGTCCCATGTGATCATAGTCTATGTTTACTGTCCTCAAATTCAACAAAAAGGGACCTTATTTGACCTATTTGACCTACTAACAATGCCTCTAATTTCACCATTCCATCAACCTAGTCTCCTCTCTAAATGATAATGAGCATTTCAGATTGTGAAGATCCTAGCCTAACATGTATGATGACATTTTTCTATTCCTAACATGTGATCACATGCTTATTAACCTTCCAAAATCAAAATCAATCCCTAACCTCTTAGAACTTCGTTAGTTGTTGAATACTTGGGTATCAAGAACCTACAAGAAGCATTACTATTAGAGACTAGATCAAGATGACAACTCTATTGATAAGAGGAGAGGATACTTCAACCTTTTTCTCCACAATCTCTTCTCTTCTTTCTTCCTTCTCTTTCTTCTTCATATAGCTTTCACTCCAACTCAAGCTAGCACTCAAATTTCTCTCTAAATGACCTTCTTGGCTGGATGTTGGTGTGAGGCTAACCCTACACCACCTCCCTACTTATACTACCATAGAACATGCATTGTTAATGTACTAAGGTTAAATCTTGGTCACTAGGATTAATCTAGACTAGGTATGATTATGTCTATAACTAGCTAGGAGGTCTATGCAAGGAATTGATGGAGATTGGGGAACATGAGCGGCAGCCAATGAGGTTTAGTGTAATTCCTCGTGCCGTAGTAACCTCTAAGCTACCTTATCGTAATAAACTACTTACTAATTCGAAGATATAGCATAGAAAATTTATACACGGGCAAGTAAAATGAGGAAGATAAAAATTTTAAATCCCATTTGAAATTTTAACGCATAAATTTTGAGTCGTGAAATTATCGTCAAGAGAAGTTTGATAAGAATGCATAAGATTATATAAGCTAAAGAAACAAAAAAAATAGTTTATGATAGAAAAGTACCGTACTAGGTTAGATACTGACAGGGGTGTTCATTTACACCGGCGGTTACTGTTTTAACCGTTAAAACTGCTACCGCTACCAATACCGTTACCGGTAAGGGCGGTTATTGTGCCTTAGCGGTGCGGTGACGGTGTCAAATATGTGATTCCGTCAAGTTGCGGTGACATACTTGAGATGATTATTGATTATGTGACATACTTTTGTTGGGCTTTTGTTGGAATATGTTAGTTGGTTTATGTCACATCGTTGGACACTTTTATTAGACTTTAGTCTTTATGTTTGAATATAATATTATGTTATACTTTTGGACAACTTTATATTTGTTATGATTGTTAATGATTATGATATTATATTTGAATATGTTATGATATTTGTCCATTTGATATGATTATTGATTATGATATTATGTTGGAAATTTAAACAGCCTAAAATAGTAAAAAAATGAAAAAGCTTATTTTGTTTGCACAACGGTTATACGGTTTAAGCGGTTATCGTATAACCGTTACCGTTAATACCGTCACCAGCAATAGCGGTTATTGTGCCTTAGCGGTGCGGTGACGGTGTCAATTATATGATTCCGTCAATTGCGGTGACGGTGATGGTTTTTGCCAAACCGTCACCTATACTACCGTTAACCACCCCTAGATACTGTGAGTCCAAATAACAACCCAAGAAAGAGGGTGAATTGGGATTATCAAAATATTAGACTTTTTCAATAAAAACGCAGATCTGAAAAATAGTTAATACGATAATAAACCAAGAACAATAAATGATAACAATAAAGTAAAAGACTAAGGAAAGAGAGATAACACCGCGATTTTTAGGTGGTTCGGCCAAGACTGTCTATGTCCACCCCTAAGGCTTTTTCCGTCCTTGGGCTTCTCCACTATAATCCAATAGTGTCCACAACCTAGCTTTTGGGTGCTAAGTAACCGTTACAAGAGTTTTTCCGAGCTCACACTTAAACTCGTACAAAAATCTCAAATCCTATGAGATTTCAAGTGTATCCCACACTTAAAGGTTTTTCGAAATTTAAAGATAGAAATGAATAAACAATAGCTCTCAAAGCTAGATCAACAAAACAATACTCAATAAAAGGCTACAAGACAATATCTGATGATGATGGCAGCAAGACAGTAGCAGATCTCTTAGAAAAAGTGTAACTTTGTTCTTTTACGCTTTTCTCTCACTTTTAGAGTCTAGGTCAAGATTGATGATGTAGGAGAGGAAAAAGGTCTTCAAAAGATACTTTTCTCTCTCCATAAGGTTTCCTTAATAGGTCTTCAGTCTTGGAACCATGTTCCTAGACACCATGAACCTTCGGGTAATGTAGTCCAAGACCTCAGTAATGGAAGTCAGAGTTACGGAACCATGTCCCACTCTTGGGCGGTTAGTAACTCCCCTGATCATGTTAATTATGATGATGTTAGTAGTGGGGCCAGTTCGAGTGTTCGCCCACACCCGTATGGACCTAGACCTCCACCACCAGGACAAATTTTCTGGTAAGGGAGATCGAATTCCGAGGACGGATTTTTTGTAAGGAGGGGAGGATGTCAGCCCCGATTTTAAGTCTGTCAATTTATTGCTTATGACCTCTTAAGTATGTATTTCTTTAATTAAGAATGCATTATGGAAATGTACGTATGGTTTTATTTATCTAAAGTTATGTCTAGATGGAATTTCTCCCTAGCGTTTTATGAGTTTTAAGCTAGAAGTTTAATTGTTATATTAATTGTCTTAGTTAATTGGGCAATTGAGATTTATTAGCTTGGATTGTTTTATTAATTGAATATGTCCCTAAGTTACAATAATTGGAGGAATTTAATTAGGGCTTTAATTTTTGAAGAATATGTGGCAATATGTGGATCCTTGGAACGAGAAATGAGGAGATATATTAAGGTTAGATGTATGGAGTGGCAGGAAAAGGAAATAGATATTCTTTAGGGGCAGAAAAGGAAAGAAGGGGGAAAATTGAGGGTTAAGAAGGGAAAGTAGGGGGAAAGGGCAGTTTTGCCTTTTCGTATAAGCCAGCCCCCTCCCCAAAACCACATAAGCTTGCCCTAGCTCACTCGACCAAGAGAAGAGAAAGAAGAAGAAGAGAAGAGAAGGAAGAAAGAAGAAAGGAAGAAGAGAAGAGAAGGAAGAAAGAAGAAGGAGAAAGAGGAGAAAATATAGGTAAGGATCCGGCCCTTTTCTAAGAGAACCTCTGCTGGCCGAAAATTATCACTACCTCATCTCTCCCATTTCCTTCTTGTTCTCTTTTGTTGGTTGGTTGTGTGTTGTTAGATTTTCTCCTTGAGATTCATGTATTTTCTTTGAAGAAAATGAAGATCTAGTGAGCTTTAGAGAGTTGTATGGATTGTGCCCAAAACCATGGAGAATATGGTTAGATCTAGAAATTTAAAAACCCAAGAGAAACATAGATGCACACTAGGTGTTTGATAAAAGACCAAAAGGAAGTGGAATAGATGCAATAGCATTTGTTTGAAGGATTGGAATCATGGTATTGTTAGAAGTCTTGCTTTGTAGGTGTAAATAGAAGTATGGAATATGAGGTTATAAGAGGAGAGCATGTTAAGACAAATTTCGTGTGTGTTGGATGTATAATGTGTGTTTTGTGTCTGAAATATGGACAGGCGCTCGAGCGTCCTTCAAGAATTTTTGTGCAGTAACTTCATGCTCGACCGACGCTCGACAGTGCGCTTGAGCGTTCCTTGTCGGGAATGAGCCTCCATGATGTGGTGTTCATGGGTTATTCGCCTTAGTAAGTTTAGATAATTTTTGTAAGTGCCGGCATGAGCCTCCGTGATGTGGTGGTCATGGGTTATTCGGCTTAGTAAGTTAAGGTTTTAAACAGGTTGATATTTTGAGACCATGTTATAACTACTTCGAGTTATCGATGGGAAGTCTGTTCTTATGTACGTTATACTCTAGCATTATAAGGCTTCTTTTAAATATTGAGGCATTATGATATTCCGCTGCAAGAATCCTCTAGATGAGGTATATATTCTGCTGCAAGAATTGTAGTAAGTACGCTTGAGCGTTCCTTGTCGGGAATGCTCGAGGCTGTCATTAGCCTCGTTTAGCTAGCGTTCGGGGCATGACAGTTAAGTGGTATCAGAGGAAAAAATTTGGAGAGTTTAGTGAACTTAGGACTTGCTACTCATCTTTTGGATATCGAGTATGCTAGAAATCTCATGCACCTCAACTAGTTGTTAGGATACTTACGTAGTGATGGCGTTATAGTGCAGGATGCCGCCTAGGAAACAACCCAGGTATAGAAATACGGAAGATGAGCCCGAAGAACCAGGTGTCACTACCAATGATGTTTTAAGGCACATGGCTCAGCTTATCGCTGAACAGGTGCAGCAAGGGGCAAATGTGCAATGGGCTCGAGATCGCCCTGAAGGATGCACTTTTGACCAATTCAACCGCCAACACCCGCCGGTGTACAATGGCAAAGGAGATGCCGTTTTAGCAGAGAACTGGCTCCTAGAGATTAAAGAATTGTTGGAAGTTATGGGGTGTACAGACGCCCAGAGCTTGACCTTCGCCACCTTTAAGCTACAGGGGGATGCCAAGAGGTGGTGGCTATCCAAGAAGCTCTTACTAAGTCAAGAGTTAGGGCAACAACCCATAACCTGGTTGAGGTTTCAACAAGAGTTTCTGGATCGTTACTTTCCTAGAACAACTCGAGAGGCAAAAGCAAGAGAGTTTGCCAATTTGACTCAGGGAGTGATGACAGTGGATCAATATTCTGGTCGATTCATGGAGTTGGTAAGGTTTGCTCCATATTTAGTACCAGATGAGGAGAGGAAAGCCAGGAAGTTTGAAGAGGGACTCCATCCCCGAATCTATGATAGGGTCATGGCCCATAACTTGAAGACTTTGGCAGAAGTCATAGAACGGGCGGTGATAGTGGAAAGAGGGCTGCAGAGGACAGCAACATACTACGACCAGCAAAAGAGGAAGGTTCCTCCGAAGCTGGAAACATCGCAGGCACCCTGGAAGAGGAACAAGCAGGGTTCATCTCAGGCCCAGAATCAGAGACCTGGTGGAGCCCAGAACCAGAGGCCTGGTGGAATCCAGAATTCAGGAGGGAATCAATTCCCAATACGCAACAAGTGTGGCAAGAAGCACCCCGGAGAGTGTAGGCAGGGAGTATGCTTCTAGTGTGGGAAGCCAGGTCACATTGCCTGAGATTGTAGGGCAAAAGGTAATCCAAGCCAAGCACCCCGACCCGCACCGCAAGATAATACGAGGAGGCAAGGCGGTCCAATTCAAGCAAGACTATATGCTCTAACCTCGAGGGATGCGGAGGACCAAACAAGAGTAGTAATAGGTAAGTTGCCCTTGCCTCAGGGAGAAGCCCTTGTATTATTTGATTCAGGGGTCACGCATTCATTCATTGCATCGGCATACTGTAAGGCAAGAGATATAAAGCATGAACCATTAGAATATCATGTAGTAGTATCGACACCTACTGGTGGGAGGATCAATTGCGATCGAATAGTGAAGAATTGCCCAATAGAAGTTGAGTGGCAAATAATGTCGGCTAATCTGATAGTGATGGAGATGGGAGGATTCGACCTCATTTTAGGTATGGATTGGTTGGCAACACACGGTGCTAGCATAAAGTGTTACGAAAAGAAGGTCGTGTTCCAAAAGGAGAGGAGACCGGATTGTTGTTTTATAGGCATGAGGAAGATGGAGCGAAGACCGGCCATCATTTCGGCCATGCAAGCCAAGAAATTATTGCAAGGAGGACATGAGGGGTTCTTAGTTTGGGCGAATGAAATACAGAGGGAGACTGCTACGGTAGAGCAAACCCCTATAGTAAACGAATTTCCTGATGTGTTTCCGGAAGAATTACCCGATTTACCTCCGGATAGAGAGGTGGAGTTTGGCATCGATTTAGAACCAGGGATGACTCCAATTTCTAAAGCACCGTATAGGATGGCACCAGCAGAGTTGAAGGAATTAAAGATTCAGTTGGAAGATCTATTGGATAAAGGGTTCTTTCGGCCGAGTGTGTCACCTTGGGGAGCACCGATTTTGTTCGTAAAGAAGAAAGATGGAAGCCTCAGGATGTGCATTGATTACAGGGAGTTGAATAAGGTGACTATCAAGAATAGATACCCGTTGTCTCGCTTTGATGATCTATTTGATCAATTGCAAGGGGCACAAGTATTCTCGAAGATCGACTTGAGATCGGGATATCACCAGTTGAAGGTGAAGGGGGAAGATATACCGAAGACGGCATTTCGAACGCGATATGGCCATTATGAATTCATGGTGATGCCTTTTGGGCTAACCAATGCTCCAGCCGCATTTATGGATTTGATGAATAGGGTGTTTCGGGAATTCATAGACAAGTTTGTGGTTGGCTTTATTGATGACATACTGATTTACTCTCGAAATAAGGAGGAACATGAGAAGCATCTAAGGACTGTTCTACAGATTCTTAGGGAGAAGAGGTTGTTTGCCAAGTTTTCCAAATGTGAGTTCTGGTTGGAACAAGTTCACTTTTTGGGGCATGTGGTATCCGGTGAAGGGATTGTCGTGGATCCCGGAAAGGTAGCTGCTATATTCAAGTGGCCGAGGCCTACGAATGTGAAGGAAGTAAGAAGTTTTCTAGGATTAGTTGGGTACTATCGGAGATTTATCAAGGGATTATCAAAGATGGCCAAGCCTTTGACTTCTCTAACAAAGAAGAATGTCAAATTTGAATGGACACATGAGTGTGAGTGGAGCTTCCAAGAGTTAAAGGCCAATTTAGTTACTGCTCCAGTGTTAGCACTACCCTCGGAATAAGGAGAGTATGAAATCTACAGCGACGCATCGAAGCAAGGTTTAGGTTGTGTTTTGATGCAAGACAAAAGGGTAATAGCTTATGCATCTAGGCAGTTGAGGCCTCACGAGATGAATTACCCTACACATGACTTGGAGTTAGCTGCGGTAGTCTATGCGTTGAAAATATGGAGACATTATTTGTATTGGGTTAAATGTGAGATATTCACCGAGCATAAGAGCCTCAAGTATTTTAACACCCAGAAAGAGCTGAACATGAGGCAGCGACGATGGCTAGAGTTGATTAAAGATTATGATTGCACAATAAGCTATCACCCTGGAAAAGCCAATGTGGTGGCCGACGCATTAAGTAGGAAGTCGACAGAGACAAGTTCAGCAGAGGCAAGTTAAATGGAGGTGGTACCCGAGGAAATCAGGAGGGACTTAAAAAGGGCAGAGATCGTGCTTATCATTGCCGATCAGTTTGTCTCAATTGCAGGGCTCTCATTGCAAGCTACCCTGGAGCAGCAGATTCGGGAGGCCCAGAAGAATGATAAGGTGATTGAAGGGATTAGAGAGAGGATTGGGAAAAAGGAAGACCCTGATTTTGGAGATAAGGATGGGTTATTACGATATCGAGGCAGAGTTTGTGTGCCAAGTACAAGGGAGATTAAAGACTTGATCGTAGCAGAGGCTCATTCTACGCCTTATACCATCCATCCAGGAGGCACGAAGATGTATCGAGATATTAAGAAAGCCTTTTGGTGGCCTAATAAGAAGCGGGAGATGGCCGAGTATGTGGCTCGATGTCTGACTTGCCAGAAGTTGAAAGCAGAGCACCAGAGGTCAGCAGGAACATTAAAGCCTCTAGAGATCCCTGAATGGAAGTGGGAAGGGATAGCCATGGATTTTGTAGTAGGGTTGCCTCGAACTACTTCGGGCTACGATGCTATATGGGTGATCGTGGACCGACTAACCAAGTCGGCACACTTCTTACCGGTGAAGTATGCCCCGGAGAAGTTAGCGGAGATTTATCTTCAAGAGATTGTCAGATTACATGGAGTTCCCAAGAGCATAGTGTCGGATAGAGATCCGAGATTTACTTCGAGATTCTGGAAACGATTGCAGGAGTTGTTGGGAACTCGATTGAATTTTAGTACCGCTTTCCACCCACAGACGGATGGGCAGTCGGAAAGGACTATACAAATACTGGAGGATATGCTCAGGGCTTGCGTCGTGGATTTCAAAGGAGGATGGGCTCAATACTTGCCTCTAGCAGAATTTGCGTACAATAACAGTTTTCAAGCAAGTATTGGTATGACACCCTATAAAGCCTTGTATGGGAGGAGGTGTAGATCACCTTTGTATTGGGATGAGGTAGGCGAAAGAAGGATGTTAGGGCCAGAAATAGTTTCAGAAACACGGGAAAAGATTCAAGTAATCTAGGATATGCTTGTGACAGCCCAAAGCCGGCAGAAAAGCTATGCGGATAACCGAAGAAGAGAACTTGAATTTGAGGCTGGGAGCAAAGTATTTTTTAAGATTTCTCCGAAGAAGGGGATAACGAGATTTGGGAAGAAAGGAAAGCTCCAACCCAGATTCATAGGACCCTTTGATATCTTAGACAGAATTGGGCCCATGGCTTACAGGTTGGCCCTACCGCCTTGTTTAGAGGGAGTCCACAATGTGTTTCATGTATCACTCTTAAGGAAGTATGTATCTGACCCTACCCATGTATTAGATTATGAGCCCTTGCAGGTTAGAGAAAACCTTACATATGTGGAAGAACCTATAAGGGTTTTGGATAGGAAGGAACAACAACTAAGGACCAAAACCATACCTCTTGTTAAGATTTTGTGGAGAAACCACGGAGTAGAAGAGGCCTCATGGGAGTTAGAAAGTGAAATGTACTCGAAATACCCACACTTGCGGGAAGGACAAAGTTAAGAAGGATAATGTTCTATCGATTCTCGTTTCTGAAAGAATTTTGATATGTCTTGCCTGATCTTTTGATTATTTTCATTGATTGTACCTTTATGTTGTCTAACTACACATATGAGCTATAGTGCTATGTTGTAGTATAGATATACGCATATATGTGTTCATGATTTAATGTGGGAATTGAGACTAACTGTTTCACCATGTATCAGATGTCATCGAGTCGCCGACCCTCGCGCTCTCAGTCAGTCTCTTCCCCACACTCTCCCCCGCGTAGAAGGATGACCGCACGGGAATACCTCAGTCTGTTCCGTGTGAACCCTAGACCTCTTAGCGTTATACCGCCTCAGCAACCGCAGATGCCAAAGATTAGGGAGGGGACTCAGGAGCCCCCGCCCTCTCAAAGGAATATTCGGCCCATTCCTGTTAGGCGGAGTTACCCCACTTTTCCTGGACATAGAATGTGGTGGTGTGACTCTTCAGATCCGGAAGAAGATCCGGAAGAGGATCCGGAAGAGGACCCGGAAGAGGATCTAGAGGAGGACTCAGAAGAGAATCCAATGGAGGAGGACCCTTCACCTAGGATAATAGGAAATGAGTGCAAAGAAAAAGATTCAACATGGGAAAAAGATTCTTGGGAATACATTAAAAGAGAGTTAGGTAGAGGAAGAAGTATTCTAGATGATTCTTCTGAGGACCCATCTCAGGAAGTGAACTTTGTTCCTAGACACCATGAACCTTCGGGTAATGTAGTCCAAGACCTCAGTAATGGAAGTCAGAGTTACGGAACCATGTCCCACTCTTGGGCGGTTAGTAACTCCCCTGATCATGTTAATTATGATGATGTTAGTAGTGGGGCCAGTTCGAGTGTTCGCCCACACCCGTATGGACCTAGACCTCCACCACCAGGACAAATTTTCTGGTAAGGGAGATCGAATTCCGAGGACGGATTTTTTGTAAGGAGGGGAGGATGTCAGCCCCGATTTTACGTCTGTCAATTTATTGCTTATGACCTCTTAAGTATGTATTTCTTTAATTAAGAATGCATTATGTAAATGTACGTATGGTTTTATTTATCTAAAGTTATGTCTAGATGGAATTTCTCCCTAGCGTTTTATGAGTTTTAAGCTAGAAGTTTAATTGTTATATTAATTGTCTTAGTTAATTGGGCAATTGAGATTTATTAGCTTGGATTGTTTTATTAATTGAATATGTCCCTAAGTTACAATAATTGGAGGAATTTAATTAGGGCTTTAATTTTTGAAGAATATGTGGCAATATGTGGATCCTTGGAACGAGAAATGAGGAGATATATTAAGGTTAGATGTATGGAGTGGCAGGAAAAGGAAATAGATATTCTTTAGGGGCAGAAAAGGAAAGAAGGGGGAAAATTGAGGGTTAAGAAGGGAAAGTAGGGGGAAAGGGCAGTTTTTCCTTTTCGTATAAGCCAGCCCCCTCCCCAAAACCACATAAGCTTGCCCTAGCTCACTCGACCAAGAGAAGAGAAAGAAGAAGAAGAGAAGAGAAGGAAGAAAGAAGAAAGGAAGAAGAGAAGAGAAGGAAGAAAGAAGAAGGAGAAAGAGGAGAAAATATAGGTAAGGATCCGGCCCTTTTCTAAGAGAACCTCTGCTGGCCGAAAATTATCACTACCTCATCTCTCCCATTTCCTTCTTGTTCTCTTTTGTTGGTTGGTTGTGTGTTGTTAGATTTTCTCCTTGAGATTCATGTATTTTCTTTGAAGAAAATGAAGATCTAGTGAGCTTTAGAGAGTTGTATGGATTGTGCCCAAAACCATGGAGAATATGGTTAGATCTAGAAATTTAAAAACCCAAGAGAAACATAGATGCACACAAGGTGTTTGATAAAAGACCAAAAGGAAGTGGAATAGATGCAATAGCATTTGTTTGAAGGGTTGGAATCATGGTATTGTTAGAAGTCTTGCTTTGTAGGTGTAAATATAAGTCTGGAATATGAGGTTATAAGAGGAGAGCATGTTAAGACAAATTTCGTGTGTGTTGGATGTATAATGTGTGTTTTGTGTCTGAAATATGGACAGGCGCTCGAGCGTCCTTCAAGAATTTTTGTGCAGTAACTTCATGCTCGACCGACGCTCGACAGTGCGCTCGAGCGTCCTTCGAATAATTATTCATGCAGAAACTTCACGTTCGACCGACGCTCGACCAGCGCTTGAGCGTCACTCAACATTTTATACAGAGGCATAACGCTCGACGAGCGCTCGACTGACGCTCGAGCGGCTTCCTTTGAATTTCACGAAATTTTCCAGAAATTTGTAGTTTCCTTTCGAACTATTAGGGAACCCTACTAGGTTTTTCAATTAAGGAAATATCTTGTGTTGTAAGATGACCAACTAGAGGTCAAGCATATGGATGTTTTTGTATGACGAAGTATGAGTTATTGAATGACTACTTTATACGCCTAGTGAACCTTTGAATAACACTAGTATGACCCAATTGTAGGCAAGTACAATTCAGGCCCTCAAGGGAACGAAGGTAAGAGGAGCTTACGTTTGTAAGTAGCAATCGTAAGTAGAAACTTACGCTTTTCAAAAACTGGAATGATACACAGCATGAAAAGTGTTTATGAATAAGCATATCAAGCATGACATTATCAAGCACGACATGAATACATCATGATCATTTGCATTCATTTTTCTCATGAGAAAGAAGGAGAAATTTTATGCAAATGAAAGTACCATTTTTATGCTACTTTATGACAAGTTAGTTAATGAACCCAAGTCGGTCGGTACCGTACCAAGTCAAGAAGGCGCATCCATACCGAAGGACATTTACGTGAAGGATGGATGTCACCTAGGGCACCCATACCGAAGGATGCTTGCAAGAAGGATGGGTAGTCCACGAGGTATGTGCAATCAAACTGAAGGATGCTTGCAAGAAGGTGTGAACCTCCAAGGATCGTGTCTAGCCACTGAAGGACGAATGCGAGAAGGTGTGCTAGCTCGACCATATGTAAGGTCCCTAAGGGAAATAGGGGATAGTTCCAACGCGAACGCACAACCCTGATGTCAGAGGTAAATAGAGGGCAAGTAGCCCATCAGATAAGGAGTGGAATGCTTTTTCCAAAAGCAAGAGTTTTACAAGTACAAGTTTGTTCTTAAGAGCAAGTGCATGTGCATATGCAATCATGAGGCATACACGTGCATCAAAATTCATGATCATGCATGAACTACATTATGTTTACATGTTTACGTCTTCAAGTTCAAGTGCATGCTTACGATTACAAGTTCATAATTATGAGTTCAAGTACAATTTCATGTTTTCCAAACCATGACTTGCAGGGAGAGGCTGAGATGGCTTGCTTCGAGGGTCTGGCAAATGCGAGAGGCTGAGATAGAGCTCACTAGTCATCTCCAATTCTTTGGTATGGACTGGCCTTGGCTGTATGAATGGACTGGGCTTGGTCTTGGGCTTGGGCTATTGTCAATGTACATGTATAATCTCATCTCAACAATCTAACTTATAAGTAGTTTGTTTTCAAAATTTTATAATCATTATAAAATTTGTTATCTCTTTACTTTTTCATACACATTTTTCATTTTTTCACAAATTTTATTTTCAAACGCCATGTTAAATTACTATAAAAAATTCTAGAGACAACAAGGAAGTTGCTACATCGTCAATGAACATAACCATTAGGTCATTTTCTCAATAATTTCTTACATGAAAAAAGATTGACATATTACCTATAGTTTTGAAACTTCTCTGGAGAATTTACGAAGAAAGGGAAGAAAGTTTTTAAAGAAAAATCCAATCTTCAAACTACTTGATCAATGTCATTTTCAATCTAAAATATCAAGTTCATTAATGCATGGCCTCGAATAATATCCCACTGTCAAATCTATGCCACATTTCCAATTTATAACCTGTCAAGATTTGACCTCTGGTACTATTTTGACATATCAATTTTTTAAAGGTGAAAAATAATGATTTTGGATAGTTTAAAGGGTCAATATAAAAAACTTGGTAGTTTGGACCCCAAAATGACATTCACCCTGTAATTTCAGGGCGTAAAGTGACTTTTACCAAAAAAATTATTTCATTCAAATTATCCTTAATAATTTCCAAATAATAATAATCAATAATAGTGTAGCTTGTTTGAGATTTTAGACCTTAGAAAAGTGAACTTATGCAAGAATTATCACTTAAGCACCTTGAAGTTGTCTGGAGTAATTGCTAATTAACATTATATCGGACTTACAGTATATACTGATATCAGTTTGTGACAATTGTGTGAAATGTGGATATATCAGTTGGTGACATTAAATTTGCAAGGATGTAATCCTTTTGTTTAGTTGATATATCCCTGAAATATTTTCTATAATTGAGACCCATGTTAGCCAATCGCTATCGTCTCCTCCAGAAGATTTCAAGAGTAACCATCTAGAGAGATTTGATCCTTATTGTTCATAGAAATTTATATGAAATATTTTTGATTGTTTTAGAAGAATGCAGGCTATGTGAACAACGATCACCCCTCAAAGGAAGATTACTTTTCACTTTGTCATGTTGTCACCGGATCTAGATCCCTAACATTACCATCGTCCTCTCTCTAAGGATGAACTCATGTAAATGAATTATATAATGAAAAAAAGTCATGGCCAATAATTGTTATAACAAATAAATATTTAACTTCTCCTCTCTTAGTCGGTGTAGAGACTTTGAACTAGTAGTTTGACTGTCACGCCCCGAACGGCATCCCGTAGGGACTGTGACAGCCGCGAGCAATCCCCCGGATAGCTCCAGCGTTCTTACATACATTCTTACGTATTTACGGTGGAAACGTACAGGATCACGAGGGATTCGAGCCAACTCATAACATAATCAGGGTTCTCAATAAGTTTGCACCTTAATACATACATGACCTACATAACATATTTAACATCAAACAAGTGACGGATCTCATCGATCAAGTCACAATCAACAAAACGTGAATATAATCTTTTTCCTCCTAAGTCAGGTAGTCCTCCTGACTTTCTTCACCTGAGGCATTTGGAATGACACAATTTTAAAAGCGTGAGTCAAAAAGACTCAGTAAGGGAAAAACATAAACTTAAAACATACTCTTGACTTGTACTTGCTCAATATGAAAAAGAAACTTAATTCATGATGCACATGCATGTCATGGATATGCATATGCTCTTGCTTGAAGTCGGCCCCAAGCCCTTGAAAACATTTCATTCTTGCTTGCTTGTGAAATTGGCCTCTGGCCCTTGAAAAGCACTTGTTCATACTTGTGGGCTTATTCGCTCCATTTAACCCCTGAAGTCAGGGTTGTGCGTTCCCATTGGAACCGTCCCCTATTTTCCTTGGGGACCTTAGATACGGTCAAGCTAGCACACCTTCTCGCATTCGTCCTTCAGTGGCTAGACATGACCCTTGGAGGCCCACACCTTCTCATTGTCCTTTGGTGTGGTTTGCACAGCCTCTTGGATTCACCCATCCTTCTCGCATTCGTCCTTCGGTATGGGAGTCCATCTTGATGGTACGGTACCGACCAGTGCCCCTTGAGTTAACTTATCGTTTCATAAACTTCCATAATCTTTCCATAAAATCATTGCATAAAAATTCTCTTTAGAAAAATCATGCAATGCTCATGCCATGTCATGCTTGCTCAAGACATCATGCTTGTTCATGAATAGATGTGTCATTCCAGTTTTCATAAAAAGTGTAAGGTTCACTTACAATCTACTTACGGTTTCCACTTACTCTTGGTCTCCTTGACAATGTATAAAGACACGTAGATCGCCTACAAGCGATTCAAACATTTCTTAGCACTAAGAAATAAGTACGTAATCATATAAGTTAAATATTTGCATTTTATTCGGTTATTACCCAAAGATATATATTTCTGAAAATATGATATTATTCACAAGGTTTTATATAGGATTATTTATTAATAAATCTTACTTAGTTTCTAATTAGCAAACTAATTGCATTTTAATCAAATCCAAATCTTTCTTTTATTGCATACAATTAACTAGGTCCTCAAGTTCAACAATTACTTAACCCTAATTATACTTAATCTTTGGCTTGTCAATAAATCTCTATGCAACCCGAAAATATAAGCTATTTTGTCCATCATAAGTTTCGGCCAACCTAGTTAAATCCCCCATCAATACTTAACACCACAAAGCTTTGCTAATTCTTTTAATTCAAATCTTCAAACCTATTATCTATGTTTCTCCCTTACTAATATGACGTGTTTTATGATTGAGCTTTAATCTCCTAACTTATTTGGTCATAACCCTAATTTTATTCATTCATCACATATAAACATAAATCTTATTCATAGGGTTACTATTAGGGTTCTACTTATTAGGTCATTCGGCTATGTACCATTTTAAGCATTTCTTGTCTAAGTTTTATTCTCCAATGGTGATCTCATCTTCCATTTTCAGATTCACAACCTAAGATCTACCAATCACAACACAACTTCTAGATCTAGCACCATGCCATATTCAGCCAACACAAATGTTCATACAATGATTAGCTCTTTTGATTTGCATGCAACCTATTATATTTCAAGTCTAGCCCATATGTATGTGTTCACTAAACCTTTATACATGTCATGGCCATTCATCAAATTGAAATTTAACAAAATATATTTAGAGATTCAACACCTATAAGTTTCGGCCAACACCATAAATCAGAACCCTTAATGACAAAACTTGCAATCATGCATACCCTTGGCATTTTAAGACCATACTGCATGCATTATTCATCCTTAGGGTTGATCTAACATTTAAGTTCGGACATCATGCTCATATGGCTAGATCTAATATTATATCTTAGGGTTGATCTCATGCTCATATGGCTAGATCTAACATTATATCTTAGGGTTGATCTCATAACCTCAAGATCTAGCAAAACCAAGTACCAACTCAAATCCAACCATGTGATATTCCGCCTACATCATTTTAGAACTAACAACCCACATCTTTGGCCTTACCTTGATGATTAATCACAAGCCTTGAGTACCTAGCACAATAAAATATCTTAGGTTAGAACTTATAAAGAACTTTAAGCACAAACACTTAGTAGAATCAAGCCTACCTCTACCTTCACCAAATTTTCACCAAAACCCTTCCTTCTCCCAATTTTCGGTTCACCATTTTTGGAGTGGTTCCAAGCTTGATTATAAGGTGCTAGGGTAGGTTTTATGGTGGAGAGAAATATGGTAAACTTGAATGATTTAGCTCTAAGGAAATGAACTAAATTTCTTCAAGAGAAAAGTGGCTAAATGAGTAGAGTTTTCAAAAGAGGAAATGGAGTTACACAAGGAGAGAGTTCGGTCATCACAAGGAGAGAACCAAACTTTAACTTTGGAGAGTGTTTTAGGTTGCAAGAGGAAAAGAGCAAGACTTTGAGCTCAAGGGAGTGGTTCGGCCAAGAGAGGAAAAGAGAGAGTTGGGAGAGAATGAGGTATTCGACCAAGTGAGGGAAATGGAGAGTAAATTGAAATGCTAAGTGTGAGGGAATTCACATGAGCAATTGAGTCTCCCAAGGTGAGTTGGAAATTGACATGAGGTGTTTGACAATGACAAGAGAGAGAGAAGGAAGGAAAGGGGGTGAATTGGGTGGATTGGCCGACCAAGCATGGCTTCCTCTTCTCTTTCTTCTTTTCACCTTTTTATCACATCAACTCTTGTCCCCTAAATCCATGACCTTGCATTGGATTTTTCTCCCTTTCCCTCTTGATCTTCACGTGAACTTCACCCTCTTCCTTGCTTTTTCTCTCATTTTACTTCCATTGAATTGTCTTGTCACATAAATGCTCTCTTATCATCTTCTTACAACTCACATGGGTAGTAACTTTTGCTTTTCCATTCTCCTCATGCACTTCACGTAAATGACCTTCTCTTAACTCTCATTTATGTTGTTTGGTTGCATTGCAACTAACTTAGTTACTCTCCCACAACTAACTTTCAATTTAGTTACTATTTCACCTAACTTATCTCCTATAAGCTCTCTAGCTTATCTAGTTCAATCACTTAGCTTATTATCTCATAAGCATGATATCTTATCTTAAGATAATGGCTCTAGCCTATCTCTACAATAGCCACAATGACGTATTACATAAAAAGTTCCCTAACTTATCATCATGCTTGCTTATCACTATGATAAGCAAGTGTGTTTATCATTTTAAACTCTCTTAAACTTTATCACATGTCTAGTAACTTATCATCTAATATTCTAATGATAATTCAACTTACTAATTTAGGTCAGATAATAATACTTTATGCCACCTATTAATGACACACAAAAATATTCAATACTTAAAAGAATTTCATGATTCTCCATTTGATTATTTTCGGCCTATATATAAAAATCTTTAATAAGAATTTAATTTTTATGGATTATGAAGTATACTAGGCAAATGGAAAATATAAATTCATAAGAGAAACTTACCTTGCAAGTTTCGGCTCTTGGGAAAATATAATTTAAATTTTGCACAAAACTTCCAAAATGACAAGAAAATTATTTAGGAAAAATTTCATGAAATAAGTCCCATATTAATTGATGTACCTTAACATAAAGCTTAGGCCATACAATGGCAAAAAATATGGCTCCATAATAAAATTAAAGCTAATACATCGGAAATTAAAAGCTAATACATAAGAAATAACATAAGAAATAATCGGAGTCTCACATCGACGAATTATCTGCTTACTCTTATTGACATCATTTTTCTGACACAATGCCTACAATAATGATAACTTGCAATTAGAGTTTATGCAATGTTATATACCATCAATCTCAACAACTACAATATGTAATCTGAAATTATAGAAGCCATTATTACCTTGCAATCGTCATCCTCCCATTGGTCACATAATTTTTCCAAACTTCTACATCAGCATCATCAGGTGAGTTTGCTTTTGTGGTCTCTTCTGTCTTAAATTTCTTCCAAACAGAGTGTAACTTGTACTTGTATGACTTGAAAGCCTCGTGCATTTGAGATTTCACGCATAGTTGATATTCCATCTGATTCCGACCAATAACAAAGACACTCTGTATGACAATTGCCAACATAAAATCATTAGGTGAAAAATAAAATCCAGCAACCAATGCAAAAAAAAAATCACAATTATTGAATCTTTTACATACCACCACATGGGCGTAAAGCTTGTCCTTATCTTCCTTAGGCACGAACGACCAACTCTTGTAACCAAGATTAGCAAAATGCTTTATGATAAAGGTTACCCTCTCACTAAAAACTCTTGTATAATTACTATATCTCTGTGTTATATCTTCTATGCAAGCATGCATACCCCAGATTGGACGGTTTTACATTTCAAGTTACATGCATTCATGGATGGTTTACAATTCTACTACATGCATACCACCTTCATGGGTGGTTTAGTCATTATTTTCTGATTTCTTATGTAAACTTATTTTAAGACCATTTGCAAGTTGATATCCATTAAATGGCCTATTATTTGCCGATCTCTGGGTTTAACAAAGCTTGTCCCTTCACAGGAGGTCTTCAAAATTAATTTTAATCTATCTGCTGCTATTTTCTCCTTTTCTATCTTCCATGGCTCGCCTCCATCATTCTCTTTCTAATTCTCATTTTTTCCGCCCTTTCAAAGTAAGCACTCCGGTAACCCGTCTACACACCCTGGTCTATCTAGTAAATCCACTAGTACACCAAAGGAAAAACCCTTTGGTATCAGAGGCAAACCCTGGTAGGAGTATGGATCTACCTCTCTCGTTTGTTTTTGAATTTTTAGTCATTTGGTCTCTCTACTTCAGAATTCTTAGTAAATCTCCAGTAATCCCATCTAAGTTAAATCCCAGTCTTAGCAGTTTAGAAGCATACCTGAACAGTCAGTCCTGCGTCCAAACAGTAAGACCAAGTGGCCTGAGCGGAGGGGCCTGAGAGGGTATGTCCTTTTAAGTTTGTTGAGTCTTTTGTTTTAGCTTGATTCAGGTGTCTAGAAGTTTAAACATGAATAGGATGTTTAGATCTTCTTCTTCCACGAATTCCCGATCTTCTGGTTCCATTCCACCCATTCCAGGAATAGTATATGAAGAGGAATTCGAGATCAATGAAGTCAACACCAACCTTCAGGATTGGAATATCCCTAAGGTTCCCAGTAGTGAAATCTACTCTAAGTCAAGTTTTAATGCTTTAAAGGTAATTAACATGTCAAAATAGTAGAGCAGGTATACGCTCTAAGTAAAACCCATGAAAAATGCCAACTTCTGTCTCCTTTTGTTGTCAAAAAACATAGGGAACAAGGCTTTAACTACATCAACATCAGATTAGTTCAAGTTGCATCAAAACCATTAACTCCCAGAGGAGTTGATGCTTCTGTCCTTCTGTGTCTACGTGATGCTAGGTTCACAGACTACAGCACAAGTATCTTAGGAATTATCGAGTCAAGCCTTCATAATGGTTCCATCCATTTTGATTATTTTCCCGATTTTACCTTAAGCTTCAGTGACAAACATCTTCTAAAAGCCTTAACCTTGAACATTAAAACTTCAGGTTATGAGATGTTAGAAGGAAGTCAGCCTTTAGCTTTGATCTATAGGATTTACTACAAATGTATTAGGACCAACCTCAACGTCCATGCTTTAGTAAAAAGTCCCAAAGATCAAACCTTGTTAATTCAAAATCATACAAGTGATGCCAACATTAGGGTCCCCAAGTCGATTCGTTGGAATGAAGTAACTTTACCAAGCGACTGGTTGTTGGAAAATGAAAACCCAACCACTAATGTTTCTCAAAACATTAACAAGTTAGACATGATCCAGCAGTATCTAGATGGTACGGTTAGGATTAGTTTTGATGCACCCCGAGGAGGTTTTACACCCTTTAGGATCCAGGAACCAGGTAGCCAATCAGCCCGTAGGTCCACCTCTAGCCTTCCTGACACCATTAACCGACAACTTAAGGGTATCCATATTAACTCTCAGGTTAGTACACTCTTGTATTCGGTTAATTCTCATCTACCAAACCAAGCCTCTGCATGAGGAGAATTAGTCGAAGATGTAGAAGATGACGGTCAAGAGTCAACAACCCAAACAGATTTCGGATATGTTAACCCACAGTTGATGACCATAAGTAAAGCTTTCAAGCCTGACATTAAAAAGCTCAAAGCTAATTTTATTTCAAAAGAAAATTCTAGTAAAAAAAATCAGTATCGTGAAGGACACACGACAGCTGAGAAACAAGTCATATATGACTCATGGCAAGCTTTCATGCATCAGTTAAGTCAAGACATTCCCTTTTTTATTTACTTTGAAAATTACCATTCCATGAATGCCCAAGTTCTCACAAAAGCCAAATGGACTACTTCGGATAAGAAGTCCATTACCTCTAGTCATCCACAGCCAGAAACCATTGTCATAACCCATAAAGGAACTGAGATTACAGCTTCCCCCTTTAAGGTTGCTACTAACAACGATAGTAACAAGAAATTGGTTGAACAAAACAATTACACCAACCAATGCCTTCAGACTATAGGTAAACAATTAGATAAAATTGAATCCAAGTTAGATGGTCAATCTTTCTGATAAACCTTTACTACAGCTGCCCAGTAAGCCTTTATGTGAGACCCCGACTTTATTTCTGTTATTTTGTTGTTTATGACTCCTAAAGTGCGACTTTATTTCTGTTATTCTCTGTCTCCAGTGACAAGTTATATGAATAGAATATTTATCGTTTCTCTGAACAAGAAATTCTTTAAAAACTCCAGCATACGACTATGGTAGCAAACATCTACTTAGTAAACCATTCCCTTAGTCATCCAGATGTCGTTCATTTAATTGTCTTTGGTTTCACTGGTTCTTTACGCCAATGGTGGGAAAAGTACCTCACCGAAAGTGATCGTGCTCTCATTCGTTATGGTGTTCAGCATGATGAAGAAGGATTACCAATTTTTGATGAAAGATTAGGTCAAGGTGTTGGTGATGGTATTAATACTCTTATTTATACCATTATTAAACATTTTCTTGGTACTCCTAGTAACATTTCATCTAGGATTCATGACCAATTAAGTAACCTTAAGTGTCCAACCTTATGTGATTTCCGTTGGTATAAGGATGTCTTCATTTCTCGTGTCATGCTTAGGGATGATTGTAAGAATCCTTTCTCGAAAGAAAAGTTCATTAATGGCCTCCCTAATCTCTTTGCCCATAAGATTAGAGAAGTCTTAAGTCAACCCTCAGGGATCATAGATTATGACACCCTGACTTATGGTGATCTTGTTAGTACCATCAACAAAGAATGTATGAAGATGTGTATTAACATGAAGATTAATAATCAACTTAGCAAAGATAAAAAAGCAGCTAAGTATAAAATGAGTAATTTCTGCGAACAGTATGGTCTACCTCCCATAGTACCATCCCGTAGGAAACACCATAAAGAAAGGTCTTCTTTTAGAAAATCACACAAATACCACAAAAATTCATCAAGGAATTACACACTTCCTGAAGAAAGTAAACCTAGTAAACCAAAATTCTACAAAAAAACCTTTAGGAAGAAATCCAAAGACAAAAGTAAAATCAGATGCTACAAATGTAAAAAACTAGGGTTATGTTCGTGTTGAGTAAAAACGTAGGATTTTAGAGAAGTTGTGAATTTTTATGTTGATTAGTGTTTTATTGGTGTTTGTGTAAAGTGGAGAGAGAAATGATTTGATGTAATTGTTTAATAAAAAATATTAGAGTTATGTGAAAAAGTATAGAGAGAGAAAATTTATGTTGAATAAAAAATTAAAAAAATTTTGGAGATTGTGTAAAATGTATTGGTGTTTGTGTTTGAATTCTAAATATGTTCGGTGGTAGATTTGTAAAATATATTTGGCATTTTCCATGTTGAATCTGCTGATCACTTGTTAAACATACTTCTCTTGTGATAACCATAACTTTCTGGCTTTGCTGTCTCTGAAGATCTGCACGCCAAGAATCTATTGAGCGGGACCTAAGTCTTTCATGTCAAAGGACTTAGATAATTCTTCCTTGAGTCTTCTGATCATACCAGCATCTTGACCAACAATCAACATATCATAAACATATAATAAGAGTATAACAAAGTTACCATCTGGGAATCTGCGAACATAGACACACTGATATACTGCTGTCCTTTTGTAATCATGGCGTACCATGAAAGAATCAAACTTCTTCTACCACTGTCTTAGTGCTTGCTTGAGGCCGTAGAGAATTTTCTTCAATTTGCAGAGCAAATGCTCTTTCTCTGTAACTTCAAATCCTTCCGGTTGTTCCATGTAGATTTCTTCCTCTAAATCTCCATGAAGAAATGTTGTCTTCATATCCATCTGTTCAATCTCCAAGTTTAAACTTGCTGTCAATTCGAATATTACTCGGATTGAGGTCATCTTTACTACTGGTGAGAAAATCTTGTCGAAGTCGATTCATTTCTTCTGTTGGATTCATTTCTTCACAATCTTTCCATGACTATCTTTCTTCAGCTTTAGTACCCAATTATTTCTCAGTGTTCTCTTTCCTTTGGGAAGTCTAACCAACTCATAGGTCTGGTTCTTCTGCAACGAACTCATTTCTTCATACATAGCTTGCATCCATTTTTCTTTGTCTGTGTGAGTCTGAGCTTCCTGGAAAGTTTCTGGCTCCCCTCATAACTATATAGAATATAGTCTGATTATGGATATCTCCCTAACAGAATCAATGGGCGGCCTCTTCCAGACCTTCTTGGTTGGGCTCTTAAACTGGAGGTGGTACTTCATCTATAACTTCAGGTGGAGGGAGTTGTTACTCCCCCTGCTCATATAATGGAGCTTCATACCTCTGTGGTGAGGGGAGACCACGTGGAGATGTCTGTTGATCTCCGAGTTCTAGTGGCTCTACTTCTCTTGTTTCTGCTATCTCTTCTCCATCAAGGATTAATTTTGAGCTTTTTGATGCTTCAGTTTGGTCCCATTTCCAGGATTCATTTTCTTCAAAAATGACATCCCTACTGAAAATCACTTTCTTGGTGATGAGATTGTATAATCGATATCCCATTGTTCTGTAACCGTGTCCAACAAGGATACAATTCTCTCATTTATCTTCAAGCTTGGTTCGTCTTGCTTCTGGAATCTTTGTGTAAGCAATAGAGCCAAATACTCTAAGATGACTCACGTTGGGCTTGTGAGTACTCCAAGCTTCTTGTGGAGTCTTTGCATCTAAGCTATTGGTAGGACATCTATTGAGCAGATAAACTGCACATAAAACTACTTCAGCCCATAAACTCTTGGGCATATCTTTATCATTCAACATGCTTCTGGCCATGTTAAGGATAATGCAGTTCTTCCTCTCAGTCACGCCATTCAACTGGGGAGTGTAGGCTGGTATAAACTGATGTTTGATTCTTTGCTGCTTAAGAAATTCTTGGAAAGCACGCGCTGTGTATTCACCACCTTGATCTGATTGTCGAGTCTTGATGCGATAGCCACTTTGCCTCTCCACAAGAGCTTTGAACTCTTTGAAGATGCCAAATACTTCTGACTTCATCTTGAGAAAAAAGACCCAAGTATTCCTGCTATAGTCGTCGATGAAGGTGAGGAAGTATCGATTTTGTCCCTTTGAAATTGGCTTCAACGGACCACATACATATGTATGTACTACTTCAAGTGGCATGGTTGTTCTCCAATCAACTTGTTTTCCAAAGGCATTTCTATGTTGCTTGCTGAGAACACAGCTTTTACACATCTCATTTGGGTGGTGGATGTTGGGTAAGCCATTCACCATCTTCTTGTTTCTCAGTTGCTTCAGGCTTTCAAAATTGAGATGTTCATACCTTAGATGCCACAACCAATCTTTGTTGTTGATGATGGCGCTCAAACACATTGGCGTATCATGCTGAATTGCGAGAGGAAACATCATATGATGTATGGGAATGAACCTCTATTTAATGATGTATGAGAATGAACCTCTATTTAATGATGTATGGGCCACCCCATCGGGACTTTAGCTTCCCTGGAAAAAGTTGCAGTCGAGAGTTATAAAGTAGCACTCGTTGATTAGGGAGAAGCTGTTTGTCTTTAATCTTCTTGTCATGTAGTGACTTCATCCGCTCCTTTGCCAAGCGGGCATTGTCATAAGCTTCCCTCCTTGCTTCATCGAGCTCAGAAATCTGCAACTTTCTTAAACCTTTGGCAGCATCAAGTGAAAAGTTAATATGTTTTATAGCCCATAAAGCACGATGTTGAATTTCAACTTATAGATGACAAGCCTTACCATAAACTAATCTGTAAGGCGAAATCCCTAAATTAGTTTTGAATGCATATCTATAGGCCCAGAGAGCATCAACAAATTTTTTAGACCAATCCTTTCGAGTACGACAGACCGTTTTCTCAAGTATGAGCTTGATCTCTCTATTGGCCAACTCAGCTTGACCATTAGCTTGGGGGTGATATGGAGTAGAGACCTTGTGAGTCACCTCATATTTTTGCATGAGCTTTTCAAAAGGTTTATTGCAAAAATGCGAACCTCCATCACTAATGATCGCTTTAGGCATGCCAAAACGTGCAAACAATTCTTTTAGAAAATGAATGACAACCTTTTGATCATTTTTCCTACAAGGTATGGCTTCTACCCATTTTGACACATAATCTATAAAACCTAAAATGTAAGAATTTCCAAATGAATTAGGGAAAGGTCACATAAAATCAATTCCCCAACAATAAAAAATTTCAAGAGTTAAAATAGGGGAAAGAGGCATTTCATTTCTTGCTGTAATTTTTCCAATTTTTTGACAAGGCTCATAGGCCTCGCAAAATGATTCAACATCTTTAAACATAGTGGGCCAATAGAGTCCACTTTGCAGAATTTTTGAAACAGTTTTCTTTGCAGCAAAGTGGACTCCACACGCTCCACTATGGCAAAAATGCATCACAGAAGTAAACTCATCATCAGACACACATCGACGTACCAATTGATCAGCACAATATTTAAACAAATAAGGGTTGTCGAAATAATAGTGTTGTACCTCTGCGAGAAACTTATGCTTGTCCTGAACTACCCAATGCTCTGGCATCTGGTTAGTGACAAGGTAATTTACGATATCCGCAAACCAAGGAGCGCGTGACACTGCAAAAAGATGCTCATCAGGAAAATCAACATTTAAGGGAGGAAGAGATGAAGATACATCAGATAGCTGCAAGCGAGAAAGATGATCAGCTACAACATTTTGAACTCCCTTTTTATCTCGAATGGTAATGTTGAACTCTTGAAGAAGAAGAATCCATCGGATCAATCTAGGCTTAGTGTCTTTCTTGGCCAACAAATACTTCAAAGCAGAGTGGTCAGTAAAAATAATAACAGGTGACCCAATAATATAAGAACGAAATTTTATCTAAAGCAAACACTAAAGCTAACAACTCTTTCTCGGTAGTGGTATAGTTTCTTTGAGCATCATTTAAAGTACGACTTGCATAATAAATGACAGTAGGATTGTTATCCACTCGTTGGCCGAGAACGGCACCAAGAGCGAAATCACTAGCATCGGTCATAATTTCAAAAGGCAAGTCCCACCGAGGTGGTTGCATAATGGGTGCAACTGTCAAGTGTTTCTTCAAGGTCTCAAAGGCATGTTGGCACTCATCAGTCCACACGAAAGTAGTATCATTTTGTAATAAAGTACACAACGGTTTAGAAATACCACTAAATCCTTGAATGAAACGCCTATAAAAGCCAGTATGGCCAAGAAAAGACTGGATATCCCTCACTGTCCTAGGGACAGGTAACTGAGAAATCAGCTCTATCTTGGCTCTGTCAACCTCTATACCACAATCAGAAACTAGATGACCAAGTACCAAGCCACTACTCACCATGAACTGACATTTCTCCCAATTCAACTGCAAATTCTTCTCTTCACATCTTTTCAAGACAACAGTTAAAATTTTCAAGCAATCATCAAAAGATTTACCAAACACAGAAAAATCATCTATAAAAACTTCACACATATCATCTAGCATGTCAGAAAAGATGCTCATCATACAACGCTGAAAAGTAGCAGGTTCATTACATAAATCAAATGGCATTCTACGTAAAGCAAAAGTACCAAATGGACAAGTGAAGGTGGTCTTCTCTTGATCCTCTGGTGCTATGGCAATTTGATAGTATCCAGAAAAGCCATCGAGAAAACAATAAAAAGTATTACCAGCTACTTTTTCGAGTGTCTAATCCAGGAAAGGTAATGGGAAATGATCTTTTCGACTAACCGAATTCAACTTACGGTAGTCGATACACATTCTCCAACCCATTACCTTCCTAGAAGGGATCAACTCTCCACTAGCATTTTCAATAACAGTTAAACCAGATTTTTTTGGAACTACCTGTGTCGGGCTTACCCACTTGTTGTCGGAGATAGGATAAATGATGCCCACAGCTAATAATTTCTTCACCTCTTTCTTCACCACCTCTTTCATGGTGGGATTTTGTAAGACCCCGAAGAAACCTTGCTTGGACAAGGCATGATTTTATGTTAAGAAAATGCATGTATAATTATTTTGAATTTCTAAAATATGATGTTATGATTTTAAATGCTATGGATGGGATTTTAAATCTATAGTAACCAATTTTATGTTGCTAGATTAATTGTATAATTTCCTTCAATATTCTTGATTTTAATTTTTGAAGGATTTTCTTATGAATGATTTTGGATTTATTAAGACTTGCATGATGGGCTTAGAAACCTCAATAATGGGCTGACATTGGGTTACCCATGTATGGCCGGTTATTAGATGTATTTGGGCCTTGAAGTTATGACATATGGGCTGCCCAAGTACATGTGATGACGGGCCCTTGAAGTGAGATATTGGGCTGCCATGAGGCTTATAACATGTAGTGTATATTGGGCTTATAATGGCATGCTAATGGGCTGCCAAAATAAACATGGCAATGAGCCTAGTAATGGTGCTATTGGGCCTTAAGAAAGTTGGACATTGGGCCCAAGCCCTTAGACTTATGAATTGGGCTTTAGGTGGTAATGTTGGGCCTTGGATTAAGGAATTATTGGGCTGTCCAATGGGCCTTGAAGTCAAGATTATAATATGAGATTAGCATTGCTAAACTTCATTTTATTTTACTAAGTAAACTAGGTAGTTGGAATTCAACCAAGTTAACTAAATGGGGAACAAGTTTCAAACTAGAAGTTGGATTTATGTGGAGGGGGAAGACACACGTGAATGGCATTAGGGTTTGAATTCTTGTGGTACAAAATGTTATACTAGAAAGGCAATGGAGACATGAGGGAGACAAAAATTGCAAAAGCTGAAAAAAGACATGGAAAAGGAAAGAAAACCCCTTGGCCGAATTTCTTGGCTACATGCACTTCATTTTGCCTCTTGTGAGAACCCTTACACACCTAAAACCACCCTCACACACTCATTCACTCATTTGACACCCTTTGGTCGACCAACACAAGCCAAGAGAAAGGGAGAGAAAGAGAGAAACACAAGGCCAAACCGAAACCAAGAGAAAGGGAGAGAAAGGTCAGGAACCAAGGCCAAACCGAAACCCTTGGCCCCAAAAGGCTGAGATTGAGCTGCTGTCAAGGAGATTTTGGGTAGGAGAAGAAGGAGGACAAGGAAGAAGAAGAAGGTGAAGTCAAGAGGTGTTGTGCAAGGGAAAAAGGGGAAAAGGAAAACAAGGGAACACTAAGGTAAAAACCGGATCTTGTTTTCCTCTTGATAGTCAAACTCTCTTGTGTTTAGATCTTAGGGTTTGGAGTTGTTATGCTTGGATATGGTGAGATCTGAATGACTAAGAGTATTAGGTTGCTTAGTAGGTGAGAAAGGGGAAGAAGCTTTCAAAGGATCAAAGGGGAGGAAGGAAGAACAACAAGGTAAATATGGTTCTTGCATCTCTATGTTGGCCGAACCATATGGGGTTGGATCTTGAGTTTTTATGTTCTATTTTAGTTGGACTTTGAACATGGTTATGTGCAAGTGTTAGATCTGGACATACATGCTTTAGATCTAAGATTAAATGTTGGAAAAATGCAATGAATAGACAATGTATACTAGATGAAGTTAGATCTAACCTAGGTTATGTTTTGTTGAATGAAAGTTGAATATTTTCTTAGATCTAGGGCTGTTAATGTGTCTAAAGTATAAATCTAGTCATGTGGATATTAATGATGAAGATATGAAGTTGATATATGCAAGATAGGTGATAAAATGCAAGGATGAGCAATGTATGTTAGAAAAAGGGTTAGACCTAACATAGGTTGTGCTTGGCCGAATGGTATGTTTGTTTTCCTTTAGATCTTGTGTTGTTGAGGTCTCTAACTGATAGATCTAGAGTTGGTAGTTGTATATGATGAAAATATGAAATTAATACATGCAAGACGGGTCATGAATGCAAAGGAGATGTATATTATAAATTTAGCATGAAAAATGTGGGATTTTGATGTATAGCCAAACCATGTATGCTTAGGTTTTCATGAGTGGATTGTATATGCTTAGATCTGGACATTGGCCATGTTGTGTACAAGATTTATGACCTAATGCATGGTAGATGAGTGCTATGTGTAAAGAGTGCATGCAAGGTGATAGAACCAAAGAAAACCTAGTGGTGTTGTGATATTTTGAGTTGGCCGAATATTGCTATTAGTAATGACTTGTATTGTGTTTTGAATTTTAGATCCTAAGTTGTGAATTTGTTGAATGGAGGAAGGGGTCACCATTGGAGATGAATTTTGACTAAGGAAACATAGAACATGGTGTTGGCCGAATGCCTAGTGTTGTAGAGACCCTAATTGCTAGTTTGTGATAAATGGAATATAATTGATTATGATGGATAAATGAGATTAGGATTGGCTAATCGGATTAAAGGATATTAAGACTTAGAAGCTAGGGTTACAAGGAATTAGCAAAACCTTGTGTTGAAAACATGTACTAAAGATTTAATTAGGATAAATAGGTCTTGGCCGAAATTACTAAGTGAATTACACTTGTAAAGATTTTAAGTACATTAATAGTGGGAGATTTGGATTTAACCCTAATCTATTAATTGATTAAAACCCTAATCGGGAATAGAGGTGTAAATATTTTGTAACATGGTTAATAATTTAATAACCTAAGTTTAGATAATATTAGAAGAGTAAAATACTTTAATTGATTAAAAGAATATCAGTGATTATATGTATATTATATATTTAATAATTACGTGCTATTTCTTAATGTGAGACCCCAAACTTTGCTTTTGCTATTTTCCTATGTATTTGTTTTGATTTAACTTATGGGATCATATTTTTGGCCAATATATGACTTAAGTTTAATGTTTATGGTACATTAACTTATTATGAAATTTTATTCAAGAATTTTTCTTTAAATAATTTCTTTTTCATTGTGAAAGTTTTTAGTACAAGTTTAAATTCTATTTTTCCTAAGAGCCGAAATTTGCTAGGTAAATTTCTTTTATGGACTTGTATTTTTCCATTGCTCTTATTATATTCCATAATCCCTGAAATTAAATTATGAAGAAAAATTGATATATTATGGCCGAAATTATCTAAGTAGAAAATCATGAAATGTATGTTAAGCATTTAAATATTTTGTATCTTATAATAGGTAGCTTAAAATATCATTAGAGATATTAAGTGATAAGTTACTAGATATATAAAATAGCTTGATAAAGAATTTAATTGATAAGTGAGTGTGCTTATCATAGTGCTAAGTTATAGGATAGTTTGATAAGGAAATAAAAGAGGAGTTAATGTGCTTATCATAGTGATAAGTTATTGTGTTTATCATAAAGATAAGTTAGTGTGTTTATTAAGGAAAAATGTTAGTGAGCTTATAATAGTGATAAGCTAATGTATTTATAAAGGAGATAAGCTATTGTGTTTATAAAGATAAGTTGATATGTTTGTGGATGATAAACTAATGTATATATATTAGAGATAAGTCAAATTGCATATGTGATAAGTGATAGATGAAATGAAAATAAAATGAAAAAAAAAAGATAAAATGAATCAATGGTAAGAGAGGGGTTTACGTGATAGACAAGAAGATGAAGTTGAAGTTACTTTTGGGTGAATGACTTATGGAGACAAGGAATTAAATGCAATTAAATGAGAAAAAAAAAGAAAAAAAAAAGAGAAGAGTGAAGCATCACGTGAAAGAGAGAAAGGGAGAAAGAGAGAAAAGACAAGTGAAGGTGTAGGCTGAAAAGATAGTATGATAGGCTGAAAAGTAAGGATAGGGAAGAAGAGTCACACGAAAGTGAAGAGAAAAACCAAAGAGAAATAAAGCAAAGGGAGACAAAGCATTTATGGTAGCCACCCAATGCAACCAATGGGAGTGTTTTGGTGGGGCCAAGGGAGAACCTCCCCCTTTGCACAAGCACTCTCACACACCACTTACACTCCATCTTGGTAGAATAAAAGAAAGAAAGGCTGAAAGAAAGAGAGAGGAGAGAAAGGGAGAAGGCAAGCCGAGAGAAAAAGAAAGGGGAAGAGAGAAAGGAAAGCAGCAAGGTAAACTTGGTTTTCTTGAAGTTCTTTGACTGAATGTACTCTTGCATGTTGTGTTCCACTCTTGCCTTGGTCAGATCTGTATAGATGTCTAAGTTTCAAGGGCTGTTGTGATATTTTATTGAGCTTGATTGTGAACTTGTTAATGGAGGCCTTGCAAGAGAAAGAAGAAAGGAAAAAGGAGAAGAAGAGAGAAAAGAAGAGTTAAGGTAGCAAGGTAAAAGCTTCAGCCCTTTGGTTTGTGTTTGGCCGAATTTTGTGACCTTGTAATATGATTTGTGGCTTGCGATAGAGGCTGATTATTGCTGTTAGATGCCATGGTTTTGAATTAGTTCAAACTTGGAAATGCATGTTAGATTATAAGCTGCAAAAAGGAGAAGCATAACCTAAGTGCATGTGAAGCTTGAGGTATAAAACCTTGGTCTTAGGTGCTGTAGGCTTGCTGTGTTTAAGCTTGGGAATGAGAGTGAAAAATGTGAGATTTGAGATGTGTTAGGGCTTGGGTCAGTAGCCATGATCTATGACAAATTTTATTTGGAGAAGTTCTCACATACATGTAAATGGATGGCTTGAAATTGGAAGTGTAACATCTTGATTTGAAGGTTGTAAGCTTACTGTTGTAAACCCTTGCCGTTGGATCTGAACATGATTAGTTTTGATGATCTTAGGGCTTTAGTCAGTGGCCTAAACCTAGGAGCAAATGTGATGGGAGAGGTTAATGCAAGAAAATGTTAAGAATGGTAAGAAGGAGATAAGGTAAGTTTAAGTTTTGGTATTGATAGCTATGTTGGCCGAATGACTTCTTCATGCAAGATCTTGAATTTAGCAACTCCTAGACTATAATGTGAGCTTGTATCTGAACTTGCATGCATAAGGATATGAATTGGTTGTTGGAAAGTGCAATGGAAATGAATAATGCATGTTAGAGGAGTTTCGGGCGTGGTCATACAATGTTTGGCCGAAATACATGCTATGTTTAAAATATCTTGGGAATGATTGAAATATGGGTTTTATAGGCTGGTTGTGATGCTAATTGGTTAGGTTGATTGTGCACATAAGTCACGGGTTGACTAAGCTTGAAGAGAGAAAAATGCATGTGATAAATAGAATGGTAATGCATGTTAACGCTATGAATAATGATGCATGGCCGAATGATATAATGTGTGAAATCTTGTACTTGTGCCATGATTTATAGAATCTAGGTTGTGAATCTAATAATGGAGGATGGGATCACAATTGGAGATGAAGTTTTGTGCAATAGATGTTGAAATTGAAGCGTGACCAAACGATTTAGTGAAGAAACCCTAATGACCAATTGATTAGTAAATAAATGATGTAATCCCATGTGATGTATAAGTAAAATTTAGGTCATGGCCGAATGAGTCAGAGGTTAAAACCTAGGCCTAATGTTAAGAGAAAACCTTACATGTAAGTAAACTCATGAATGATGAAGTATATGGCTCGGGTAGATATTAGTTGGTGTGCTTAACAAAGCCTTGTGGTATTAAGAAGGAATTGAAGTTTCAATTAGAGTGATTATGTGTTGGCCGAAACATATGATGTGTAAATGAGGTCGAATTATAATATTAAAAGAAACCTTGATCATATGAAGAGAGAAAATAAAATAGGAGAATGTCAATATGTCAAACATGCATGGAAGAGATGTTAAGGAAAAAGATATGAAAACTTAATCACATGATATCAAGATCTATGGCTCGGGTTGGATAGAACTTGGAGATCAAGCCACGATTTAGCCATGATTAGGGTTGGAAAATGATGAACTAGTAAGCTATTAAAGAATGGTCTTGGTACACGAATAAAAGGTCCAGATGCAAGTAAGGTAAAATGGCCATGAATTAGTCAAAAGATGTTGGTTAATTGAATAAGGTCAGCGAGTGTAGGGCTCTAATACCAAATTAAATTCATTAAGAAAAATGTTATCTAACTCAAGTGAAATAAGTCATGTGGTATCAGGATGCTCTTATAGCATGAATTGAGATACATTGATGCTTATGTGAACTCGAAGGAGCATGACATTAGGTTGAATCCTATAGATCTTGGCAGCACCTCTATAGCGCATCTTTGAGGTTTGATTGATGAATATGATGATCATTAGTCCATGTAAAATAAGATCGTAAGTGTAGAGCAAGAATTCAGCGATAAAGGTTGTTGTTTTGATATGGATCATTGGTAAGGTTGAAACATTAAAGATCCGATTTTGGATATCGAGGTTATTAAGAAGATGTTAGAGAAATCGAGTCGAGCTACTTAGAAGTTCACCTACCTTGGAGTTGGTTGAGATGTATGATGTTTGTTATATACAAATTGATTTATGAAAGTTAAAATACTTACAAGAATGGGAAGTCAAATGTTGCAAGAATTTCATGTATAATTCCACGTAAAGTTTCGGATATGAACTTGGAAACTAAGATAATACATGATACGTTTGTATGCCTTGTTGAATGTTGATAGCTAAGCATTGGAGTATCGCTTGTAGGCGAAGACCGAACTAAGTTCGAGTGGATCGGTATAAGTGCAATAAGTGCAAGGAGTACTGTAAGTGAATCTTACCCCTTTTGGAAAACTGGAATGATACACTGCATGTTTTATTGTGCATGGCAAGATGTTTTTAATACATATGAAATGTATTGCATGAAGATGTTTCAAGTGCGCATGATGTTTCGAACATGTCATAGCATGATCATTTGCATGAACGCATGAGAGACGTTTTGATGCAAATGAAATTACGATGTTTTCAAGAGTGGCATGGCATGTTCATTGCATAGAAAACATGAAAAGTCGTTTTATGCAAATGAGAAAGAATTTATGTTATGATTAAGCCCGGAGACTTTGGTTGAACACGTACTAAGTTAAATGAGGTTCGACATCCATACCGAGGGACGTTGTTCGTGAAGGATGGATGGATGGAACCTGAGACATCCATGCCGAGGGACGTTGTTCGTGAAGGATGGATGGATGGACGCCCATACCGAGGGACGTTGTTCGTGAAGGATGGGTTAGTCCGTGAGGTATGTGCAACCACACCGAGGAACGTTGCTCGAGAAGGTGTGGCACCTCCAAGGGTCGTGTCTAGCCATCAGGCCTGGGGCAACTACGGGCTAGCTCGACCAGATGTAAGGTCTCCAAGGGAATTCGGGGACGGTTCCGAAGGGAACGCACAACCCTGACTTCAGGGGTCAAATGGAGCGAGCCCACAAGTAAGAGATACGAAATGGTTGTGAAAAAGCCAACAGTGGCACAAGTATGAAATGAATGATTTTCAAGGACCAAGGGCCAACTTTATAAGCAAGAATGAACGAAAGATTTTCAAGGGCCTGGGGCCAATTCCGAGATTTGAAATGCATTTGAAAAGGCCAAGAGTGGCAAGAGATTTTAGTGCATGGCATGTGCATCACGGAGCATGCATATGCATCATGGTTTTTATGCACTAACTCATGATTTACAGTTTTGCATTTCTTATCTTATCGCTACAGTGTATTGAAGTAAGTATGCTTTTAAAGCTATGTTTTATTAAAGTTCATGTTTCAACTGTTGTTCCTTACTGAGTCTTTCGACTCATAGTTTGTAAATCGTATCATTCCAGATCCACAAGATAACTGGGGAGCAGGGGAGTATCTCACGTAGAAATCCTGGAAGTTTGGGGATTGGAGCCGGAGTTGGTGAACTCCGAGGTAGCACTTGGGAGTGCTGGTTTTGATCAAGTGGCAGTATGTTGCCCTAGTACGTTTTGTATAAGTTGCGAACAAGATGCAATGTATAGACTTTTCTGAATTATGATGTGTATACCGAGAGGTTATGATCATTGGGCTTGTATCTCAGCCAACATGTGGATCCTGAGTGAGCCATCCTATGTATATAAAAAAAAAATAAAAAAAAAATTCCGCTGGAAGAGTTAGTGTAAACGCTGGAGTGTTCCCGGGGAATGCTCGCGGCTGTCACGGTCCCTGCGGGATGGCGTTCGGGGCGTGACACTTAAAGTCTAACAAATATTTGAATCGCTTGTAGGCGATCTACGTGTTTATACACTACCAAGGAGGACCGAGTGTAAGTGGACAGTAAGTGGTTCTTTTCAAAACTGGAATGACACACTGCATCATTTCATGAACAAGCATGAGATTTTGATCAAGCATGACATGACATGTGCATTGCATGAATTTTTCTAAAGAGAATATTTATGCAATGATTTTATGGAAAATTATGGAATGTTTTATGAAACGATAAGTTAAGTTAAGGGGCACTGGTCGATACCGTACCATCAAGATGGACTCCCATACCGAAGGACAATTGTGAGAAGGATGGGTGAATCCACGAGGCTGTGCAACCCACACTGAAGGACATTGAGAAGGTGTGGTGCCTCCAAGGGTCATGTCTAGCCACTGAAGGACAAATGAGAGAAGGTGCGCTAGCTTGACCGTATGTAAGGTCTCCAAGGGAAATCGGAGACGGTTCCAAAGGGAACGCACAACCCTGACTTCAGGGGTTAAATGGAGCGAGCCCACAAGTAAAAGAGATGGAATGGTTGCGAAAGGCCAATAGTGGCACAAATATGAATAAATAATTTTCAAGGGCCTGGGGCCGAAATTAAGTAAGAGCATGCACATATCCATGACATGCATGTTTTCACTTATCAAGAGCATGTTTCAAGTTATGTCTTTCCCTTACTGAGTCTTTTTGACTCACGTGTTTTTAAAAATTGTGTCATTCCAGATGCCACAGGTGAAGAGAGTCAGGAGGACTACCTGACTTAGAAGTTCCCGGATGTTATTCTTATTTTGAGTATGGTGACCTGATCGATGAGATCCGTCACTAATTGAATTCTAAACATTATATGTGTTTTGTATGAAAACTTAATGAGAACCCTGATTATGTACGATTAAGCTCGAATCCCTTGTGGTCTTGTATATTTCCGCCGTAAGCAAGTAAGTAAGAACGCTGGAGCTATCCGGAGATAGTTCGCGGCTGTCATGTTTCCTACGGGGTGCCGTTCGGGGCGTGACAGATTTAATCTCCGCTGTGCATCAAGAACTGGTCGTGCATCTCCCTCCAGAAAAATGTTATGTGTACAAATCGAACGGTCAATTCCTTTGATGTCTGTAATGGTCCAACCTATTGCTCCCCGATGCTTTCTCAATACTTGCAATAAATCGGCTTCCTGTTTCGCAGTAAGTTGAGAAGAAATGACCACCGGAAATGTGTCTTCAGCTGGACCCAGAAAAACGTACTTCAAGCCCTCAGGTAGTGGCTTCAACTCCAATGTAGGAACTTCGTCTTCCTGTGTAGCTCACATCTGACAACTGAGAGGGGTCGTGTGTCTCTATTAACTGTCCCTCTACTTCTGTCAATTCTACTGATGGAGGAACTGTCTCAATAAGAGTTTCAGGATGCTCGGGAAAGTCATCCTCAAATGCACTATCAGAATCAAGTACATATAACAGCTGTGAAACATCAAATTCATCTATCAAATCAACTGCATGTACCTCTGAGTCGTCACATCCACTCGGCATCTTGCATGCGTTGAACACGTTCATCTCCAATGTCATATTCCAGAATGTGAGCTTCAGTACTCCACTTCGACAATTAATTAATGCATTAGAGGTAGCAAGGAATGGACGTCCAAGAATGACAGGTGCCAGGTAGATAGTGGAAACTTTCTGCTTTATATCCAGAACTACAAAATCTACTAGATAGTAAAATTTATCTACCTGAACCAAAACATCTTCAAGTATACCCCGTGGCACCTTGACTGATCTATCAGCCAACTGTAGCATGATAGAAGTCTTTTTTAGCTCACCCAATCCCAACTGCTCATATATTGAGAATGGTAGCAAGTTCACACTGCTACCCAAGTCAAGTAAAGCTCTCCCAATGCGTGATTCACCAATCATAATGGAAATAGTAGGAGTGCCGGGATCTCTAAACTTTTGAGGAGTCTCGCTCACTATCAATGCGCTGACTTGCTCTGTCAAGAAAGCTTTCTTCTTTACATTCAACTTCCTCTCCACTGTGCACAAGTCCTTCATAAATTTTGCATATGAAGGAACTTGTTGTATGGCGTCCAATAGTGGTATATTAATCTTCACTTGCTTGAATATTTCTTGAATCTCCGTATGATATTTGTTCTTTTGGTCAGCTGTCAATCTCTGAGGACAGGGAACCACAGGTCGGAACTCCCTACTCGTCGCTGCCTCATCACTTGCAGGTTTCTTTGCTTCAAGCCGGACTTCCTCTGGTTTCAAATTTTTCTCTGCTTCATCTGCCTCATTTACAACTTCAGGTGTCAAGGCAACTGTCTGTCTATGCACATGCATCTCAGGTCGGGGAACTTCCTTTCCGCTTCTTAAAGAAATAACAGCCTTTGCTGTTTCAATTGATTCCTCTGAGACATTATGCACTTTTTGCTGCCGATATACTTGAGGATTAGGTTGAGGTTGTGCTGGGAATTTTCCTCTGTCAAGAATGCTTAATGTCGTACTCATCTTATTAATGGTACCCGTAATTCATTTATGGCCTGAGTGTTCTGACTGTTAGTGGCGGCCTGAATCTGCATGAACTGCTGAAGTGTGTTGGCCATCTGTGCCATACTATCGTCAAGAGACTTCTTTGGTGGAGTAGGGGGTTGAAACTTAGAATGTTGAGCAGCTACATTAGATTGGAATCCTTGAGGTACTGCTGCAATCTGATAGCTCTGAGAAGTTTGATGTGGTTGATAGTGGTGCTGAGGAGCAGCCGGATGAGATGTCTGCTGAGAAGGCTAAAGAATTCCCCATTGCACATAGTCTGAACAAACTGCTTGCATTCAGGTGTAAGTGCAGTGTAAAAGTAGTTGACAAGCCTCCAAGACTCAAAGCCATGCTGTGGACAGATGTTCATTAAATCCTTGAATCTTTCCCAACAAGCGTGGAAGGTCTCATCACCTCTCTGCATAAAGTGGCTAATTTGCTCTTGCAAAAATTGAGTTCTCTGAAAAGGAAAAAAATTATGTAAGAACTCACGTTGCATGTCAGACCAACTAGAGATAGAATTTGATCTCAAGGAATTAAACCAAATCTTTGGTTTATCCTTTAAAGAGAAAGGAAATAAACGAAGATTAACGAATTCATCTATTGTAGCTCTAGTAATAAAAGTAGTGCAAGCAAGCTCAAAATCCGTCAAGTGTTGGTATGGACTCTCGGAATCCATCCCATGGAATTGAGGTACTATTGACATCATGTCATGCTTAATTGAAAAATTAGAAGCATCATCAGGTAAAGCAATGCATGATGGTGTTGTGGTGCGAGTGGGCTGCAAGTAATCTCTTAATGTTCTAGGTGCTTCTTCAGCCATATCTTCAACAGTAGCAGAATTTTCCAAATCAGAGTTTAAATCAATGCTACTAGTGTCCAACTCAACACTTGGCACGCTATCACTATACACACTATCAGCAGAATTCACTCTATATAGTCTATGTGTAGCATCTCTTGCCCAATTCATCAAACATGAGTGCCTAAGAGAGTGATATCAAGTGTATGTGTGTATGAAGTGTCTGTGTATGCACTAAAGAACCATGAACTAAAAATGTAAAATGAAAATAAAGAAAAATAATGGCAATAGAATGTCAATTGAACTTACTGTATCCCGGCAACGGCACCAAAAACTTGACTCAACTAAAAATGATTAGTGAATCACTCCCAAGCATAGGAGGTTGTCAAGTAATACTAGGGAAGTCCTAGATCATCTCCACAAGGAAGGATGTGTTCAATTTTTCGTTCCTACCACCATTACAGTAAAATACTATTTACAATAAAAATGGTATTTACAAAGGGAAAGGTTGGGTTTATGGATACCATCCATGATTTTTGAGATTTTGAGTTGTGATCAATGTGAGAGCTGAAAACTTAATAAAGAGCTAACAAGAAAAACACGTAATCATAAACGTAGCATGAGATGGAGTTAAAACTAGATGAACTCAAGTAGTTGTCGAATAAACATCATTTGACATTAAACTTGCTCTAAGAGACATTTCATCAAACACTTTGTACCCAACCTCGAGCTAGTCAAAATCCATTCATACCCATACTTAATAAAACTAGCAAAAGCAAAACCAAACACTATTCTAACATTAAGGGAGTGAAATGAAAACATAACATAACATTTAATCATCCAACCAAAGCAAAACTCAAATCTGGAATATAAATGGAATATGACATTCGCACCAACAAGTTCTACAAATGAAATGAGAGTGCAACAATAAATGAAAAGAGTGTATTCGGTGTAAATAACAACAGAAGAAAACAATGAAAACAACTCTAAAGGAAAGAACCGAAAGCAACAAAAACTACTACAAAAGCTCAAAAGAAAACTAAGCCAAAAGCAACAAGCTTTTGGTCTCTACGATAGCAGCAAGAAAAGCAAAGGAAAAGGTGGTCTTCAGAGAAGAGTTGGGAGACTTAGCAGCCACCCAAGAATCTTTTCGCACCAGGCAAAAAATAAGACTTTCGAACCCCTCTTTTGCTTTGCACGAAAATGTTCTTTTAAAACCTTCTTTTTGGGGGGTCTTTGTCGTGACTCAGCAGCAATGCCCTAGGGTTTATTTTCGACTTCCAAAAATACCCTCCAGCATGGCATCAGACGAATCGCGCTCGACCGACGCTCAACGTTCGCTCGAGCAGTTTTTGGAGATTTTCAAACAGAGACTTCACGCACGATCGACGCTCGACCTGCTGCTCGAGCGTCTTCGTATTTTCAAACAGCAGTATAACGCGCGACCAGCGCTCGACAACGCGCTCAAGCGAATCTTTGATTCCAGCCTCTCTCTCACTTCCTTGAGCTCACTTCATCTCCATTGCTCATATGCAAAACGTAAAAACAGAAGTTAATATAGGAAATATTCCAATCATATTTATGAAAATGGAGACATGAAAATATAGTGAGAGGAGAGAAAACAAATAACTGAAAATTATCAATTCGCCCCTTGCTAATGTCCAAAGCATAATTTTCTCATTTTCTAGTGGAAATGGTGTAATTGTGGAACTTTCTCAAGTGATAAATTAGCAAAATTGTGATACAATCATTGTGACTGTCTCGACGAGCTCAAAAAGGTGGAGGGCTCAAAAAGGGATTTTGTGCACTTTGATGTTTTAACACCCAACCAAACTTTCTACTTTCTCGCCAGAATTTGGCTCTATGATCTCTAAACACACCTATGATACCACTATTGGGAAAACAAGGATAAAAAACAATATAAACGAGACCTACTTTGGAAAGAGAAATCTCATTGACATAACAACAACAACAACTCTTCACAATCACTCTCTCTCTTTCTCTCTATTTCTCCTCTCTAATGCTCGGTAAGTGCAATTTTTCTTCATGCTCTACATGTCTATTTATGGGGGCGGGGGGATAAATGCAATTGGCTAGTTGTTTTGGGAAGAGGATAAACTTCAAGTTGGATATGAGCAAGTTCAACTTGCGTGGATAGGATAAGGGCAACTTGCATGGATATGAAACCTTTAGCGAGGACTTCTCGTTGAGCTCTTGCTTCTTCTCTCTTACAAGTTTCCTGGCAAATTCTCAAACTTTGCAATTCTCAAAATGCTTTTTGAACCCGATGTTCAACAGCTTCTTGATTTTCCATATGACAGGCAGTAACAAGATTAATCTATCTGTAGAGATCCTAACGGATTCTTCAGAGGCACTAGAATAAAGATAGCTTCGCGTGGGGGTTGTGTAGAAGAAAAAAAGTTGACGCAATTCTGTTTTTCTTTGGGTTTATAGTTGGACGACGCCGTTTGAGAAAAAATGAGAAGCGGAATCATTTGGCAGCTGATGTGGCCATGTGGACATGATGCTGACGTGTTTTAGGCTTCTGTTAAGCTGATGGACGGAAGTGATGAGAGGACTTTTATGTCAAAAGTATAAAATATAAGTGATTTAGATTAAGTTTGAATTCGAAGGAACCGAAAAACTGGTATAAACTTATGAATTAAATTGATAATTTTCCTTGATTTTAAAAGAACCGAGTAGTTTTCGCACTTTTTCTTAAGCTGAAACAGGAAAAAAGAAAATGAGGCCGGTTAGGTGGTCATGTTAAATAATATAATATTTTAGTGGGGTTCAATGTAGATGTCCTTTTGAATAACAATTACTTTTATGTGAGTTTCTTTAGTCTTGTAGAAAAAAGAAGCTTAGGAATTTATGTGAACCCGGATATGCTCGAAATAAGACAAGGAAAACAAACACTGAAAATACTCCAACTTGCCGCACATTTTGCCAACACGTGGGCCATCACATTATACCTACGGAGAACCCAGGCAATCTTTCAGTCCGCAAACTCTACCAAACTAGTTATGATACCATCGACCAAGGATGAAATTGCCCACAAATTCGGGCTGGTCAGGAGAAAGAATATCATTACAAAGCACCAGAATCGCACTCAAAACAACCCGAGGCCAACATTGTCTAAGATATTCACTTCAAGTTTATACAAAATAAAAAACCTTCGAAATATTATGACAATACATGTAAAAGAGAAGAGACTTGTAAGTACGTATTTCAGGGTCAGCCATAAGAGAAAGCATGTTAAAGGTTGATTTAAGATGATAAGTGAAGAAGGAAAGAACAATATGAAATAAAAGAAAAAGAAAAAAGAAAAATGGAAGTATACTGTAATGATATCGAAGTTGAAAAGAAAAAAAAAATCAATAGTCGCTAATTTTTTTAATAGATAAATAATAAAAGACGTTTAATTCAATTGGCCGGTACCGAGTAATGCCTAGAAAAAGAGCGACGGGAATGAAATAGTTTCCACCCTTTTCTTCCTCTTTCACTCCCATCGCACTCTCTCTCTCTAGGCACAAATAAATACTGATTGAGAAGCAGTTCCCATGCACCTCTGTAATAGTGTTGATTTAGGCAAAAACAGGCCCAACCACCCTCCCTGCCAGTCCTATGTAAGTATAAGAGAAAGAAAAAGAAAAAGGAGGAAGAAGAAGGGGAAAATACAAGAAGGAAGAAGAGAGAATGAGAAGGAGGGACAAGAAAGACAGATATAGATGACGAAACGAGGGAGCGAAAGAAGAAAAAGAAAAGAAAAGAAACAGATCAGTATCGATTTTTTATATTTCCTTCAAAAAAACGCTTTCTGTTTTCTCCACACCAGCAGACTCTTTATGGTGGAGGGGGGAGCTCCGGCTCCATCATCCCCCCTCCTCCTTTTTAGTTTTCTTCTCCTCCCTCTTCCCTCTCCCCTCTCCTCCTCTCTGGTCTGTTTGGCTGGCGTTGGAGCCTAACCGAGACGACTTGCCTCGACTTCTTGGTCGTACGCGCTGGAATGGAGAGGTTGGTAGTCGCCTTGGAGCTTGTAGGCATCCCTATCGTAGGCCCAGGCTGCTTCTTCGGTGGTGTCGACGTTGCCCAGCCCGAGACGGGTACAGTTCTTTAGGAGACGGAGCTGATTACACAGATATGGGGTACTCTTCCCTATCGAATTTCCCTTGTTTTCCTGTCGGACGTTTTCCCTCTGCTATTTCGGTCTTACCTCAGTCGGCTGGTAGAGATGGATTTGATCTTCCTCCATTTGCGACTTCTTGGATCTCGGCTGTACACCTGGAGGCTAATCCTCGGGTTATTTTGGCTAATATCAGTGATTCTAACAAGTTTGACTAGTCCTCAACCTATTATTGTTCAACACGCTGGCCAGAATAGTCCTCAGCCTATTATAGTCCTCATCATTATCCCTCCCTTACTTTGCCTGTGCACTCACCAGCTGGAGATCCTCCGATCCTGTACTGCCCAGAATCTCCATGGACCTTTCCGTGGCCTATGTTATGCTTTCGCCCGTTTGGGCTAGCCCCTATGTTTAGGGCTTGTTTTATGTTATGCTTTGGCCCGTTTGGGCTAGCCTCTCTGTTTAAGGCTTGCTTCGGTTTAATTATATGTTTTTCTATTGTTTGCAATTATAGCTGGGATTACATGTTTAGCAATCGTCTGGAGTCAGCTCACCAACTCTGTTGGCGGTCCTTCAGCGACAGTTCTTTCACTGGTTTTCCGTGTTTCCTAGGGCCCTCGGGCCCACTCGCTTCGGGCTTCATGTCCGCCACCTCTGTGGACCTTGTGTCCTCCTTAAAAGCCACTTTACTGTTGTCCCCTCCGCTGTCGTTTGTAACGCATCTTTTAGGTTATTTTCTTTGTTTTTCTAGGTTGTATTTTTTGTTTGTGTGTTTTTTTTAATATATGAATTAGAAGTTTCAACAAAAAAGAAAGAAGATAAAGAAAAGAAAGAAGTGAAAAGAAAAGGACGAAAATAGAGAAAGATAGGAACAAGAATAACAAAGATGAGGAGGGGAAGAGAAGAAAAAAGAAAAATAAATTTAAAAAAAAAGATCTTTTCTTGAAGAACTTTGCTAAATAGCTTTCTTAAGGAGGTAGAAAATTTAATGTAAGATCAAAAGTTCGAAGAAAAATAGAGTTGGAAGAGAGAAGGGAGAGCTTCTTTCTTTAGCAGGGTCCCTACGGTTCTGGAAGAAAAAAGGGAGACTGCGAAGATACAAAATTTACCAAAAAAAGAAGAAGAAGGGGAAAACGTACCAGAGGAGATTAAAAGAGGCGGTGGGCAGGGAAATGACTGGTTCATTTTGACAAAAGGTCCTTGAAGCTTCTAAAAATATGATCGTTGGATAACGGTAACTTGAAGCGGTCGACCGGTTCATGTAGCGGTCGATCGACTCGTTTTAACAGACGATTCCCAACGGATATAAACGGCTAGTTTTCATATGTGGCATATAAATACACCTTCATTTCGTCCAAAATGAATAACCAACGACTGGATATCATTTCTACTACTTGAGAAATATTCTAAACCTTTCATTTCTATATTTCTCATATCATTCACACAAAACACACTTTCATATCCTTGTCTTTGTGTGAATAAAGAGATAGTGATTTCCGCTTTCATATCGATTCTTCAAGAGAGTTTTTGTTCTTCAATCTTCCTATCTAGAGAGTTGTTTCCTTTAGTGAGGTTGTTTACTAAGAAGTAGCTTTGAGAGTGTATATCTCAAGCTTGGTGAGGTTGTGAGTGGTGAGCTAGAAAAACCACTTGGGTGGGTTTGAGTGTTGAGCCATGGAGAAAACACTTGTACGGTTCTATAGCACTCGAAAGCTAGAATGTAAAGTTATTGGAGAATAGTTGAAAACCTCAAGGCTTGGTGAAGGAGCTTGAGGGGTGGATGTAGGTGAGTTTGTCGAACCATACATATAAACGTTCGGACGCGTTTTGCAAAAAGTCCGAACGAAAAATAGAGTATGGATGGTACACCAACCGTCCGGACTGTGACTGTTAAACCAGACAGTTCTTCAACGCACGGACTCTATTTTCAGTGGAAAAGCTTGTCAAAATCAATCCAAATCACAAACACTTCAATATAAACACATCACAACCAACCGCAAACTCCATTACTATCATTTAGACCCTAAAATTTCAAAAAACACATGATTTCATATATTAAAAGACATGTTTTTCATCCTAGAAAATTTCAATTTAAAAACCACTAAACTCAAATGCAATCTAATTTCAAATTCTAAAAGAGATAATCCTTTCACACCCTCTTCAATGAGATTGGACACCCAAAATCAGCTCTCCGCTTCTCCTCGTTCTCAAGTCTCTCGTTTACTTTTTTTCCTGTTCTTCCTCCACTGTCTGTGAATCTGTAACTTTCATACACTTGAATATCGTTCGGACACAACACAGGAAGTTCGGACGCATACGTGTATTAGTTTTCAGGGGAATTGATGCCGCCAAAATTTCATATACGTTCGCACCACGATGTAACCGTCCGAACTCCCTCGTACAGTTTAACACATTGTTTTTGTAATTCTCAAACGACATTGTATGCTCATTAACATAGACATTCGGACGGTCCCATATCGTCCAAAAACTACCTTACATCACACGAGACCGTTTAGGAAATAAAAACACGATAGCGTATGATAATAAACAATCACTTTCGCACATTAGTAAACACGTGTCCGCACGGTTTTTTGAATATCAGGTGTCCCGACCGTATAAAGAAGTGTTCGGACGGTGTGTTTTATATAATACGACACCGTTCGACCTTACATTAAACAGTTCAGACGGCTACATTAACGTTCGAACGGTTTTGGCCGATTTTGATATTTTTTCATTTTTTAATTAACTTTTTTAGCAAGTTTTAAATAACCAAAGTTAGTTAATAATGTAAATAATCTGAATTGGATTAAGTTCTAATATCAATATTTTTTTGAATGAGTGTACCGAAATTAGAAACGTAACATTAATTAACATATTCTATAAAGTTCTAATAAATACAAATAACATAACTGAAATGACATAAATATATCAAGTATCGTCAAAACATTATATGAACAAAAACATCAAATAAAACTAATACATGTCCACAAAACATAATATAAAATTAAATGTCCTCAAAACATAATAAAAAAATAAACGTGTTAATAAAAATAAATAAATGTAGACTACTGCTCATCATCATCATCATTATCATCCGTGAGTTTTAGGACGTGACGGACATGAAGAAGGTGCTCCTGAAATTATGTCAAAATTTGTGAAGAAAAAACTTGAGTTTTGAGAGATTTTTTAAGAGAAACAGTTCGGTGTTTGTGAAAATGACGAACTATTCGTCTTTTCAAAATACATCGCTAGCGTCCAGACACCACGTAGGTCGTTCGGACTCCGTTCTGCACACGTGACCCAATCAACATACTTCATATTAAATGCCAAAATTTAAACCGTTTAAAATTGATCGACACAATAACCACGTCTGGACGTTGTATCAAGGAGTACGAACGTCCAGTCCGGAAGTTGAAATGAATTGACGCGACGTGGAAGCGCATGTATGGCTGAATAAACGTCGAATCCAGTCCAGACGTCTGTAAGCCGTGCGGACGGTTACAACCGTTCTCAACTTTCGAATAACGAAAACACGTGTACGCCATGCGACGGTTACAAGAATGTCCAGACGGGTGCCTAAACTGTTCCAACGCGTACCTCATTTACTCTCAGTTGCGATATGGGAGTCCGGACGCCCATGGACAGAGTCCGAACGGCTAGCAGATTAATTTCGGAGGTTAAATTCACTCAACTTACTTTACTTAATAAAACTTAATTTATTTAACTGATGTAATTTACGTAAATAATTTAATATATTTCATTCAATTTAACGCAATGTAATTTGGCCCAAATATTTAACTTTATTTATTTATTTTGAATACATAAAAAATATATATAGTTAGGCATATTTTTATATTAAATATCCGTTACAACTAATCATCAATTTAATTGTAATTGCAAGGTAATTACTCTAACCATTACAGTCTAATTACACTAACCGTTCTATTAGTGTAATCACCCATTTTATTTTACTAATTATCTGTTTAAATTGTAATAAATTTAATCTAGTGAAAAAACATAATTAATATAAAATATGAAAAATAATCCAAATACATAAGGAAAAACACAATCATAATGTCTAGTACAAGCTGGAATCGGTCATTCAAACGATAAATAAATAATAGTGATAAAGCATAAACAGAAGACTAGTCCAAATCACGATATATGACTGGCTCGTCCAAATCTTGTCTGAGGGCATCACGAACATGCGCCAAATGCTCTTCCATATTATCCACCCGTCTGACGAGTTTCATCTGCATAATATTCAGCTTTTCCGTTATAGCCCTATCCGTTAGAGCAAGTTTGGTCTTTAGACCGGTCAAGCGGCATTGGAGCTCCATGCACAACGAATGTGTCGGCTGCACTATTGCCCGAATAGTCTCGTTAACTCCGCTAAATTGGCGTTTGCCCAGGCTGGTCGCTCTGTTTGTCCCCCGATATTGGTGATACTTTTCCCAGAGTATTCTATGGTCAACCTAGCAAAAATCGTCTGAACATGAGCATAAACCGTTCGCACGAACGTCAAACTGTGTCGTTTAAATTTTAGGATGTCCGAACCTAACAAAAATTATCCGAACTTACAATGAACATCCTGACGTTTCATTAAACGTCTGAACGGTGTAAAAGGACTTCCGAACGTGTTTCGATGAACACCAGCAAAACAAAGTATTTTCATAGACACAAATAACACAAAAAACTAAACAATGGACTGTATTTAATCGAAATACATGAAATTTATGAAGGAAGTTTTACCTGAAGTTCCTTGAGAGATCTTAAATGGATAGTGAAAACGTTTGAGAGCAGTGAGTGAGTTTATGATTTTGACAAAGTCTGGCGGTTTTAATGTGCCCAGTATCCATCCGAACGTGTTTGATTAGCGTTTAAACTCTTCTCAAAGGTTATATTGACACGTGTCTCTATCAAATTTAAATTCATTAAATATGCCTGATTCGAAAAGGTTTTAGAACTTATACGGTCCAGACATTATTCCTTGGTTCGGACGGTATTGATGCCAAGTGTCTGAAGTTTTGCAATGTGGAACCACACGATTCGCGGAAGAAGCATTTATAACTGTGCACATCTTTTTTTATTGTTAGAACTAGGGTATTTTTTTCCGTTGGAACACAGTTGACAACTTCCGGACTGTATAGAGTGTTCATGACGATTTTTAATTTGTCAGTCTATCTTGACGATTATTATTCATTAGGTAATGTCCATTCGGACGTTGTATAAAAATAGTCCGGAGTGTATTGTAAAAATTGTGATGATTCTAATTGTGAGACCCCGAAAAATCAGTACGTACTCCGTTGTAAGTTTAAGGATTTGGTGATTTGTTTTGAATTAATGGAGGCCATGGTAGGATCTAAATTTAATGAGCATCACGAAATATCAATGGATGAGGTCTAAATTTTAAGGTAGCCAATTTAAGTTGTTAGATTAAATGTATTTCTTTTCTATATCCTTGATTAATTTTTAAGGATTATGTTATGGACCATATTATTGGGCTATTAAGGTTTAAATGGTTGGACTTAAAGCCTAAAAGAATGGGCTGAAAATGGATAGCCCAAGCTTGGCCGAAAATTAGGAATGATGGGCCTTGAAATTTAATCAAGTGGGCTGCCCAATTACATGTGATGATGGGCCCTTGAAGTTGTGATATTGGGCTGCTATAAGGCTTGGAATATTAGGTGATTATTGGGCCTTTAAATGTATGCTAATGGGCTGCCAAAATAGTCATAAAGATGGGCTTAAAAGTCATGGTATTGGGCTGCCATGAAACCCATGTTAATGGGCCTTGAAATGTTAATGGGCCTTGGAGAATTAAGTTATTAGGCCTTAGCCTTTAAGCTTATGGAATGGGCTTAAGCTTGTGATGTTGGGCCTTAGCCCTTGGACTTAGGATTTGGACATAATACCTAAGATAATGGGGCCTTAAGATTTATGTTATGGGCTTCAAGCCCTATGTTATTGGGCTAGTTACCTTACAACTACATTAGACCAACTAAGTGCCCTTGGAGTAACTAAGTAGTTGAAATTCAACTAAAGGAACCAAGCTAGTTGGCCAAGCATTAAAGAGGAGTTTGAATTGTGTGGTGGGGAGGCATACACGTGAAAGACAAGGGAGACAAGGAGACAAAGAATGACATAGCTGAAAAGTGAAGAAAGGTGACAAAAATCCCCCTTTGGCCGAATTCAATGCATGGCTTTGAACTTGCTTTGGCCTTATCCGACCATTCCTCTCTCCCATCACCACATTTGAGCCATTTTGTCCATGTTGGTCATGAAACAAAAAGAGGAGAGGAGAGAAACCGAACCAAAGGAGAGAGGGAGAGAATCAAAGGTGAAACCAAGGTTTTGAACCAAAAGAGTTGGATTTTGAGCTTGAATCAAGGGTGAAACCGAAAGGAGAAGGAAGAAGGAAGAAGTAGAGGAGGAAGAGGAGGTCTTGCAAGAGAAAAAGGAAAAGGGAAAAGGTGAAGAGGAGAGAAAAAGAACCTAAGGTAGCAAGGTAAGCTTATTCCCTTGAAATTTCTCCTTGGCCAAACCTTGCATGTCCACTTTTCTCCTTAGCTTGGCCGAATCTTATACCCCTATCACATGATCTGTTGTTTGTGTTTTGTGTTGGATCTAAGAGTGAGAATGTTTGTGGAGATATCCTAAGTAGTTAATGGAGAATACTTGTAAGTTTGGTTTGGAATAAGGAGGGTTGCAAGCAATCAAAGAAATAAGAAAAATCTAGGTGTTTTAGGAATAAAGGGGTGTTGGCCGAATGTCCCATTTTGCTAGATCTGGAGTTTAATCAACCCATAGAGTATAATGTGAACTTGGAATTGAAAATGCATGCTTAAGATCCTATCTTGATTGTTAGAAAATGCAAAGAAGGTAAATACATGTTAGGAAAGTTTAGATCTAAACTCACACTATACGTGGCCGGTTGTAAGTTGGATTTTTTCCTTAGATCTATTGCTTTTGAGGTTCCTAAGTGTTAGGTCCAGTTATGGTTGTTGTATATGGAGAGAATGGATTAAATATACATGGATTTAAATAAATAAAAATGTGATATAAATGGATGTTGGCCGAATGCCTTGTTCTTGCAATTCTTGAATTTTAGGACACTCTTAGGTTGTAATGTGATGTTGGATCTGAACTTGTATGCATAAGAACATGAATTGGTTGTTGGAAAGTGTAATGGAAATGGATAATGCATGTAAGAGGAGTGTCGGATGTAGTTATACAATGTTAGGCCGAAATGCATGCAATGTATAAAATATCTTGGGAATGATTGAAGTATGGATCTTGTAGGCTGATTTGTTAGGTTGATTGTGCATAAAAAGTCACGGGTTTGACTAAGCTTGAAGAGAAAGAATGCGTGTGATAAGAGAATGAAAATGCATGTAAATGTTATGTATGATGGTGCTAGCCGAATGGTGAATTGCTTGAGATCTTGTGATTTTGCTATGAATTGTAGATCTTAGGTTGTGAATCTGAAAATGGAGGATGGGATCACCATTGGAGAAGAAATTGTAGTCAATGAATACTTGAATCTGTGTATGGCCGAATGACCTAGTAAAAAGGAAACACTAGTGGCAAGTAAATGCTAAATGGAAATACACTTGTATGTCATGTAGAAGTAAGGTTGGAATATGACCGAATGAATTAGAGGTTGTGAGCCTAAGTTCGATTATAAAAGACATCATATATGTAAGAAAACAAAGGCTTAAAGGGCAAGAAGGCCACGGGTTGGCCAATGAAGTGAGGATTCAATATATATAAGTTGTGTTTTGACGAGTTGTATTCATTGGTGTTCATGTGAGCTTGAAACACTTAGAGATAAAAGAAGAAGAACATTAGGTCAATCCTAAAGGTGTTGGCAGCAACAATATATCATGTTCCATGAAGTTAAGTGATGGCATTAATGGTTATTAGTTCATGCAAAGGAAGATTTAAAAGTATGGGACCAGGAGGATAAAAACTGGACATGAGATGGGTTGCTGTTTTGATATAGAATTTTTAGGACGAAAAGTTGTTGCTGATTTCATGATAGGCTTCGGAATCAATGTTAAGGGACAGGAAGAATTAATTGATCAAGTTGGATACGAGTTGGCCACGAAGAAGGTGAAAACAGCAACTTTGCACGTATCGAAGAGCGGTTTAGTTCCAGTACTTTGGAGTAATCGAGTTAGGTTAAGGACTACGAATTCGATATTGGACATCGAGGTTATGAAAGAATATATAAAGATTAAATAAAATGTTTAATGATTAAAAGATTATATTAATATATATATATATATATATATATATATATATATATATATATATATATATACGATATCCAGAAAGATATAATATAGTTGCCATTCGGAAACATTCCGACGAATGGAAGGTACGAAGTCAAGTGATGAACGAGAAGTTCAAGATGGATTAAGAAATATCCGACAACTATATTATACCATTAAATTAAGTAATGAGTAGAATTATCGCTACTTGTCCTTAGTGGACTTTAAGATAGGACTGTCGGGTAATTCGTAGGACCGACACGTACCAATATGGTTTCATCTATACGCAGTACATTGAAAGATTGAACCTATTCCTTGTAGGCGAGGAGCCAAGTGAGCAAAGGAGAATTTGCGAGGAGTACTGTAAGTGAATCTTACCCCTTTTGGAAAACTGGAATGATACACTGCATATTTTATTGTGCATGACAAGATGTTTTAATACATATGTAATGTATTGCATGAAGAATGTTTCAAGTACGCATGATGTTTCGAACATGTCATAGCATGATCATTTGCATGAACGCATGAGAGACGTTTTGATGCAAATGTGATTACGATGTTTTCAAGAGTGGCATGGCATGTTCGTTGCATAGAAAACATGAAAAGTTGTTTTATGCAAATGAAAGAGAATTTATGTTATGATTAAGCAAAAAGGATTTGGTTGAATACGTACTAAGTTAAGTGAGGTTCGACATCCATGCCGAGGGACGTTGTTCGTGAAGGATGGATGGATGGGCGCCCATACCGAGGGACGTTGTTCGTGAAGGATGGGTTAGTCTGTGAGGTATGTGCAACCACACCGAGGAACGTTGCTCGAGAAGGTGTGGCGCCTCCAAGGGTCGTGTCTAGCCATCAGGCCTGGGGCCACTTCAAGGGCTAGCTCGACCAGATGTTAAGGTCTCCAAGGGAATTCGGGGACGGTTCCGAAGGGAACGCACAACCCTGACTTCAGGGGTCAAATGGAGCGAGCCCACAAGTAAAAGACATGAAATAATTATGATAAGGCCAACAGTGGCACAAGTATGGAAAGAATGATTTTCAAGGGCCTGGGGCCAATTTCGAGGTTTGAAATGCATTTGAAAAGGCCAAGAGTGGCAAGAGATTTTAGTGCATGGCATGTGCATCACGGAGCATGCATATGCATCATGTTTTTATGCACTAACTCATGATTTACAGTTTTGCATTTCTTCTCTTATCGCTACAGTGTATTGAAGTAAGTATGCTTTTAAAGCTATGTTTTATTAAAGTTCATGTTTCAACTGTTGTTCCTTACTGAGTCTTTCGACTCATAGTTTGTAAATCGTATCATTCCAGATCCACAAGATAACTGGGGAGCAGAGGAGTATCTCACGTAGAAATCCTGGAAGTTTGGGGATTGGAGCCGGAGTTGGTGAACTCCGAGGTAGCACTTGGGAGTGCTGATTTTGATCAAGTGGCAGTATGTTGCCCTAGTACGTTTTGTATAAGTTGCGAACAAGATGCAATGTATAGACTTTTATGAATTATGATGTGTATACCGAGAGGTTATGATCATTGGGCTTGTATCTCAGCCAACATGTGGATCCTGAGTGAGCCATCCTATGTGTATATTTTTTTTAAAAAAAAATTCCGCTGTAAGAGTTAGTGTAAGCGCTGGAGTGTTCCCGGGGAATGCTCGCGGCTGTCACGGTCCCTGTGGAATGGCGTTCGGGGCGTGACACTAATTATCACTCAGTTATGACGATTTGGAATTTGTCGCCCTACAGCGCGTCCGAACGGTTTTCTTGTTCGTCCGAACGTTCTTTTGTTTTTGTGACGATTTTTATCGTCACTCATTCACTACGCTTGTATGTCGTCTGAACGTGGTTGTGATCGGTCCAGACGGTTTTGGCGCTCCTGGATTGTTTTGGGTGACGAAATTAATATTTTTTCATGGAAAGTTCACTTTAGGTGACAAGATTTGGTTTGACACCCAAAATTTTGTTACCTAACGCTATATTTCTTGTAGTGGAGATTTAGACATGTCATGAAATACAGCAAAACCAAGAAAAAATGTTTTGAAATGAGTATCTAAAGTAATAATGAGCTGATTTTTATTTGACTTTGATATTGAGGCTTAATAAAGCTAAAGCTAAGGTAAAGATGTCTTGTAGAGTTCAGTTTACTTTACTCATCATAGAGGCGGAACTATACAGTCACGATTTGCTGACGACCGACCCCATCGCCCTGAGAAATCCTTCAAAAATATTTTTGGGTTAATTTTATTTTCCCTCCACGAACTTACACCCCAATCTCAAATACCCCCTTATAGTCGAACTCGTTATAACCCACCACCATGGATTATGTGTATTGTTTCAATTCGCTTTTTGACTCAGTTTAGGCGTTAAAGAGGATATTTTCCATCATACGTGATGGGCACGTGACATCCAAATCACTCCAAAATACCAAAATGCCCCCATTCCATTCAACTAAAACTCAGCCAAAATGTGGTGCGTTTTGACAGAAGAATGGGTTTGTCTTCGCTGTAACATCTCTTCTAGGGTTTGTTCTGTATCGTGGATCAACTTCCTTTGTGCATCTCCAAATCAAACCTGGGTGATGTTCGTTTTGAAGGTTTTTGTAGGATTTGGAGAATTTTGTGAATTTTTAGGTGATATTAAAGTTGTGTTGGTGTTTGTGTAGAAGTTGGTGAGGTGTAAAAAAAGTAATGATGATGTTTAAAGTTGTTTTTTTATATTTAAAATTTATTAATTTTTTATTAAAAACTGAATATTTAAAAGTATTAAGAAATAAAAAAAATAAAAAACACAAAATAAAAATAGAAAACGACAAAAAAAAGCATGTGCCGGCAGGGGGACAAAATCAGTAAGTAGCAGGCGACAAAATGTAAAAAAAATAAAAACAAAAAAAATCCTAAACTTTGATTGCAACCTGCCGAACGTGAAAAAAGTAGGATTCGATTCCTACTTTTTTCTTAAAAATGAACATTGCCTTGGATTTTATACCGTAATTTGTGTAACATTCTCTCCCTCTCTAGCTTTGTTTCAGATATTCGTTGGCTTCGCTTGAAATATATAATGATCAAAATCTCTTGGCCGCGTGTGTCCTTTATCGTTATCTGTCAGAATCTTCGTGTCTTGGGTCCAAGTTTGAATCCTTTTGCACCCTATTGCATGACCAATCATTCCCTCCCTGCCTCTAGATAGTTCTCATCCCACTTCTTCTTTCTATTTTCTCCTATTGGATATTAATTTCTCCCAAGATCACGTAAATTCGTCGTTTTCTCAGTCTTGAGGACATAGTGGAACTTGTATGTTCACTGTTTGTCATCTGGAGTCTAGTAGTAAGCTCTCCATGTAACAACATTTGGTTCCTCAAGTTCAGTGTCGTCGTGTTTGAAGCTTCTGACACACAGACAACAAGCACAGATTCGGGTTCTGTGGCAGCTGCAACAATTTGAATTGTCTGTCTTTTCCAGTTTATGTAAATGATCATTTCTACAGATCCGGTATTTCGACGCTCAAATTATTGTTTTGGAGATCAAAACTAACCGTCGCCGGAAAATTCCGGTGGGCACATTGCAAGAGAACTTGTTTCTCGTGAGAACCAGCCCCTACAACTGCTTGCAATTCTTCAGGGTCTTACGGATTAATCCAAAGAGAGAACCAAACAGATTGTTACCGTAAAGGAACATGCTGTGCAGTGAGGTGGCATTGAAGAGCTGGGAAGGTATGGAGCTGTAGAAATTGTTGGTGTGGAGGTTGAGACGCCTTAGATAAACCAAGTTCCCGAGCTCGGACAGAATATACCCCCAGAAGATTTCTTTCGGCCATGGCGATCCTAACCCTGTTCTCCTGTGACGCTCATGCATGAAACGCTGGTCCAACGACACTTCATGTCGTCATTCTCGTTCTAATCGGAGAAAATCGAGGCATCATAGGCTCTATCCATGGCCGATTTCCAGGAGAGCAAAGGCAGGTCGTCTGGGGTGAGAGAGCAAGAGAATTTTACTAAGGGCATGTTCATTTTGAAGAGATTTTTAGGATTTGAAGAATTTTGAGAATTTTTAGGTGAGGATTGAGTTGTATTAGTGTTTGTATAGAAGTTGTTGATTTTTATTAATAAGTGAGAGAAAATAAGTGATATTTTTTAAGGTTGTTATTTGTAGATTACCTTTATTGGGACGTGTGTAGAAGAGAAAAACATAAAATTATATTTATATTGATGTTCTTTTGTAATATTTATTATAATTCTGAAAATTCCTTTTATGTTCTACTTTTTTTTATTCAGAAAATAATATTTAGATTTATGTTTTTAATTTTTAATTTTATTTTATTGTGATACAAATGTTGATATTTATTTATAATATTTATTATAATTCTGAAAAAATCTTTTATAATTTCTATTTTTAATTGTGATACAAATGTTGATATTTATTTATAATATTTATTATAATTCCAAAAATCCCTTTTATTTTCTATTTTCTATTTTTTATTGTGATACAAATTTTGATATTTACTTATAACATTTACTATATTTCTGAAAAATACCTTTTATTTTCTATTTTCCATTTTTTTATTATGATACAAATGTTGATATTTATTTATAGTAGGGATATAATTTAACAAAAAACCCTTTTGTTTTCTATTTTCTTTGTTATACAAATATATGAAAGATGTTGAGGTGTTACCTAGGTGGGAAAGATAAGTCATCAACATGGACGATTCAAAATCATATAACTACCTGCGATTTAAAAAACATATAGACTATTCTCAAGGACAGATTTACTGAAATTAGAAAATCATCGTCCTCCTAAAACAAACATGGAAATAAACCCACAAGATCAACTCGTTCATACTGTCCGCCCACAAAGCCTCTGTAATAGAAATTGGAATCACGTCTTCCACTCATTTTTTTAGATCCTATGACGAAAAAGGATTTTCTAACTGAATTTAATAACCAGGAAAAAAATAATTTATCACAAAAAAAGGCAAAAAGAAATTGATCTTTTTTTCCCTTATTTCCTTTTTCCTAAATTTTTTTTGTGATAAACTTTAATCCAAAATCAAAGTACGAAGCATTTAAACGATGTCTGGCTGTACAAAGCTCGAAGGGTTAGTACGTAAACCATAATTAAGTTATCTTTTACAAAAGTAGTATTACAGATTCGACCTCTACTCAGAGTATTTTTTGCTTACAAAAAAAAGTGTTTAAAAAATATTCAAAAAAAGCTCATCATGGTGAGGCTTAAACATATTTAATAAGTGGGTGTTAGGTAAAAGTCAAACCCCATTTCCCTTTTGTAATATGTAAGAGAGGACTTGCGCTAGCTAACGTAAAATTGCAAAAAAAAATTAACGAATGTGTATGATAGGCACTATTAAGAGTATATGAAGAGTTAAAATTACTTAGACAACTAGCTGGATAAAAATAAAGATAAATTTAGATTAGTATGTGCATAGAATATGGAAGCAACACTTGGTTATGGACATTTGTTGGATAAGTATGTACTATATAGTTTATTATTCAGTTTTTCGATACCCATTAGCATACGTACGAGGGTTAAACCTTACTGTCAAGCCCATCAGCGGTTCAACTCAAGATGAAGCAAAAACCATGTTCTCCTCGCCACAAGCAGCCGCTGGTTTTAAGGCATGCGTTGTCACCCCAATGTAGACCCCAAAGAACATGGCTCTTCAAGCCATGAAGATCCGACTCTCATCTTTCTCAAGGATCGGTATAGAAGCTATATATCCGAAATTTGTCAAAATCCCACTGCAGCATTTTAGATATCTCCTTAATTTGTTGACAAAAGAGAAGTCTGTAGTTTGTACTATCAGATTCGAAAACTCGAGCATCGAAACGAAAGAACATGAGCAAAGTGGAAGGGAGAGAGTTCACGGCAGACCAAGAAGCTTTGGTGGTGAAGTCTTGGACAGTAATGAAGCAGAATGCGGGAGAATTGGCTCTCAAATTCTTCTTGATGTAAGAAAATGCATGTTGTTTTTTTTTTATTTTTTTTTGGAATTTGGAGTTTAAACAGATAGAAGCGATCGGTAAACTGTTGGGCTCCTTTTTTGTAGGATTTTCGAGATTGCACCGACAGCTCAGAAGTTATTCTCTTACTTGAAAGACTCTAACGTTCCTCTGGAACAAAACTCAAAGCTCAAGTCTCACGCAATGAATGTCTTTATGATTGTAAGCATGCAGGTTACAGCTTACTTGTTTGTCACCTAATATGTTTTAGGCTAAGTTTGAATGGGAAAAAATTGTTTAAACTAGTAGGTTTAATTTGATAAAAAAAGGCTTTGGGGTTTTGAAAAGGTAATAAAGTTTGTAAATAGTTGATGGATTTTATAAAAATAATGTTTGTAGAAAGGTATTGGAGTTGGTGAAAAAGTAGTTGTTAGTTATTGTTATAAAAAATTCTTATAACGCCCAAGGATTGGAAAAAAATGTTTTCAATATATGGGCTCATGAGCCCTTTCAACTGTGTTTACTTACGTTCTTTTGGGTCTTTGTTTTTCACTTATAAAAATAGCTTCTATACTTTAGTATTTGTATATGGGCTCAGGGCCCATTCACGGTTTTAAAGCCGGCCCATATGTTGCTGGGCTCACACTTGAGCCTAAGGCCAACTTGCAAGAATAGCGACGCGAGTTATTTCGCGAACGGTTCGTCATTCAATCGAAGGCCCAAAAGCATGTTCAGCCTAACACTTTCGACTTATGGAAGTTTTTCGACACTTATCGCAGACCTGTGAATCAGCCGCGCAACTCCGTAAAGCTGGCAAAGTTAAAGTGACAGAGTCGAGCTTGAAAAGTATTGGTGTTGTCCACTTTAAACTCCGGGTGGTCGATGAGCACTACGAGGTAGAACACTGAATTCTCATTTGGTTGCCAAATAAATTTAATTAAAACAGTGAAATGCTAAAGTACAAAGCAAAATTACCATGTTTCGTAAATATGTTACTAATAAGCAAGTAAATGGATCGCAGGTGACAAGGTTTGCATTGCTGGAAACTATACCGGAAATGTGGTCGACGGAGATGAAGAATGCTTGGGGAGAAGCTTATGATCAGTTGGTTTCAGCGATCAAAACTGAAATGAAGCCTCCTTCGGAGAGTAGTTGAATATAATTACTCCTATTATAATCTGCTCCTTTAAATTGAACTAAGTTTGGAATAATCCATGTGCCTTTCAGCCAGCACGTGTATTTAAGGTTTTATGGACGGATAGTCCGTAAATTTACTTGTGTAATGTTCCTTTTGCTTGTGTGCATTTGCATTTTGGGTTTGTAACGTTATGGGCAGCAAATCGCAGATTAATGGAATATTTTGTTTCTTGTCCATTTTGGTCATGCAGAACGTGCGTAGTCCTTAATGGATTATGTTCACACCCCTCGTGATACCAAAGAACGATCATCATTGGCAGAACCAGGACTCCAGTTGTGGGCACGACTCCGAAGGTGAAATGAGAAAAAACAATTTCCTACATAATACAAAAATTTCTTAGTGTTAAAATATCAAAAATTAAAGACTAAAAACCTTAAAAATTATTGAAATACACATACCGTAATATCGAAAATCACATTAACTAATCAACAATTCACAACTCATAAATTTCAATTTTAACAACTTGTCAAAAACCAAAAGAACCAACATAAGCCCAGACTTTCAATCTCCAACAAAATAAGCACTGACCTCGAATCTCCAACAAATTTTAAAAAACATCCTTACAACATCAAACACTGGCTCGGGGGTGGTTGCACAAAAAGCAATCTGGAGCCTGTATAGTTATCTCGTCTTACATAACCCGAGTAATTACGTGGTCAGAAGCTCTAGAAAAATAAATTACCACAGCCACAGCTTTAATCTGTAGGCAAACCCTTGAGGTTAAATTCATATAGCTTTAATATGTAGATCCTATAAAGAGAAAGGATTTTCTGACTGAATTTACTAACAAAAAAAAAACAATTTATCACAAAAAAGGCAAAAAGAAATGATCTTTTTTCTCCCTTATTTCATTTTTGCTAAAGTTTTTTACATTATTCCGAAATCCGAACTAATTACTTCTTGAAAGGCATAGGGGGAACACAAAACAAAAAATGTATAAAAGTAAAAGACAGAGGCGGGTGGACCTAGGATAACGTTTTACTAGTGATGTCACCGATTACTCAAATGTCAACAAATCCATTGAATTCGTCGGCACCAAATCATAGGACGAAGCGAGTAAACGATGTTTGGCTCTACGAAGCTCGAAGGGTTAGTACGTAAACCATAATTAAGTTATCTTTTACGAAAGTGGTTTTACATATTCGACTTGTAGTGGGAGTATTTTTTGCTTACAAAAAATATGTTTAAAAAAGATTCAAAAAAAGGTCATCATGGTGAGGCTTAAACATATTTAATAAGTGGGAGTTAGGTAAATGTCAAACCCCATTTCCCTTTTGTAATATGTAAGAGAGGACTTGCGTTAGCTAACGTAAAATTGGAAAAAAAATTAACGAATGTGTATGATATGCACTATTACGAGTATATGAAGAGTAAAAATTACTTAGACAACTAGCTGGATAGAAATAAAGATTAATTTAGATTAGTATGTGCATAGAATATGGAAGCAACACTTGGTTATGGACATTTGTTGGATAAGTATGTACTATATAGTTTATTATTCAGTTTTTCGATACCCATTAGCATACTTACGAGGGTAAAACCTTACCGTCAAGCCCATCAACAACTCAACCCAAGATGAAGCAAAAACCATGTTCTCCTCGCCACAAGCAGCCGCTGGTTTTAAGGCATGCGTTGTCACCCCAATGTAGACCCCAAAGAACATGGCTCTTCAAGCCATGAAGATCCGACTCTCATCTTTCTCAAGGATCGGTATAGAAGCTATATATCCGAAATTTGTCAAAATCCCACTGCAGCATTTTAGATATCTCCTTAATTTGTTTACAAAAGAGAAGTCTGTAGTTTGTACTATCAGATTCGAAAACTCGAGTATCGAAACGAAAGAACATGAGCACAGTGGAAGGGAGAGAGTTCACGGAAGATCAAGAAGCTTTGGTGGTGAAGTCATGGACAGTAATGAAGCAGAATGCGGGAGAATTGGCTCTCAACTTCTTCTTGAAGTAAGAAAAAGCATGTCATTTTTTTTCTATTTCTTTTTGGAATTTTTAGTTTAAACAGATAGGAGCGATCGGTAAACTGTTGGGCTCCTTTTTTGTAGGATTTTTGAGATTGCACTGACAGCTCAGAAGTTATTATCTTACTTGAAAGACTCTAACGTGATATTCCTAGGATTAAGGCAACCCAAGAGGGGGGGTGAATTGGGTTTCAAAACTTTTTCAAAAATTACCCCAAAGAGTGTGTTTGCTAGCTACAAAAGAAAACTTTAAAGCAATAAACTAGAGCACAAATAAAGAGATAAGGGAAGAGAAGCAAACACAATATTTAGGTGGTTCAGCAAGCCCGCCTACGTCCACCCCTCAAGCTCCTTTACCGAGTCTTGAGTTTTCTCCACTATTCTCCCTTCAACCAAGGGAACGGTTTCCTTACACTTGAGCTTGAGAAAAACCCTCTTCAAGCCTCAAGAACGAGTTTGAGAACAAACCTCTCCAAACTCCTTCTTTCGATGAACAACCCTCACCGAAAGGATGCAAGAGAATCACTCTCTTAGGAATGTGTATGTTTGAACAAAATTCTCCTCCAAAAACTCCCTTGATGGAGTAGATATTACAATGAGAAATGACTAGCTCTTAGGCTTCACACAATAACAAGGATGTGAAAAATGAAGAATATGTGTGTATGATTCTTGAATAAAGATTGGAAGATTTTTTATCACTCTAAGCCTTTGTAAATGATTGTGGACGATTTGGTTGAGTTTCAAAGGCATGGGAATGACTTTATATAGACTTCAGGAGAAAAATAGTCGTTTATAGCCGTTAGAGTGAACTGTTGAAACGAGTCGGTCGACCGCTACATGAACCGGTCGACCGTTTCAAATTTACCGTTGTTCAACGGTCATATTGTCTGAAGCGTAACGGCTCTCTATTAAATGCTACTGGTCGACCGCTACATGAACCGGTCGACCTCTACATGTTACCGTTACACAACGGTCGATTTGTCAGAGTATTTCTGAAGCTACCGGTCGACCGCTACACCAAGCGGTCGTAGGTCCGGTCGACCGCTACATTGAGCCGGTCGACCTCCTCATTCTAAGCTTCATCCGGTTGTTCTAAAAACTTGATTTTGACCAACTTAAAATACCCAATTTTAAACTCTAACTTCTCATAAGTATATAAAAAGGTTTGGAAGTATATTTGGGATATTTTGAAGGCACTAAAAAGGTTTTAATCTTACAACAAACATTAAAACGGTTTATGCAAGTTTTGAAAACTTATGCATGTGTGTGATTGACATCCTTGTTAAAGATGAAGTCTTAGAGTTACAAAGATTACCCTAGCGACTTGAGTCTTCACTTTAAGAGCACTTCCATTGAAAGTGATGTTGTTTGATCGCTCCGTGCTCATTTTTGGATTCGTTTTGCTTCCACAACTCAATTACTTATATTGTTATCATCAAAACATTGATTGTGACTCAAAGCCAACATAACGTTCCTCTGGAACAAAACTCAAAGCTCAAGTCCCACGCCATGAATGTCTTTATGATTGTAAGCATGCAGGTTACAACTTAATTGTTTGTCACCTAATATGTTTTAGGCTAAGTTTGAATGGGCAAAAATTGTTGAAACTAGTACGTTCAATTTGATGAAAAAGGTTTTGGGGTTTTGAAAAGGAAATAAAGTTTGTAAATAGTTGATGGATTTTATAAATATGATGTTGGAAGAAAGGTATTGGAGTCGGTGAAAAAGTAGTTGTTAGTTATTGTTATAAAAAATTCTTAACGCCCAAGGATTGGGAAAAAAATGTTTTCAATATTTGGGCTCGTGAGCCCTTTCAACTGTGTTTACTTACACCCTTTTAAGTCTTTGTTTTTCACTTATAAAAATAGCTTCTATACTTTAGTATTTGTATTTGTGCTTCGGGCCCATTCATGGTTTTAAAGCCGGCCCATATATTGTTGGGCTCACACTTGGGCCTAAGGCCAACTTGCAAGAACAGCGACCCGAGTTATTTCGCGAACGGTTCGTCATTCAATCGAAGGCCCAAAAGCATGTTCAGCCTAATTCTTTCGACTTATGGGAGATTTTTGACACTTATCGCAGACCTGTGAGTCAGCCGCGCAACTCCGGAAAGCTGGCAAAGTTACAGTGACAGAGTCGAGCTTGAAAAGAATTGGTGTTGTCCACTTTAAACTCCGGGTGGTCGATGAGCACTACGAGGTAGAACACTGAATTCTCATATGGTTGCCAAATAAAGTTAATTAAAACAGTGAAATGCTAAAGTACAAAGCAATACCATGTTTTGTAACTAGGTTGCTAATAAGCAAGTAATTGGATCACAGGTGACAAGGTTTGCATTGCTGGAAACTATAAAGGAAGCAGTGCCAAAAATGTGGTCACCGGAGATGAAGAATGCTCCGGGAGAAGCTTATGATCAATTGGTTTCAGGAATGAAAACTGAAATGAAGCCTCCCTCGGAGACTAGTTGAATATAATTACTCCTATTATAATCTGCTCCTTTAAATTGAACTAAGTTTGGAATAATCCATGTGCCTTTCAGCCAGCACGTGTATTTAAGGTTTTATGTACGGATAGTCCGTCAATTTACATGTGTAATGTTCCTTTTGCTTGTGTGCATTTGCATTTTGGGTTTGTAACGTTATGGGCAACATACGTACGTACGAGGGTAAAACCTTATAGTCAAGTATGTACTATATAGTTTATTATTCGGTTTTTCGATACCCATTAGCATACGTACGAGGGTAAAACCTTACTGTCAAGCCCATCAGCAACTCAACTCAAGATGAAGCAAAACCCATGTTCTCCTCGCCACAAGCAGCCGCTGGTTTTAAGGCACGCGTTGTCACCCGAATGTAGACCCCAAAGAACATGGCTCTTCATGCCATGAAGATCCAACTCTCATCTTTCTCAAGGATCGGTATAGAAGGAATATATCCGAAATTCGTCAAAATCCCACTGTAGCATTTTAGATATCTCCTTAATTTGTTGACAAAAGAGAAGTCTGTAGTTTGTACTATCAGATTCGAAAACTTGAGCATCGAAACGACAGAACATGAGCACAGTGGAAGGGAGTTCATGGAAGACCAAGAAGCTTTGGTGGTGAAGTCATGGACAGTAATGAAGCAGAATTCGGGAGAATTGACTCTCAAATTCTTCTTGAAGTAAAGAAAATGCATGCCTGAGAGGGTATGTCCTTTTAAGTTTGTTGAGTCTTTTGTTTTAGCTTGATTCAGGTGTCTAGAAGTATAAACATGAATAGGATGTTTAGATCTTCTTCTTCCACGAATTCCCGATTTTCTGGTTCCATTCCACCCATTCCAGGAATAGTAAATGAAGAGGAATTCGAGATCAATGAAGTCAACACCAACCTTCAGGATTGGAATATCCCTAAGGTTCCCAGTAGTGAAATCTACTCTAAGTCAAGTTTTAATCCTATATCCTTTAAAGGTAATTACCATGTCAAAACAGTAGAGCAGGTATACGCTCTAAGTAAAACCCATGAAAAATGCCAACTTCTGTCTCCTTCTGTTGTCAAAAAACATAGGGAACAAGGCTTTAACTACATCAACATCGGATTAGTTCAAGTTGCAGTAAAACCATTAACTCGCAGAGGAGTTGATGCTCCTGTCCTTCTGTGTCTACGTGATGCTAGGTTCACAGGCTACAGCACAAGTATCTTAGGAATTATCGAGTCAAGCCTTCATAATGGTCCCATCTATTTTGATTATTTTCCCGATTTTACCTTAAGCTTAAGTGACAAACATCTTCTAAAAGCATTAACCTTGAACATTAAAACTTCAGGTTATGAGATGTTAGAAGGAAGTCAGCCTTTAGCTTTGATCTATAGGATTTACTACAAATGTATTAGGACCAACCTCAACGTCCATGCTTTAGTAAAAAGTCCCAAAGATCAAACCTTGTTAATTCAAAGTCATACAAGTGATGCCAACATTAGGGTCCCCAAGTCGATCCGTTGGAATGAAGTAACTTTACCAAGCGACTGGTTGTTGGAAAATGAAAACCCAACCACTAATGTTTCTCAAAACATTAACAAGTTAGACATGATCCAGCAGTATCTAGATGGTACGGTTAGGATTAGTTTTGATGCACCCCGAGGAGGTTTTACACCCTTCAGGATCCAGGAACCAGGTAGCCAATCAGCCCGTAGGTCTACCTCTAGCCTTCCTGACACCATTAACCGACAACTTAAGGGTATCCATATTAACTCTCAGGTTAGTACACTCTTGTATTCGGTTAATTCTCATCTACCAAACCAAGCCTCTGCATGAGGACAATTAGTCGAAGATGTAGAAGATGACGGTCAAGAGTCAACAACCCAAACAGATTTCGGATATGTTAACCCATAGTTGATGACCATAAGTAAAGCTTTCAAGCCAGACATGAAAAAGCTCAAAGCTAATTTTATGTCAAAAGAAAATTCTAGTAAAAAAAATCAGTATCGTGAAGGACACCCGAAAGCTGAGAAACAAGTCATCTATGACTCATGGCAAGCTTTCATGCATCAGTTAAGTCAAGACATTCCCTTTTTTATTTACTTTGAAAACTACCATTCTATGAATGCCCAAGTTCGCACAAAAGCCAAATGGACTACTTCGGATAAGAAGTCCATTACCTCTAGTCATCCACCGCCAGAAACCATTGTCATAACCCATAAAGGAACTGAGATTACAGCTTCCCCCTTTAAGGTTGCTATTGACAATGATAGTAACAAGAAATTGGTTGAACAAAACACTTGCACCAACCAATGCCTTCAGACTATAGGTAAACAATTAGATAAAATTGAATCCAAGTTAGATCATCAATCTCTCATTTCTGATAAACCTTTACTGCAGCTGCCTAGTAAGCCTTTATGTGAGACCCCGACTTTATTTCTGTTATTTTGTTGTTTATGACTCCTTAAGTGCGAATTTATTTCTGTTATTCTCTGTCTCCAGTGACAAGTTATATGAATGGAATATTGATCGTTTCTCTGAACAAGAAATTCTTAAAAAACTCCAGCATATGACTATGGTAGCAAACATCTACTTAGTAAACCATTCCCTTAGTCATCCAGAGGTCGTTGATTTAATTGTCTCTAGTTTCATTGGTTCTTTACGCCAATGGTGGGAAAAGTACCTCACCGAAAGTGATCGTGCTCTCATTCGTTATGCTGTTCAACATGATGAAGAAGGATTACCAATTTTTGATGAAAGATTAGGTCAAGGTGTTAGTGATGGTATTAATACTCTTATTTATACCATTATTAAACATTTTCTTGGTACTCCTAGTAACATTTCATCTAGGATTCATGACCAATTACGTAACCTTAAGTGTCCAACCTTAAGTGATTTCCGTTGGTATAAGGACGTCTTCATTTCCCGTGTCATGCTTAGGGATGATTGTAAGAATCCTTTCTCGAAAGAAAAGTTCATTAATGGCCTCCCTAATCTCTTTGCCCATAAGATTAGAGAAGTCTTAAGTCAACCCTCAGGGATCATAGATTATGACACCCTGACTTATGGTGATCTTGTTAGTACCATCAACAAAGAACGTATGAAGATGTGTATCAACATGAAGATTAATAATTAACTTAGCAAAGATAGAAAAGCAGCTAAGTATAAAATGAGTAATTTCTGCGAACAGTATGGTCTACCTCCCATAGCACCATCCCATAGGAAACACCACAAAGAAAGGTCTTCTTTTAGAAAATCACACAAATACCACAAAAATTCATCAAGGAATTACACACTTCCTGAAGAAAGTAAACCTAGTAAACCTAAATTCTACAAAAAAAAACCTTTAGGAAGAAATCCAAAGAGAAAAGTAAAATCAGATGCTACAAATGTAAAAAAACTAGGGTTATGTTCGTGTTGAGTAAAAACGTAGGATTTTAGAGAAGTTGTGAATTTCTATGTTGATTAGTGTTTTTTTGGTGTTTGTGTAAAGTGGAGAGAGAAATGATTTGAAGTAATTGTTTAATAAAAAAATATTAGAGTTATGTGAAAAAGTATAGAGAGAGAAAATTTATGTTGAATAAAAAATTAAAAAATTGTTGGAGATTGTGTAAAATGTATTGGTGTTTGTGTTTGAATTCTAAATATGTTCGGTGGTAGATTTGTAAAATATATTTGGCATTTTCCATGTTGAATCTGCTGATCACTTGTTAAACATACTTCTCTTGTGATAACCATAACTTTCTGGCTTTGCTGTCTCTGAAGATCTGCGTGCCAAGAATCTATTGAGCGGGACCTAAGTCCTTCATGTCAAAGGACTTAGATAATTCTTCCTTGAGTCTTCTGATCATACCATCATCTTGACCAACAATCAACATATCATAAACATATAAAAAGAGTATAACAAAGTTACCATCTGGGAATCTGCGAACATAGACACACTGATATACTATTGTCCTTTTGTAATCATGGCCTACCATGAAAGAATCAAACTTCTTGTACCACTGTCTTGGTGCTTGCTTGAGGCCGTAGAGAATTTTCTTCAATTTGCAGACCAAATGCTCTTTCTCTGTAACTTCAAACCTTCCTGTTGTTCCATGTAGATTTCTTCCTCTAAATCTCCATGAAGAAATGTTGGCTTCATATCCATCTGTTCAATCTCCAAGTTTAAACTTGCTGTCAATTCGAATATTACTCGGATTGAGGTCATCTTTACTACTGGTGAGAAAATCTTGTCGAAGTCGATTCATTTCTTCTGTTGGAATCCTTTGACAACTAGTCGAGCTTTGTGCTTCACAATCTTTCCATGACTATCTTTCTTCAGCTTTAGTACCCAATTATTTCTCAATGCTCTCTTTCCTTTGGGAAGTCTAACCAACTCATAGGTCTGGTTCTTCTGCAACGAACTCATTTCTTCATGCATAGCTTGCATCCATTTTCTTTGTCTGTGTGAGTCTGAGCTTCCTGGAAAGTTCCTCACAGAATCAATGGGCGGCCTCTTCCAGACCTTCTTGGTTGGGCTCTTAAACTGGAGGTGGTACTTCATCTGTAACTTCAGGTGGAGGGAGTTGTTACTCCCCCCGCTCATATAATGGAGCTTCATACCTCTGTGGTGAGGGGAGACCACGTGGAGATGTCTGTTGATCTCCGAGTTCTAGTGGCTCTACTTCTCTTGTTTCTGCTATCTCTTCTCCATCAAGGATTAATTCTGAGCTTCTTGATGCTTCAGTTTGGTCCCATTTCCAGGATTCATTTTCTTCAAAAATGACATCCCTACTGAAAATCACTTTCTTGGTGATGAGATTGTATAACCGATATCCCATTGTTCTGTAACCGTGTCCAACAAGGATACAATTCTCTCATTTATCTTCAAGCTTGGTTCGTCTTGCTTCTGGGATCTTTAAATAGAGCCAAATACTCTAAGATGACTCACGTTGGGCTTGTGAGTACTCCAAGCTTCTTGTGGAGTCTTTGCATCTAAGCTTTTGGTAGGACATCTATTGAGTAGATAAACTGCACATAAAACTATTTCAGCCCATAAACTCTTGGGCATATCTTTATCATTCAACATGCTTCTGGCCATGTTAAGGATAATGCAGTTCTTGCTCTCAGCCACACCATTCAACTGGGGAGTGTAGGCTAGTATAAACTGATGTTTGATTCTTTGCTGCTTAAGAAATTCTTGGAAAGCACCCGCTGTGTGAGATCCCGAATTTACTTATGTCATTGTATAGGAGAGAGAGATTTTGCTATGATTTTCCTCAGGATGTAGGTATGTTTTAATTGGTGATTTTTGAGGTAAGTGTCGACACATTGGAACATAGTGTCGACACATTATACTAACACCCGAAAGTTTACCTTTTCCTGGAGACCAAAGTGAATTTTGACTAAGTGTTGTAAGTGTCGACACTTTGAGTCATAGTGTCGACACATTAGACTGATACCCGAGCGTTTATATCTTTCCGGAACTAGAGTGATTTTTACTAAGTGTTGGAAGTGTCGACACCTTGAGTGATGGTGTCGACACATCCAACTGAAACCCGAGAGTTCGCCTTTTTCCAGAACTCCCGTGGATTTTGACCAAGTGATGGAAGTGTCGACACCTTGAGTGATGGTGTCGACACATCCAACTGAAACCCGAGAGTTTACATTTTTTCCACTATGGCTAAGTGTTGGAAGTGTCGACACCTTGAGTGATGGTGTCGACACATCTTACTAAATATGTTGTAAGTGTCGACACCTTGAGTGATGGTGTCGACACATATAACTACATTCCGGAATTTTACCGGTTTGAAATACGCGAGTTGAAATTTATGAAGTAGGGGGAGGGCAAACTTGTCTTTTCCCCAACCATTTTCACGCTTATTACTCTCTCCCCCTTTGCCGAACACTTCATTTTTTTCCCCTCTCTCTTCAGCCTTTTCATTTTCCCTTGCCCTAAGTCACCCACCCGAAAGAAGAAGAAGGAAGAAGGAGAGGAAGAAGGAGAAGAAGAAGGAGAAGAAAAGAAGGAGGAAGAGGAGAGAAGCGAGGTAAATCCTTGCTGGCCGAAAATCGTGCTACTCTCTCTCTCTCTCTCTCTCTCTATTCTCTTCTTGTTTCCTCTTGTTGGTTAGTTGTGGTTGGTGATGTTCTTGTTTTCTTTTGTTGGTTGGTTGTGGTTTGATGGTAATTTGTCTAAGTAGTGTTCTCCTTGTGATTCATGGATGTTTAGTGTGGATCTAGGTATGTTCAAGGTAGATCTTGTAAGTGTAGCATAGATTTTTACATGAGAACATGTGGAAAAATGACTAGATCTGAAATGAGGGTTCAAGAGAAATTGGTTATGTGCTCTAGGTGTTTGATAAAAGGCCTAAGAGGGGATTGAAACCTAAGTTGAGCAAGTATGGCCGAATCTAGGGTTTGATGCATTAGATTGTGTATGTATGCTAGTGATATTGAGAACCACAAAGCCCTAAGTGTTAGGGATATGTTCAGATCTGGGAAAATAGGCAAGAGGACCAATAACGCACACTAGGTGTTTGGTAAACAGCCCAAGAGAAATGGGTACATGCAATGGTGTTAACTTGATAATTATGGAACCATGATTTGGTTGTAAACTTCGAGTTGAAGTTGTAAGTGGGAGGAAGGTGAGAGTATAGTTGTTGTTATGAGATGTTAAGTTAGCCTTGGATGTTGGTTGTGACATGTAGAGATTCGGATTTTGGTTGTTGGAGATTGTTGTGATTTCTGGAGTTACATATGCAGATTTCAAGGCTGGAATAGAAAGTGTGTTTTGTTGCATTGGTGGTTATCTCTTGATATTTTAGTCCAATTTTACGGGGTTGGTCTTGGAATTTGTTTCAAGTTAAGAAAGAGAGCGTTTTAAGATAACTTGCATGTGAATTAGAGGTATGACGAATATGTTATGGTATGAAAAATTAGTGTGAGGGTCTATTAAAACAAATTCGTGTGAGTAATGTATTGATTACTATATACGTTTAGTGAACCTATGAATGACAATAGTACGGTTCATTGTAGGTAACGAGACACTCGATACTCAAGCAAGCCTAAGGTAAGTGAAAATCTTTACAAACTGGAATGATACACTGCATGAAGAATATTCATGAATAAGCATATCAAGCATGACATTACCAAGCACGACATGAATGCATCATGATCATTTGCATTCATTTTCCTCATGAGAAATGAGACATTTTATGCAAATGAAAGTACCATTTTTATGCTACTTTATGACAAGTTTTATGACAAGTTAATTAACGAACCCAAGTCGGTCGGTACCGTACCAAGTCAAGAAGGTGAATCCATTCCGAAGGACGTTTACGTGAAGGATGGATGTCACCTAGGACACCCATACCGAAGGATGCTTGCAAGAAGGATGGGTAGTCCATGAGGTAAGTGCAATCACACTGAAGGATGCTTGCAAGAAGGTGTGAACCTCAAGGGTCGTGTCTAGCCACTGAAGGACGAATGAGAGAAGGTGAGCTAGCTCGACCATATGTAAGGTCCCTAAGGGAAATAAGGGACTGTTCCTACGGGAACGCACAACCCTGATGTCAGAGGTAAAAGAGGGCAAGTGGCCCACAAGATAAGATGTGAATCGATTTTTACAAAAGCAAGAGTAAATGCATGTGCATTATACATGCATCACGTTTCATAATCAGGCATGCAGCGCATTATGTTTACATGACTATGATTTCAAGTTCAAGTGCATGCTTACAATTTCAACCCATGTTTTAGCTATAATTCCTTACTGAGTCTTTCGACTCACAGTTTTAAATTGTATCATTCCAGATGATGTTACAGAGGTGGAATCTTAAGAAGAGGACCTTGAACCCTAGGAGAAGGGTTGATGAAATGTCTCTCTTGTTTGCTAATGTTAGGAAAGATTTAGCTAATTTTTGTAAAAGCCGGCATGAGCCACCGTGATGTGGTGGTCATGGGTTTCATTTGGCTTAGTTAGTTAATGTTTTAAACTGGTTGATATTTTGAGAATATGTTTAACAACCTTGAGTTATCAATGGAAAGTATGTTCTTATGCACGTTATACGCTAGCATTATAAGGCTTCTTTTTAACATTGAAGCATCAACGTCTTTTCCGCTGCAAGTATAGTAGTAAGTACGCTGGAGCGTCCCATGCCGGGAATGCTCGCGGCTGTCATTAGCCTCGTTTAGCTAGCGTTCGGGGCATGACACGCTGTGTATTCCCCACCTTGATCTGATCGTCGAGTCCTGATGCGATAGCCACTTTGCCTCTCAACAAGAGCTTTGAACTCTTTGAAGATGCCAAATACTTCTGACTTCATCTTGAGAAAAAAGACCCAAGTATTCCTGCTATAGTCGTCGATGAAGGTGAGGAAGTATCGATTTTGTCCATTTGAAATTGGCTTCAACGGACCACATACATATGTATGTACTACTTCAAGTGGCATGGTTGTTCTCCAATCAACTTGTTTTCCAAAGGCATTTCTATGTTGCTTGCTGAGAACACAGCTTTCACTCATCTCATTTGGGTGGTGGATGTTGGGTAAGCCATTCACCATCTTCTTGTTTCTTAGTTGCTTCAGGTTTTCAAAATTGAGATGTTCATACCTTAGATGCCACAACCAATCTTTGTTGTTGATGATAGCGCTCAGACACCTTGGCGTATCATGCTGAATTGCGAGAGGAAACATCATATTCTTTGCCATCTGGACTCGAGTGACCACCTTCCCTCGAGTGTCTGTAATTGTCAACTGTATATCCTTGAGGTTAATTGTGTAGTCTTTTTCCACTAGTTTTCCGAGGATCAATATTTGGTCTTCATGTCTGGCACATAGTAGACATTGGAGACGAAAGCATGATCTCCATCTTTTCTCTTGATCAATACATCACCTCTCCCTCGGACTAGGACTTTAGAGAGGTCCCCAAAAGAAATCACTCCCTGACCTTTCTCATCAAGTTTAGTGAATAGATTCTTCCTGCCAGTCATATGATTACTGGCTCCAGAATCAAGAACCATACATCATGGTTGTGATAGGTTGAGCTATGTGCCATCAGCATCAACGATTCTCCTTCAACTTGCTCTTTCTCTGCAAAGTTGGCACTGTCATTGACTTCATTCGTTAGTGGATTACTTTTGCACTCGTTACTATAGTGGTCATGCTTGTGGCAGTTGAAGCACTGAATGTTTATTTTATCAGCATTCTGGAGGTTATTGTAACCACCTTTTCTTCCTTTTGGGACGTAATTCTGTTGTCCACGTCCTCTTCTAGGAGATCCTCTTCCGCCTCTGCCACCTCCTCTAGGTTCATAGTTTCCAGAGTTGCTTCCATGAGGTCCTTGACCTCGTCCTCTTCCTTGTGAAGTCCTCGCATGTTCAAGTTTGTCTGTATTGAGGGACATCCTTGACTGTAGGGCCTGCAAAAACGACCCGCATCCTCTTCCTTGTTCTGCTCATGTGCTTGTAAAGAACCCACAAGGTCTTCTATAGACATGGTCTCCAGATCATTAGTTTCTTCCAAGGCCACGATTGTATAGTCAAATTTTGGATCCAAAGATCGAAAAATTTTCTCACAAATTCTCATATCTGTGAGAACTTCACCATTCCTCCTTAGCTGATTGAGAACCACCATGACTCGTGTATAGTAATCAGCAATGAATTCAATAGACTTCATATGTAAAGTTTCAAATTCACATCGTAGAGTTTGAAGACGAATTCTCTTGACTTTGCCAGGACTCTTATAGGTTTTCTGTAGGGTGTCCCATATCTCCTTGGATGTCTTTGCGGAAGCTAGTATTTTAAACGTGGCCTGATCTAGTCCTTGGTATATGATTGATTTCGCCTTGCAATCCTTCTTTCGATCAACTTTGAAGATTGTTTTTTGAGCATCTGGTGTCGATGCTTTGGCTTCTTTGGAGGAGATATCCTGGTACCCATCTTCCACAATGTCCATGACATCTTGAGCACCTAGTAGAGCTCTCATCTGGATACACCAAATGTAGTAGCTGTCCTTCGAGAGCTTTGGGATCACAGTTTGCGCAGTCTTATTTGACATCGGATCTCGAATTCCTTAAAACGTGTTCCTAGATTCTGAGACACCGTCGTTGAGTCTGGAAGGCCATAAAACCTTGGGAACCGGTCTTGGTTGGTCAAAAACCAGCCAAAAAATGAATCTGGCTGAGTTGACTCGACAGAGAACATTCTTCAGGAATATTCCGTTTAAGATAACGAAATATTCTTCTGTACCAACGGAATATTCTAACAGAGTTAACTGATGTGGCACTGTGGGACCACCTGTTCACGTGGCACTGTGGGGCTCACCGATAACGTGGCAGATGATGTGGCAATACGTTACAGGTGTTGTGGTCGTAATCAACCTCGCGAAAATTGACCGGCGCGTAGCTAGAGAGTGGCCGGAGTGTTGCCGGTGCGTGGTGGCGCGTGAGAGAGAGTGATGGAGCATGTGGCTTACTCTAGTGGAGTTTTTTTTGCTCTGTTTTCACCGTTGTGTGACTCAAATAAAAATGATTAGTGAATTACTCCCAAGCATAGGAGGTTGTCAAGTAATACTAGGGAAGTCCTAGATCATCTCCACAAGGAACAATGTGTTCAATTTTTCGTTCCTACCACCATTACAGTAAAAAAAACTATGTTCTATTTACAATGAAAATGGTATTTACAAGCGGAAAGGTTGGGTTTTTGGATACCATCCATGATTTTTGAGATTTTGAGTTGTGATCAATGTGAGAGCTAAAAACTTAATAAAGAGCTAACAAGAAAAACATGTAATCATAAACGTAGCATGAGATGGTGTTAAAACTAGATGAACTCAAGTAGTTGTCGAATAAACATCATTTGGCTAAACTTGCTGTAAGAGACATTTCATCAAACACTTTGTACCCAACCTCTAGCTAGTCACAATCCATTCATATCCACACTCAATAAAACTAACAAAAGCAAAACCAAACACTATTCTAACATTAAGGAAGTGAAATGAAAACATTACATAACATAACATTTAATCATCCAACCAAAGCAAAACTCAAATTTGGAATAAATGAAAAGAGTGTATTCGATGTAAACAACAGCAGAAGAAAACAATGAAAATAACTCTGAAGGAAAGAAACGAAAGAAACAAAAACTACTACAAAAGCTCAAAAGAAAACTAAGCCAAAAGCTCAAAAGAAAACTAAGCCAAAAGCAACAAGCTTTTGGTCTCTACGGTAGCAGCAAGAAAAGCAAAGGAAAAGGTGGTCTTCAGAGAAGATTTGGGAGACTCAGCAGCCACCCAAGAAACTTTCCGCAATAGCCAAAAAATAAGACTTTCGAACCCCTCTTTTGCTTTGCACGAAAATGTTCTTTTAAAACCTTCTTTTGGGGGGTCTTTGTTGTGACTCAGTAGCAATGCCCTAGGGTTTATTTTCGACTTCCAAAAATACCCTCCAGCATGGCGTCAGACGTATCGCGCTCGACCGACGCTCCACGTTCGCTCGAGCGTCTTTTGATGAAATTCGCACAGAACCGTATCGTGCGACCAATGCTCGTAGTGCTGATCAACCTGCCGCTCAAGCGTCTTCGTATTTTCAAACAGCAGCATAACGCGCGACCAGCGCTCGACAACGCGCTCGAGCGACTCTTTGATTTCAGCCTCCCTCTCACTTCCATGAGCTTACTTCATCTCCATTGTTCATATCCAAAATGTAAAAACATAAGTTAATATAGGAAATATTCCAATCATATTTATGAAAATGGAGACATGAAAATATGATGAGAGGGGAGAAAACAAATAACTTAAAATTACTCAATTACACTTGCTTTTCTCAAAATTAACAATTCGCCCCTTGCTAATGTCAAAAGCATAATTTTCTCATTTTCTAGTGGAAATGGTGTAATTGTGGAACTTTCTCAAGTGATAAATTAGCAAAATTGTGATACAATCACACCCCCCAACTAGATTTTTGCTAGTCTCTTAGCATAAATTGCGAAAATTAATTGAACAAAAAAATAATGCATTGAGACAACAATTCATTCACAAGCAAATCAGTCAATCAAAAGAATTTTCAATCACAATGACTTTACCTCTCACAATTTCAAACAATATCAGCATCTTTGAAATATTTAGTATCTCCTCTTAATAGTATTTAGGCAAAACGTCTAGAGAAATTACGATTTATCACCTTGACTCTCTCTTAGTCCTCATTTCTTCCACTGGTTGTCCAAAAGAGTTTCGACCTTATGATTGATCAATATTGATCCTAACTGCTTCAAAGCTGAAGGGTCTAGCAGTTTTCACGCCAACTCTGTTCTTAAGGGTTGTCGAGATTTCCAAACCCCCAAAGTTTAGGCAACTGTTTCTAGCCCTTTATTCAATAACAACTTAAGTTGCCCTTTTTTTTGGAATGGCACAGCTCAGTAGTCCTATAGTGTACTTCTCTCTATTCTAGTCATTGGTATGTAGATGAAGACTACTGAGAGATATCAGGTAAAAGAAATAGCTATTTCTTAGAATGTTTTGCCCTTCATCCTGTGAGAGCTAATTCTAAGGTCAAGCTCAGAAAACTTCCAAAGTTTGAAACTAGAGAGTTCACATCATCATTCATGTTTCATCAATGTCAAATTTGAATGCTCGAGAAGGAAAGAGTTGTCAACATGCATTAATAAAGTTCAACCACCATCACCATCTTACTAGGAGTCAGCAATTCAGCCTAATCACAGTAAAATGCATGATTGCAAAACGTGCAAAACCCTCCCCTCAACTAAATGAAACATTGTCCTCAATGTGAAAGCATAAAGGGAAACAAAAGAAAGATGGGAACACAGAGAAGCAAACCAAAAGAATGACAACAGAAAATCATAACCAACAAGTGCAAAACAAAAGGAAAAGAATGCACATGATACATAAAACAAAAAAGAAACAAAAAAAAGGAAAGGTCAGAGGACTCCCCTGGGGTCTTGCACAAGCAAGATTTCTTCATTTGGATCAAAGGGAGTCATAAATGGCTTGAGACGTTGTCCATTAACTTTGAAGCTATTTCCATTTTTTGGATCGACAATGTCTACCACACCATGAGAATGAACCTCTATTTAATGATGTATGGGCCACCCCATCGGGACTTCAGCTTTACAGGAAAAAGTTGCAGTCGGGAGTTATAAAGTAGCACTCGCTGATTAGGGAGAAGCTGTTTGTCTTTAATCTTCTTGTCATGTAGTGACTTCATCCGCTCCTTTGCCAAGCGGGCATTGTCATAAACTTCCCTCCTTGCTTCATCGAGCTCAGAAATCTGCAACTTTCTTAAACCTTTGGCAACATCAAGTGAAAAGTTAATCTGTTTTATAGCCCATAAAGCACGATGTTGAATTTCAACTGATTGATGACAAGCCTTACCATAAAGTAATCTGTAAGGGGACATCCCTAAATTAGTTTTGAATGCAGTTCTATAGGCCCAGAGAGCATCAACAAATTTTTCGGACCAATCCTTTCGAGTACGACGGACCGTTTTCTCAAGTATGAGCTTGATCTCTCCATTGGCCAGCTCAGCTTGACCATTAGCTTGGGGGTGATATGGAGTAGAGACCTTGTGAGTCACCTCATATTTTTGCATGAGTTTTCAAAAGGTTTATTACGAAAATGCGAACCTCCATCACTAATGATCGCTTTAGGCATGCCAAAACGTGCAAACAACTCTTTTAGAAAATGAATGACAACCTTTCGATCATTTTTCCTACAAGGTATGGCTTCTACCCATTTTGACACATAATCTATAGCAACTAAAATGTAAGAATTTCCAAATGAATTAGGGAAAGGTCACATAAAATCAATTCCCCAACAATAAAAAATTTCAAGAGTAAAAATAGGGGAAAAAGGCATTTCATTTCTTGCTGTAATTTTTCCAATTTTTTGACAAGGCTCATAGGCCTCACAAAATGATTCAACATCTTTAAACATAGTGGGCCAGTAGAGTCCACTTTGCAGAATTTTTGAAACAGTTTTCTTTGCAGCAAAGTGGACTCCACACGCTCCACTATGGAAAAAATGCATCACAGAAGTAAACTCATCATCAGACACACATCGACGTACCAATTGATCGGCATAATATTTAAACAAATAAGGGTTGTCAAAATAATAGTGTCGTACCTCTGCGAGAAACGAAATTTATCTAAAGCAAACACTAAAGCTAACAACTCTTTCTCGGTAGTGGTATAGTTTCTTTGAGCATCATTTAAAGTACGACTTGCATAATAAATGACAGTAGGCTTGTTATCCACTCGTTGGCCGAGAACGGCACCAAGAGCGAAATCACTAGCATCGGTCATAATTTCAAAAGGCAAGTCCCACCGAGGTGGTTGCATAATGGGTGCAACTGTCAAGTGTTTCTTCAAGGTCTCAAAGGCATGTTGGCACTCATCAGTCCACACGAAAGTAGTATCATTTTGCAATAAAGTACACAACGGTTTAGAAATACCATTAAATCCTTGAATGAAACGCCTATAAAAGCCAGTATGGCCAAGAAAAGACCGGATATCCCTCACTGTCCTAGGGATAGGTAACTGAGAAATCAGCTCTATCTTGGCTCTGTCAACCTCTATACCACACTCAGAAACTAGATGACCAAGTACCAAGCCACTACTCACCTTGAACTGACATTTCTCCCAATTCAACTGCAAATTCTTCTCTTCACATCTTTTCAAGACAACAGTTAAATTTTTCAAGCAATCATCAAAAGATTTACCAAACACAGAAAAATCATCCATAAAAACTTCACACATATCATCTAGCATGTCAAAAAAGATGCTCATCATACAACGCTGAAAAGTAGCAGGTGCATTAAATAAACCAAATGGCATTCTACGAAAAGCATAAGTACCAAATGGACAAGTGAAGGTGGTCTTCTCTTGATCCTCTGGTGCTATGGCAATTTGATAGTATCCAGAAAAGCCATCGAGAAAACAATAAAAAGTATTACCAGCTACTTTTTCGAGTGTCTGATCCAGGAAAGGTAATGGGAAATGATATTTTCGACTAACCGAATTCAACTTACGGTAGTCGATACACATTCTCCAACCCGTTACCTTCCTAGAAGGGATCAACTCTCCACTAGCATTTTCAATAACAGTTAAACCAGATTTTTTTGGAACTACCTGTGTCAGGCTTACCCACTTGCTGTCGGAGATAGGATAAATGATGCCCACAGCTAATAATTTCTTCACCTCTTTCTTCACCACCTCTTTCATGGTGAGATTTAATCTCCGCTGTGCATCACGAACTGGTCGTGCATCTCCCTCCAGAAAAATGTTGTGTACAAATCGAAGGGTCAATTCCTTTGATGTCTGCAATGGTCCAGCCTATTGCTCCCCGATGCTTTCTCAATACTTGCAATAAATCGGCTTCCTGTTTCGCAGTAAGTTGAGAAGAAATGACCACCGGAAATGTGTCTTCAGCTGGACCCAGAAAAACGTACTTCAAGTCCTCAGGTAGTGGCTTCAACTCCAATGTAGGAACTTCTTCTTCTGATGACTTCATGACTTTTGGTAAGTCAAGGGCTTCAAAGACTGGCCTACGCCAACTTCCTGTGTAGCTCACATCTGACAACTGAGAGGGGTCGTGTGTCTCTATTAACTGTCCCTCTACTTCTGTCAATTCTACTGATGGAGAAACTGTCTCAATAAGAGTTTCAGGTTGCTCGGGAAAGTCATCCTCAAATGCACTATCAGAATCAAGTACATATAACAGCTCTGAAACATCAAAGTCATCTATCAAATCAACTGCATGTACCTCTGAGTCGTCACATCCACTCGGCATCTTGCGGGCGTTGAACACGTTCATCTCCAATGTCATATTCCCGAATGTGATCTTCAGTACTCCACTTCAACAATTAATTAATGCATTAGAGGTAGCAAGGAATGGACGTCCAAGAATGACAGGTGCCTGGTAGATAGTGGAAACTTTCTGCTGCATATCCAGAACTACAAAATCCACTAGATAGTAAAATTTATGTACCTGAACCAAAACATCTTCAAGTATACCCCGTGGCACCTTGACTGATCTATCAGCCAACTTTAGCAAGATTGAAGTCTTTTTTAGCTCACCCAATCCCAACTGCTCATATATTGAGAATGGTAGCAAGTTCACACTGCTACCCAAGTCAAGTAAAGCTCTCCCAATGCGTGATTCACCAATCATAATGGAAATAGTAGGAGTGTCGGGATCTCTAAACTTCTGAGGAGTCTCGCTCACTATCAATGCGCTGACTTGCTCTGTCAAGAAAGCTTTCTTCTTTACATTCAACTTCCTCTTCACTGTGCACAAGTCCTTCATAAATTTTGCATATGAAGGAATTTGTTATATGGCGTCCAAAAGTGGTATATTAATCTTCACTTGCTTGAAGATTTCCTGAATCTTCGTATGATATTTGTTCTTTTGGTCAGCTGCCAATCTCTGAGGACAGGGAACCACAGGTCGGAACTCCCTACTCGTCTCTGCCTCATCACTTGCAGGTTTCGTTGCTTCAAGCCGGACTTCCTCTGGTTTCAAATTTTTCTCTGCTTCATCTGCCTCATTTACAACTTCAGGTGTCAAGGCAACTGTCTGTCTATGCACAGGCATCTCAGGTCAGGGAACTTCCTTTCCGCTTCTTAAAGAAATAACAGCCTTTGCTGTTTCAATTGATTCCTCTGAGACATTATGCACTTTTTGCTGCCGATATACTTGAGGATTAGGTTGAGGTTGTGCTAGGAATTTTCCTCTGTCAAGAATGCTTAATGTCGTACTCATCTTATTAATGGTACCCATAATTCATATATGGCCTGAGTTTTCTGACTGTTAGTGGCGGCCTGAATCTGCATGAACTGCTGAAGTGTGATGGCCATCTGTGAAACTTAGAATGTTGAGCAGCTACATTAGATTGGAATCTTGAAGGTGCTGCTGCAATCTGATAGCTCTGAGAAGTTTGATGTGGTTGATAGTGGTGCTGAGGAGCAGCCGGATGAGATGTCTGCTGAGAAGGCTAAAGAATTCCCCATTGCACATAGTCTGAACAAACTGTTTGCATTCAGGTGTAAGTGCAGTGTAAAAGTAGTTGACTAGCCTCCAAGACTCAAAGCCATGCTGTGGACAGATGTTCATTAAATCCTTGGATCTTTCCCAACAAGCGTGGAAGGTCTCATCACCTATCTGCTTAAAGTGGCTAATTTGCTCTTGCAAAAATTGAGTTCTCTGAAAAGGAAAAAATTTATGTAAGAACTCACGTTGCATGTCAGACCAACTAGAGATAGAATTTGATCTCAAAGAATTAAACCAAATCTTTGGTTTATCCTTTAAAGAGAAAGGAAATAAATGAAGATTAACAAATTCATCTGTTGTAGCTCTAGTAATAAAAGTAGTGCAAGCAAGCTCAAAATCCGTCAAGTGTTGGTATGGACTCTCGGAATCCATCCCATGGAATTGAGGTACTATTGACATCATGTCATGCTTAATTGAAAAATTAGAAGCATCATCAGGTAAAGCAATGCATGATGGTGATGTGGTGCGAGTGGGCTGCAAGTAATCTCTTAATGTTCTAGGTGCTTCTTCAGCCATATCTTCAACAGTAGCAGAATTTTCCAAATCAGAGTTTAAATCAATGCTACTAGTGTCCAACTCAACACTTGGCACGCTATCACTATACACACTATCAGCAGAATTCACTCTATATAGTCTATGTGTAGCATCTCTTGCCCAATTCATCAAACATGAGTGCCTAAGAGAGTGATATCAAGTGTATGTGTGTATGAAGTGTCTGTGTATGCACTAAAGAACCATGAACTAAAAATGTAAAATGGAAATAAAGAAAAATAATGGCAATAGAAAGTCAATTGAACGATGTGTTCAATTTTTCGTTCCTACCACCATTATAGTAAAATAAAATATGTTCTATTTACAATAAAAATGGTATTTACAAAGGGAAAGGTTGGGTTTTTGGATACCATCCATGATTTTTGAGATTTTGAGTTGTGATCAATGTGAGAGCTAAAAACTTAATAAAGAGCTAACAAGAAAAACACGTAATCATAAACGTAGCATGAGATGGAGTTAAAACTAGTTGAACTCAAGTAGTTGTCGAATAAACATCATTTGACATTAAACTTGATCCAAGAGACATTTCATCAAACACTTTGTACCCAACCTCGAGCTAGTCGAAATCCATTCATACCCATACTCAATAAAACTAACAAAAGCAAAACCAAACACTATTCTAACATTAAGGAAGTGAAATGAAAACATAACATAACATTTAATCATTCAACCAAAGCAAAACTCAAATCTGGAATATAAATGGAATATGACATTCGCTCCAACAAGTTCTACAATGAAATGAGAGTGCAACAATAAATGAAAAGAGTGTATTCGGTGTAAACAACAGTAGAAGAAAACAATGAAAACAACTCTAAAGGAAAGAACCGAAAGCAACAAAAACTACTACAATAGCTCAAAAGAAAACTAAGCCAAAAGCAACAAGCTTTTGGTCTCTACGATAGCAGCAAGAAAAGCAAAGGAAAAGGTGGTCTTCGGAGAAGAGTTGGGAGACTCAGCAGCCACCCAAGAAGCTTTTCGCACCAGGCAAAAAATAAGACTTTCGAACCCCTCTTTTGCTTTGCACGAAAATGTTCTTTTAAAACCTTCTTTTTGGGGGGTCTTTGTCGTGACTCAGCAGCAATGCCCTAGGGTTTATTTTCGACTTCCAAAAATACCCTCCAGCATGACATCAGACGAATCGCGCTCGACCGACGCTCAACGTTCGCTCGAGCGTCCTTTGAAGAAATTCGTACAAAATCGTATCTTGCGACCAACGCTCGTCGTGCCGCTCGAGCGGTTTTTGGAGATTTTCAAACAAAGACTTCACGCACGATCGGCGCTCGACCTGCCGCTCGAGCGTCTTCGTATTTTCAAACAGCAGTATAACGCGCGACCAGCGCTCGACAACGTGCTCAAGCGAATCTTTGATTCCAGCCTCTGTCACTTCCATGAGCTCGCTTCATCTCCATTGTTCATATGCAAAACATAAAAACAGAAGTTAATATAGGAAATATTCCAATCATATTTATGAAAATGGAGACATGAAAATATAGTGAGAGGAGAGAAAACAAATAAATTAAAATTAACAATTCGCCCCTTGCTAATGTCCAAAGCATAATTTTCTCATTTTCTAGTGGAAATGGTGTAATTGTGGAACTTTCTCAAGTGATAAATTAGCAAAATTGTGATACAATCATTGTGACCGTCTCGACGAGCACAAAAAGGTGGAGGGCTCAAAAAGGGATTTTGTGCACTTTGATGTTTGAACACCTGACCAAACTTTCTACTTTCTCGCCAGAATTTGGCTCTGTGATCTCTAAACACACCTATGATACCACTGTTGGGAAAACAGGGATAAAAAACAATAGAAACGAGACATACTTTGGAAAGAGAAATCTCATTGACATAACAACAACAACAACTCTTCACAATCACTCTTTCTCTCTCTCTCTATTTCTCCTCTCTAATGCTCGGTAAGTGCAATTTTGTTCATGCTCAACATGTCTATTTATGGGGGCGGGGGGATAAACGCAATTGGCTAGTTGTTTTGGGAAGAGGATAAACTTCAAGTTGGATATGAGCAAGTTCAACTTGCGTGGATAGGATAAGGGCAACTTGCATGGATATGAAACCTTCAGCGAGGACTTCTCGTTGAGCTCTTGCTTCTTCTCTCTTACAAGTTTCCTGGCAAATTCTCAAACTTTGTAATTCTCAAAATGCTTTTTGGACCTGATGTTCAACAGCTTCTTGATTTTCCATATGACAAGCAGTAACAACATTAATCTATCTGTAGAGATCCTAACAGATTTTTCAGAGGCACTGGAATAAAGATAGCTTCGCGTGGGGGTTGTGTAGAAGAAAAAAAGTTGACGCAATTCTGTTTTTCTTTGGGTTTATAGCTGGACGACGCCATTTGAGAAAAAAATGACAAGCGGATTCATTTGGCAGCTGATGTGGCCATGTGGACATGATGCTGACGTGTTTTAGGCTTCCGTTAAGCTGATGGACAGAAGTGATGAGAGGACTTTTATGTCAAAAGTATAAAATATAAGTGATTTAGATTAAGTTTGAATTCGAAGGAACCGAAAAACTGGTATAAACTTATGAATTAAATTGATAATGTTCATTGATTTTAAAAGAACCGAGTAGTTTTCGGACTTTTTCTTAAGCTGAAACGGGAAAAAAGAAAATGAGGCCGGTTAGGTGTTCATGCTAAATAATATAATATTTGAGTGGGGTTCAATGTAGATGTCCTTTTGAATAACAATTGCTTTTATGTGAGTTTCTTTAGCCTTGTAGAAAAAAGAAGCTTAGGAATTTATGTGAACCTGGATATGCTCGAAATAAGACAAGGAAAACAAACACAGAAAATACTCCAACTTGCCGCACAATTTGCCAACACGTGGGCCATCACATTATACCTACGGAGAACCCAGGCAATCTTTCAGTCCGCAAACTCTACCAAACTAGTTATGATACCATCAACCAAGGATGAAATTGCCCACAAATTCGGGCTGGTCAGGAGAAAGAATATCATTACAAAGCACCAGAATCGCACTCAAAACAACCCGAGGCCAACATTGTCTAAGATATTCACTTCAAGATTATACAGAATAAAAAACCTTCGAAATATTTATGACAATACATGTAAAGGAGAAGAGACTTGTAATTACGTATTTCAGGGTCAGCCATAAGAGAAAGCATGTTAAAGGTTGATTTAAGATGATAAGTGAATAAGGAAAGAACAATATGAAATAAAAGAAAATGAAAAAAGAAATGTAAGTATACCGTAATGATATCGAAGTTGAAAAGAAAAAAAATCAGTAGTTGCTAATTTTTTTAATAGATAAATAATAAAAGACGTTTAATTCAATTGGCCGGTACTGACTAATGCCTAGAAAAAGAGCGACGGGAATGAAATAGTTTCCACCCTTTTCTTCCTCTTTCACTCCAATCACACTCTCTCTCTCTAGGCACAAATAAATACTGATTGAGAAGCGGTTCCCACGCACCTCTGTAATAGTGTTGATTTAGGCAGAAACAGGCCCAACCACCCTCGCTGCCAGTCCTATGTAAGTATAAGAGAAAGAAAAAGAAAAAGGAGGAAGAAGAAGGGGAAAATACAAGAAGGAAGAAGAGAGAATGATAAGGAGGGAAAAGAAAGACAAATATAGATGACGAAACGAGGGAGCGAAAGCAGAAAAAGAAAAGAAAAGAAACAGATCAGTATCGATTTTTGATATTTCCTTCAAAAAAACACTTTTTGTTTTCTCCACACCAGCAGCCTCTTTATGGTGGAGGGGGGAGCTCCGGCTCCATCATCCCCCCTCCTCCTTTTTAGTTTTCTTCTCCTCCCTCTTCCCTCTCCCCTCTCCTCCTTTCTAGTCTGTTTGGCTGGCGTTGGAGCCTAACCGAGACGACTTGCCTCGACTTCTTGGCCGTACGCGTTGGTTTCTCTCCCTTGCCTTGTTTCGGCGAGTCTGCCAAGCTTTCACAAATAGCTTGGATCTTTGCGGTGGAATGGAGAGGTTGGTAGTCACGTTGATTGCGGAGCTTGGGGAAGTTGCGCATGGCAAAGTCGCCTCGGAGCTTGTAGGCATCCCTATCGTAGGCCCAGGCTGCTTCTTCGGTGGTGTCGACGTTGCCCAGCCCGAGACGGGTACGGTTCTTTAGGAGACGGAGCTGATTACACAGATATGGGGTACTCTTCCCGATCGAATTTCCCTTGTTTTCCTGTCAGACGTTTTCCCTCTGCTATTTCGGTCTTACCTCAGTCGGCTGGTAGAGATGGATTTGATCTTCCTCCATTTGCGCTTTCTTGGATCTCGGTTGTACACCTGGAGGCTGATCCTCGGGTTATTTTGGCTAATATCAGTGATTCTGACAAGTTTGACTAGTCCTTAGCCTATTATTGTTGAACACGCTGGCCAGAATAGTCCTCAGCCTATTATATTCCTCATCCTTATCCCTCCCTTACTTTGCCTGTGCACTCACCAGCTGGAGATCCTCCGATCCTGTACTCCCCAGAATCTCCATGGACCTTTCTGTGGCCTATGTTATGCTTTCGCCCGTTTGGGCTAGCCCCTATGTTTAGGGCTTGTTTTATGTTATGCTTTGGCCCGTTTGGGCTAGCCTCTCTGTTTAAGGCTTGCTTCGGTTTAATTATATGTTTTTCTATTGTTTGCAATTACAGCTGGGATTGCATGTTTAGCAATCGTCTGGAGTCAGCTCACCAACTCTGTTGGCGGTCCTTCAGCGACAGTTCTTTCACGGGTTTTCCGTGTTTCCAAGGGCCCTCGGGCCCGCTCGCTTCGGGCTTCATGTCCGCCACCTCTGTGGACTTTGTGTCCTCTTTAAAAGCCACTTTACTGTTGTCCCCTCCGCTGTAGCTTGTAACGCCTCTTTTGGGTTATTTTCTTTGTTTTTCTAGGTTGTAATTTTTGTTTGTGTGTTTTTTTAATATATAGAATTAGAAGTTTCAATAAAAAAGAAAGAAGAAAAAGAAAAGAAAGAAGTGAAAAGAAAAAGACGAAAATAGAGAAAGATAGGAACGAGAATAACAAAGATGAGGAGGGGAAGAGAAGAAAAAAGAAAAATAACTTAAAAACAAGATCTTTTCTTGAAGAACTTTGCTAAATAGCTTTCTTAAGGAGGTAGAAAATTTAATGTAAGATCAAAAGTTCGAAGAAAAATAGAGTTGGAAGAGAGAAGGGAGAGCTTCTTTCTTTAGCAGGGTCCCTACGGTTCTGGAAGAAAAAAAGGAGACTGCGAAGACACAAAATTTACCAAAAAAAGAAGAAGAAGGGGAAAACGCACCAGAGGAGATAAAAAGAGGCGGTGGGCGGGGAAATGACCGATTCGTTTTGACAAAAGAGCCTTGAAGCTTCTGAAAATATGATCGTTGGATAACGGTAACTTGAAGCGGTCGACCGGTTCATGTAGCGGTCGACCGACTCGTTTTAACCGACGATTCCCAACGGCTATAAACGGCTAGTTTTCATATGTGGCCTATAAATACACCTTCATTTCGTCCAAAATGAATAACCAACGACTGCATATCATTTCTATTACTTGAGAAATATTCTAAACCTTCCATTTCTATATTTCTCATATCATTCACACAAAACACACTTTCATATCCTTGTCTTTGTGTGAATAAAGAGATAGTGATTTCCGCTTTCGTATGGATTTTTCAAGAGAGTTTTTGTTCTTCAATCTCCCTAACTAGAGAGTTGTTTCCGTTAGTGAGGTTGTTTACTAAAGAAGAAGCTTTGAGAGTGTATATCTCAAGCTTGGTGAGGTTGTGAATGGTGAGCTAGAAAAACCACTTGGGTGGGTTTGAGTGTTGAGCCATAGAGAAAACACTTGTACGGTTCTCTAGCACCCGGAAGCTAGAGTGTAAAGCTATTGGAGAATAGTTAAAAACCTCAAGGCTTGGTGAAGGAGCTTGAGGGGTGGATGTAGGTGAGTTTGTCGAACCATACATATAAACGTTCGGACGCGTTTTGCAAAAAGTCCGAACGAAAAATAGAGTCCGGACGGTACATCAACTGTCCAGACTGTGATTTTTAAACAAGACAGTTCTTCAACGCACGGACTCTATTTTCAGTGGAAAAGCTTGTCAAAATCAACCCAAATCACAAACACTTCAATATAAACACATCACAACCAACCGCAAACTCCATTACAATCATTTAGACCCTAAAATTTCAAAAAACACATGCTTTCATATATTAAAAGACATGTTTTTCATCTTAGAAAATTTCAATTTAAAAACCACTAAACTCAAATGCAATCTAATTTCAAATTCTAAAAGAGATAATCCTTTCACACCCTCTTCAATGAGATTGGACGCCCAAAATTAGCTCTCCGCTTCTCCTCGTTCTCAAGTCTCTCGTTTACTTTTTTTTCCTGTTCCTCCTCCACTGTCTGTGAATCTGTAACTTTCATACACTTGAATATCGTTCGGACACAGCACAGGAAGTTCGGACGCATAGGTGTATTAGTTTTCAGGGGAATTCATGCCGCCAAAATTTCATATACGTTCGCACCACGATGTAACCGTCCGAACTCCCTCTTATAGTTTAACACATTGTTTTTGTAATTCTCAAACGACATTGTATGCTCATTAACATAGACATTCGGACGGTCCCATATCGTCCAAAAACTACCTTACATCACACGAGACCGTTTAGGAAATAAAAACACGATAGCGTATGATAATAAACAATCACTTTCGCACATTAGTAAACACGCGCCCGCACGGTTTTTTGAATATCAGGTGTCCCGACCGTATAAAGAAGTGTTCGGACGGTGTGTTTTATATAATACGACACCGTTCGACCTTACATTAAACAGTCCAGATGGCTACATTAACGTTCGAACGGTTTTGGACGATTTTGATATTTTTTCATTTTTTAATTAACTTTATTAGCAAGTTTTAAATAACCAAAGTTAGTTAATAATGTAAATAATCTGAATTGGATTAAGTTCTAATATCAATATTTTTTTGAATGAGTGTACCGAAATTAGAAACGTAACATTAATTAACATATTCTATAAAGTTCTAATAAATACAAATAACAAAACTGAAATGACATAAATATATCAAGTATCGTCAAAACATTATATGAACAAAAACATCAAATAAAACTAATACATGTCCACAAAACATAATATAAAATTAAATGTCCTCAAAACATAATAAAAAAATAAACGTGTTAATAAAAATAAATAAATGTAGACTACTGCTCATCATCATCATCATTATCATCCGTGAGGTTTAGGACGTGACGGACATGAATAAGGTGCTCCTGAAATTATGTCAAGATTTGTGAAGAAAAAACTTGAGTTTTGAGAGATTTTTTAGGAGAAACGGTTCGGTGTTTGTGAAAATGACGAACTGTTCGTCTTTTCAAAATACGTCGCTAGCGTCTAGACACCACGTAGGTCGTTCGGACTACGTTCTGCACACGTGACCCAATCAACGTACTTCATATTAAATGCCAAAATTTAAACCGTTTAAAACTGATCGACACAATAACCACGTCCAGACGTTGTATCAAGGAGTACGAACGTCCAGTCCGGAAGTTGAAATGAATTGACGCAACGTGGAAGCGCACATATGGCTGAATAAACGGTGAATCCAGTCCAGACGTCTGTAAGCCGTGCGGACAGTTACAACCGTTTTTAACTTTCGAATAACGAAAACACGTGTACGCCATGCGACGGTTACGAGAATGTCCGGACGGGTGCCTAAACTGTTCCAACGCGTACCTCATTTACTCTCAGTTGCGATATGGGAGTCCGGACGCGCATGGACAGAGTCCGAACGGCTAGCAGATTAATTTCGGAGGTTAAATTCACTCAACTTACTTTACTTAATAAAACTTAATTTATTTAACTGATGTAATTTACGTAAATAATTTAATATATTTCATTCAATTTCACGCAATGTAATTTGGCCCAAATATTTAACTTTATTTATTTATTTTGAATACATAAAAAATATATATAGTTAGGCATATTTTTATATTAAATATCCGTTACAACTAATCATCAATTTAATTGTAATTGCAAGGTAATTACTCTAACCGTTACAGTCTAATTACACTAATCGTTCTGTTAGTGTAATCACCCATTTTATTTTACTAATTATCTATTTAAATTGTAATAAATTTAATCTAGTGAAAAAACATAATTAATATAAAATATCAAAAATAATCCAAATACAGAAGGAAAAACACAATCATAATGTCTAGTACAAGCTGGAAACGTTCATTCAAACGATAAATAAATAATAGTGATAAAGCATAAACAGAAGACTAGTCCAAATCACGAGCTACGACTGGCTCGTCCAAATCTTGTCTGAGGGCATCACGAACATGCGCCAATTGCTCCTCCATATTATCCACCCGTCTGACGAGTGTCTGCAGCTATACTGGAACGATATAGACAGACTGTGACAACTGAGACAAACGTTCTCTCATCCTCATCAGTTTCATCTGCATAATATTTAGCTTTTCCGTTATAGCCCTATCCGTTAAAACAAGTTTGGTCTTCAGACAAGTCAAGCGGCATTGGAGCTCCATGCACAACGAATGTGTCGGCTGCACTATTGCCCGAATAGTCTCGTTAACTCCGCTAAATAGGCGTTTGCCCAGGCTGGTTGCTCTGTTTGTCCTCCGATATTGGTGATACTTTTCCCAGAGCATTCTATGGTCAACCTAGCAAAAACCGTCCGAACATGAGCATAAACCGTTCGCACGAACGTCAAACTGTGTCGTTTAAATTTTATGATGTTCGAACCTAACAAAAATTATCCGAACTTACAATGACCATCCTGACATTTCATTAAACGTCCGAACGGTGTAAAAAGACTTCCGAACGTGTTTCGATGAACACCAGCAAAACAAAGTAATTTCATAGACCAAATAACACAAAAAACTAAACAATGGACTGTATTTAATCGAAATACATGAAATTTATGAAGGAAGTTTTACCTTAAGTTCCTTGAGAGATCTTAAATGGATAGTGAAAACGTTTGAGAGCAGTGAGTGAGTTTGTGATTTTGACAAAGTCTGGCGGTTTTAATGTGCCCAGTATCCATCCGAACGTGTTTGATTAGCGTTTAAACTCTTCTCAAAGGTTATATTGACACGTGTCTCTATCAAATTTAAATTCATTAAATATGTCTGATTCGAAAAGGTTCTAGAACTTATACGGTCCGGACATTATTCCTTGGTTCGGACGGTATTGATGCCAAGTGTCTGAAGTTTTGCAACGTGGAACCACACGATTCGCGGAAGAAGCATTTATAATTGTGCGCACCTTTTTTATTGTCAGAACTAGCGTATTTTTTTTTCTGTTGGAACACAGTTGATAACTTCCGGACTGTATAGAGTGTTCATGACGATTTTTTATTTGTCAGTCTATCCTGACGATTATTATTCATTAGGTAATGTCCATTCGGACGTTGTATAAAAATAGTGTATTGTAATTATCACTCAGTTACGACGATTTGGAATTTGTCATCGTACAGGGCGTCCGAACGGTTTTCTTGTTCGTCCGGACGTTCTTTTGTTTTTGTGACGATTTTTATCGTCACTCATTCACTACGCTTGTATGTCGTCTGAACGTGGTTGTGATCGGTCCAGATGGTTTTGGCGCTCCTGGATTGTTTTGGGTGACGAAATTAATATTTTTTCATGGAAAGTTCACTTTAGGTGACAAGATTTGGTTTGAAACCATAAATTTTGTTACCTAACGCTACATTTCTTGTAGTGGAGATTTAGACATGTCATGAAATACAGCAAAACCAAGAAAAAATGTTTTGAAATGAGTATCTAAAGTAATAATGAGCCGATTTTATTTGACTTTGATATTGAGGCTTAATAAAGCTAAAGCTAAGGTAAAGATGTCTTGTAGAGTTCAGTCACGCATAGAGGCGAAACTACACAGTCACGATTTGCTGACGACCGACCCCATCGCCCTGAGAAATCCTTCAAAAATATTTTCGGGTTAATTACATTTCCCCTCCATGAACTTACACCCCAATCTCAAATACCCCCTTATACTCGAACTCGTTATAACCCACCACCATGGATTAAGTGTCACGCCCCGAACGCTAGCCCGAAGGGGGTTAATGACAGCCGCGAACATTCACTCAATGAATGTTCCAGCGTCTTCTCTTATTATTGCAGCGGAATTTTTTTTTTACACACATAACTGAGAGAGACGGCCGAAGAGATTTACTATAAACTTCAACTTATACAAAACGACTTCCTCGAAATAGGGTAAGCGTCTTAATGACATCTCATGACTGCACAGCTGAAGTACATTATCTAAGGGATTCCATCAATTCCTCTTCATATTGACCTACTCATAACATCTTTGTAAAACATTTTGAATCCTTATACACATAACGTAGACATACACAACTTTACTAGGCCGAATAACCCATGACCACCACACAACGGAGGTTCATGCCGGCTCTTCAAAAATTTACATCTAACCTTTAATGAAACAACAAGACAAGATGAGGACGTTCCCATCGGTCCCTCTTCTAGATTTTCCCACCTGAATTCTTATCTGGAATGATACAATTTAAAACTGTGAGTCGAAAGACTCAGTAAGGAATTATAATTAAAACATGGACTAGAAATCATGGTTTGGAAATATGAACTTGAAATCGTGAGTTTGAAACCATGAACTTGTTCTTTGAACTCATAATCTTGAACTTGAAATCATAAGCATGCATAACTTGAAATCATCATGAACTTGATATCATAATGAACTTAAAATCATAAGCATGCACTTGAACTTGTAATCATAAGCATGCACTTAAACTTGAAATCATCATGAACTTTAACTTGAAATATCATGTAAACGTATGTAATTCATGCATGATCATGAATTTTGATGCACGTGTATGCCTCATGATTGCATATGCACATGCACTTGCTCTTGAAAACATCACTTATACTTATAAATCTATTGCTTTTGGAAAATCTTTCCAATCCTTATCTTATGGGCTACTTGAGCTCCACTCACCCCTGACATCAGGGTTGTGCGTTCCCATTGGAACTGTCTCCTATTTCCCTTGGAGACCTTACATATGGTCAAGCTAGCACACCTTCTCGCATTCGTCCTTCAGTGGCTAGACTTGACCCTTGGAGGTTCACACCTTCTTGCAAGCATCCTTCAGTGTGATTGCACATACCTCCTGGACTACCTCATCCTTCTTGCAAGCATCCTTCGGTATGGGTGTCCTAGGTGACATCCACCCTTCACGTAAATGTCCTTCAGTATGGATGCACCTTCTTGACTTGGTACGGTACCGACCGACTTGGGTTCATTAACTTACTTGTCATAAAACTTAACATAAAGTAGCATAAAAATGGTACTTTCATTTGCATAATATTTCTCCTTCTTTCTTATGAGAAAATAGATGCAAATGCAATTGCTCATGATGTGCTCATGTCATGCTTGATGATGAGTAATCAACTTTTCATAAAATGCTTCTCTTTCTCTTTCCTTCTAGAAAATCATGCAAATGCTCTTGCGGGTCATGCTTGATGACAAATATCTCATAAAACTTTCATGTTTTCAATTGCACAAAAACTTCTTTCATGCTTTCATGCAAATACATAAATTATGTCATGCTTGTTGAGAAATAACTTGTCATGCTTGGTTATAAACCTGTTATGCTTGTTCATAAAAACATGCTGCGTATCATTCCAGTTTTCATAACAAGTAAGTTCTCACTTAAGGAAGTAAGTTCCACTTACAATTTATACTTACAAACGTAAGCTCCTCTTACCTTCGCTTGCTTGAGTGTTGAACGTCACGTTACCTACAATGGATCATACTAGTGTTATTCAAAGGCTCACTAGACGTATAGAGTAATCAATCAATTACTCACACTTCATCATACAACATAAGGTATTTTCTTAAGGATGCCGAAGCCATAAGAATTGAGTTCTAACTGACCCTGACACTAATTTTCATAGCATATCAAAATTCTAACTAATTTGGAGTTCGTTTCCCACTTGAAACCTTTACCCGAAAATACAAGCTGCTGAGGACGTCCAAGCGGGCAGCCCCGACGCCTCCAACTTAAAAATTCCTAACTTCAAAACCATGACTCCAAGGTACATGAAATTTATCTTGAAATATTCATCTTTCATAGGTCTAGATTGGGGGTAAAATTCACCACAACATAATGTGCTATACATTTTCATAAACACTTCATATTAAGCAAAAATCATACACCCACACTATTGTTGTTCCAGCTCGGCCCTCCATTTTCAAAATATCATAACTTATGAATTACACCTCCAAATCACACGAAATTCACCTTAAAATGTTCTCCTTTCATAAACTTAAAATTCAAGACTAACTTCGTAAAATTTGGACTTAAAATGATCCCTCAAAAGGGTGCTCAAAATGAGGTGATATTCCGGACGTGCAAGGCTGCTGGCAGCATGACGTCCGGGCCTTGAACAACGCATAGCTCCCCCAATAATAATCGGAATCACCCAAGGTATGGCTTAAAATCTTCCTATTTCCAAGGCCTATAATCTAGGATCCTATTAAGATTAAGGGATAAGAACAATTGCATCAGAATACACTCCCAATTTGAGCCTTGAAATCTGCAGAGGTTAAATTTCAGCAACTTGTCTAACAAGCATTCTCTATAATTCTCTATGATCTTTAACATAACCGGCCACGCTTATGAATGTTATGGGTTTTCCAATTCCACAACAATAGGTCATATAGAATGGGCCTAACCTTTATAGGTGAAATCAGCAACAAAGAAGTTTCATTTTTCCTATAAGTTTCCTCCCTTTGTAATATAACCTTCTTCATGCAACAACTTCACCCATGATTCTAAATTAAAAGCCTCAGCTTATTTTCCAGCAACAACACTCAATACCACAACCACTCGGCCATGCATGCTCAAATAGATTTCAGCCCTCTTTTGGGCTTTTTATCAAACACCCAGGGTGCAGCAAACAACCTCTCTCTCTTGAACATATTTTCTTTTTCAGATCTGACCATAACTCTCCATGGTTCCATATACAACCCATACTACTCTTTAAAGCTTACTAGATCTACATTTTCTTCAAAGAACACACATGAACACAACACATACAAGGAGGAAACCAAATAAACTTCACAACCAACAACCATTAAAGGAAAGGAGAGAAAATGAGAGAAATGGGTGATGGCCTAGTCGGCCAAGAATGGCTGAAATCCCTCACCTCCTTCTCTCTCTTTCTTTCTCTTCTTCTTCCTCTTCTTCTTTTCTCCTTTTTCTTTTCTTCTTCTCCTTCTTCTTTCTTTCTCCTTCTTCTTCTTCTTCTTCTTCTTCTTCTTCTTCTTCTTCTTCTTCTTCTTCTTCTTCTTCTTCTTCTTCTGTTGTGTGAGTGTGCTAGGGCATTGAGGGTGCTAGGACATAAGGGAAATGAAAAGGTAGCAGAAAAAGGGGGAAAATGAAATGTTCGGCCAAAGGGGGAGAGTAATAGGCGTGAAAAATGCTTGGGGGAAAAGACAAGGTTGCCCTCCCCCTTTCTTCCCTCCTTCACGTGATTTCCCCAACTTTCGAGTTGTAATTCAATGTGTCGACACCATCGCTCAATGTGTCGACACTTCATACACTTAGCCAAAATCATTTTTGAGTTCCGGAAAATGTAAACTTTAGGGTTGTAGTTTAATGTGTCGACACTAGGCTCCAATGTGTCGACACTATGCTCCAATGTGTCGACACTTCCAACACTTCGTCAAAAATCACTTTGGACTCCGGAAAAAGGTAAACTTTCGGGTTTTAGTTAGATGTGTCGACACCATCGCTCAATGTGTCGACACTTCCAACACTTAGTCAAAAATCACTTGAGTTCCGGAAAAATTGTAAACTTTCGGGTATTAGTTTAATGTGTCGACACCATGCTCCAATGTGTCGACACTTACATCAAAATCACTAATTTAATCATACATACATATTGAGGGAATCATAAGCAAAAATCTCTCTCTCTTATAAAATGACATAAATAAGGTAAGGTCGGGATCTCACAGCAATGTTACCTAAAAACAGGGTGCTAAAAATCTTCCTATTCCAACACCCCAATTATGATCCTCCAATTATTTCACTAAGTCCCCAAATACTCAACTTCAATATCGACAAACTACAGACAACATATCAATTCAATTAAAATATAGATGCACAAAATACTAGGGGAAATCTTCACCTGGACATAACCTTAGATTAATTCCCCTATACCTGCCTTCCGCAATAATTAGAGCACATCTTAAGGAGTCATAAGTCTTTTATAAAGATAGAAAAAGTTGGGGTCTCACATTAAGTGTGTTGTTTCAATTCGCTTTTTGACTCAGTTTAGGCGTTAAAGAGCCCCTACAACTGCTTGCAATTCTTCAGGGTCTTACGGATTAATCCAAAGAGAGAACCGAACAGATTGTTATCCTAAAGGAACATGTTGTGCAGTGAGGTGGCATTGAAGAGCTGGGAAGGTATGGAGCTGTAGAAATTGTTGGTGTGGAGGTTGAGACGCCTTAGATAAACCAAGTTTCCGAGCTCGGACAGAATATACCCCCAGAAGATTTCTTTCGGCCATGGCGATCCTAACCCTGATCTCCTGTGACGCTCATGCATGAAACGCCGGTCCAACGACACTTCATGTCATCATTCTCGTTCTAATCGGAGAAAATCGAGGCATCATAGGCTCTATCCATTGCCGATTTCTAGGAGAGCAAAGGCAGGTCGTCTGGAGTGAGAGAGCAAGAGAATTTTACTAAGGGCATGTTCATTTTGAAGAGATTTTTAGGATTTGAAGAATTTTGAGAAGTTTTAGGTGAGGATTGAGTTGTATTAGTGTTTGTGTAGAAGTTGTTGATTTTTATTAATAAGTGAGAGAAAAGAAGTGATATTTTTTAAGGTTGTTAGTTGTAGATTACCTTTATTGGGACGTGTGTAGAAGAGAAAAACATAAAATTATACTTATATTGCTATTTTTTTTGTAATATTTATTATAATTATGAAAATTCCTTTTATGTTCTTCTTTTTTTTATTCATAAAATAATATTTAGATTTATGTTTTTATTTTATTTTTTTTTTATTGTGATACAAATGTTGATATTTATTTATAATATTTATTATAATTCTGAAAAAATCTTTTATTATTTATATTTTTAATTGTGATACAAATGTTGATATTTATTTATAATATTTATTATAATTCCAAAAATCCCTTTTATTTTCTATTTTCTATTTTTTATTGTGATACAAATTTTGATATTTACTTATAACATTTACTATATTTCTGAAAAATCCCTTTTATTTTCTATTTTCCATTTTTTTAATTATGATACAAATGTTGATATTTATTTATAGTAGGGATATAATTTAACAAAAATTCCTTTTGTGTTCTATTTTCTTTGTTATACAAATATATGAAAGATATTGAGGTGTTATCTAGGTGGGAAAGATAAGTCATCAACATGGACGATTCAAAATCATATAACTACCTGCGATTTAAAAAACATATAGACTATTCTCATGTACAGATTTACTGAAATTAGAAAATCATCGTCCTCCTAAAACAAACATGGAAATAAACCCACAAGATCAACTCGTTCATACTGTCCGCCCACAAAGCCTCTGTAATAGAAATTGGAATCACGTCTTCCACTCATTATTTTAGATCCTATGGCGAAAAAGGATTTTCTGACTGAATTTAATAACCTGGAAAAAAATAATTTATCACAAAAAAGGCAAAAAGAAATTGATCTTTTTTTTCCCTTATTTCCTTTTTCCTAAATTTTTTTGTGATAAACTTTAATCCGAAATCATAGGACGAAGCATTTAAACGATGTCTGGCTGTACAAAGCTCGAAGGGTTAGTACGTAAACCATAATGAAGTTATCTTTTACAAAAGTAGTATTACAGATTCGACCTCTACTCGGAGTATTTTTTGCTTACAAAAAAAAGTGTTTGAAAAGATTCAAAAAAAGCTCATCATGGTGAGGCTTAAACATATTTAATAAGAGGGTGTTAGGTAAAAGTCAAACCCCATTTCCCTTTTGTAATATGTAAGAGAGGACTTGCGCTAGCTAAAGTAAAATTGGAAAAAAAAAATTAACGAATGTGTATGATAGGCACTATTACGAGTATATGAAGAGTTAAAATTACTTAGACAACTAGCTGGATAAAAATAAAGATTAATTTAGATTAGTATGTGGATAGAATATGGAAGCAACACTTGTTTATGGACATTTGTTGGATAAGTATGTACTATATAGTTTATTATTCGGTTTTTCGATACCCATTAGCATACGTACGAGGGTTAAACCTTACTGTCAAGCCCATTAGCAACTCAACTCAAGATGAAGCAAAAACCATGTTCTCCTCGCCACAAGCAGCCGCTGGTTTTCGATATATGGGCTCGTGAGCCCTTTCAACTGTGTTTCCTTACGTTCTTTTGGGTCTTTGTTTTTCACTTATAAAAATAGCTTCTATACTTTAGTATTTGTATATGGGCTCCGGGCCCATTCATTGTTTTAAAGTCGGCCCATATGTTGCTGGGCTCACACTTGGGCCTAAGGCCAACTTGCAAGAACAGCGACACGAGTTATTTCACGAACGGTTTATCATTCAATCGAAGGCCCAAAAGCATGTTCAGCCTAATTCTTTCGACTTATGGAAGTTTTTCGACACTTATCGCAGACCTGTGAATCAGCCGCGCAACTCCGGAAAGCTGGCAAAGTTACAGTGACAGAGTCGAGCTTGAAAAGAATTGGTGTTGTCCAATTTAAACTCCGGGTGGTCGATGAACACTACGAGGTAGAACACTGAATTCTCATATGGTGGCCAAATAAATTTAATTAAAACAGTGAAATGCTAAAGTACAAAGCAAAATTACCATGTTTCGTAAATAGGTTGTTAATAAGCAAGTAAATGGATCGCAGGTGACAAGGTTTGCATTGCTGGAAACTATAAAGGAAGCTGTGCCGGAAATGTGGTCGCCGGAGATGAAGAATGCTTGGGGAGAAGCTTATGATCAGTTGGTTTCAGCGATCAAAACTGAAATGAAGCCTCCCTCGGAGACTAGTTGAATATAATAACTCTTATTATAATCTGCTCCTTTAAATTGAACTAAGTTTGGAATAATCCATGTACTTTTCAGCCAGCACATGTTTTTAAGGTTTTATGTACGGATAGTCCGTATATTTACATGTGTAATGTTCCTTTTGCTTGTGTGCATTTGCATTTTGGGTTTGTAACGTTATGGGCAGCAAATCGCAGATTAATGGAATATTTTGTTTCTTGTGCATTTTGGTCATGCAGAACGTGCGTAGTCCTTAATGGATTATGTTCACACCCCTCGTGATACCAAAGAACGGTCATCATTGGCAGAACCTGGACTCCAGTTGTTGGCGCGACTCCTAAGGCGAAATGAGAAAAAACAATTTCCTACATAATGCAAAAATTTCTTAGTGTTAAAATATCAAAAATTAAAGACTAAAAACCTTAAAATTATTGAAATACACATACCGTAATATCGAAAATCACATTAACTAATCAACAATTCACAACTCACAAATTTCAATTTTAACAACTTGTCAAAAACCAAAAGAACCAACATAAGCCCAGACTTTCAATCTCCAACAAAATAAGCACTGACCTCCAATCTCTAACAAATTTTAAAAAACATCCTTACAACATCAAACACTGGCTCGGGGGTGGTTGCACAAAAAACAATCTAGAGCCTGTATAGTTATCTCGTCTTACATAACCCGAGTAATTACGTGGTCAGAAGCTCTAGAAAAATAAATTACCACATCCATAGCTTTAATCTGTAGGCAAACCCTTGAGGTTAAATTCATATACTTTGTTTGGAAGGTTTTTTATTTAGATCCTATGAAGACAAAGGATTTTCTGACTGAATTTACTAACCAGAAAAAAAAAATTTATCACAAAAAAAGACAAAAAGAAATGATCTTTTTTCTCCCTTATTTACTTTTTGCTGAAGTTTTTTTTGTAAGAAACATTAATCCGAAATCCGGACTAATTACTTCTTGGAAGGCATAGGGGGAACACAAAAACAAAAAATGTATAAAAGTAAAAGACAGAGGCGGGTGGACCTAGTATAACGTTTTACTAGTGATGTCACCGATTACTCAAATGTCAACAAATCCATTGAATTCGTCGGCACCAAATCATAGGACGAAGCGTGTAAACGATGTTTGGCTCTACGAAGCTCGAAGGGTTAGTACGTAAACCATAATTAACTTATCTTTTACGAAAGTGGTTTTACATATTCGACTTGTAGTGGGAGTATTGTTTTCTTACAAAAAAATGTTTTAAAAAGATTCAAAAAAAGCTCATCATGGTGAGGCTTAAACATATTTAATAAGTGGGTGTTAGGTAAATGTCAAACCCCATTTCCCTTTTGGAATATGTAAGAGAGGACTTGCGTTAGCTAACGTAAAATTGGAAAAAAAATTAACGAATGTGTATGATACGCACTATTACGAGTTTATGAAGAGTTAAAATTACTTAGACAACTAGCTGGATAAAATAAAGATTAATTTAGATTAGTATGTGCTTAGAATATGGAAGCAACACTTGGTTATGGACATTTATTGGATAAGTATGTACTATATAGTTTATTATTCGGTTTTTCGATACCCATTAGCATACGTACGAGGGTTAAACCTTGCTGTCAATCCAGAATCAAGAAGTGCAGTAGACTGAGCTTGGAGACCTTGGTTGGTTGTTGAGAAGATCTTTAGTTTCTATATAAGTCAGCTTGATGCTTGCTTGATACATGATTACTATTGTGTTGAAAGGAAAGATTCAGAATTATTGGTGGTGGTAATCGAATTCCGAGGCCGGAATTTCTATAAGGAGGGGAGAATGTGAGACCCCGAAAAATCAGTACTTACTCTCTTGTAAGCTTAAGGATTTGGTGATTTGTTTTGAATTAATAGAGGTCATGGTATGGTCTAAGTTTAATGAGCATTATGGAATTTCAATGGATGAGATTTAAATTTTAGGGTAGTCAACTTTAAGTTGCTGAATTTTGTTTATTTTCTATATCCTTGATTAATTTTTGAAGGATTATGTTATGGACCATATTATTTGGCTATTAAGGTTTAAATGGTTGGACTTAAAGCCTAAAAGAATGGGCTGAAAATGGACAGCCCAAGCTTGGCCGAAAATTAGGAATGATGGGCCTTGAAATTTAATCAAGTGGGCTGCCCAATTAAATGTGATGATGGGCCCTTGAAGTTGTGATATTGGGCTGCTAGAAGGCTTGGAATATTAGGTGATTATTGGGCCTTTAAATGTATGCTAATGGGCTGCCAAAATAGTCATAAAGATGGGCTTAAAAGTCATGGTATTGGGCTGCCATGAAACCCATGATAATGGGCCTTGAATGTTAATGGGCCTTGGAGAATTAAGTTATTGAGCCTTAGCCCTTAGGCTTATGAATTGGGCTTTAGGATATGATGATGGGCCTTGGATTAAGGATTTATTGGGCTGCCCAATGGGCCTTGGAGTTAAGTTATAATATAAGATTAGTAGTACTAATCATTCATTAAGCCAACTAAGTATGCTATGTAACTAGGTCGGTTGAGTTGTAACTAAGTAAACTAAACTAGTTGGATTTCAACCAAGGGAACTAAATGGTTGAACTAAGCATTAAATATGGAATTCAAATGTGTGGTGGAGGGTGATTTTCGTGGGATGCAAGATAGACATAGGGGAGACAAGACATGACAAGTTGAAAAGTAAATTTGGAAGGAAAAACTTCCCTTTGACCGAACATAAGGCCAAGTTCATGCTCCCTTGCTTTTTGGCTTTTCATTTCACACCCATCACACTCCCTTTTCACTTTATTTGTGTCACTTCACTTCTTTGGAGCCATTTGGTCGACCAACACAATCCAAAAGAGAGAAACACAAAGCCAAAATCGAAACCAAGAGAGAAAGGGAGAGGAAGAGAGAACTTGGTGTAAACCGAACCTTTTGGAGCCACAAAGAGTGATTTCAAGCTTGGACCAAGGGGATTTCGTGTAAGGGGGAAGGAGAAGAAGGAGTAGAAGGAAAAAGGGAGGTCTTGCAAGAAGAAGAAAGGAAGGAGAAGACAAAGGCAACCAAGGTAACAACCGGATCCTATTTCCTTCTTGTTGGCCGAACCCTCTTGTGAATAGATCTTAAAATGTGAGTTGTGTTGTGCTTGGATATTGTGAGATCTTGAATGATTAAAGAACCTTAAGTTATTTAGTAGGTGAAGGAGAGAGAAATTTTGCAAGGGAACAAGGAGAAGGAACAAGGAACAACAAGGTAGAAACCGAACCTACCATTTCTCTTGTTGGACGAAACTGTTGGTGAATAGATCTTGAACTTTTATGCTTTGATGATGTTGAATATTGCTAGATCTGGTGTTATTAAGATGTATAAGAGTAGATCTAGCCATGTATGTTCTAGATCTAAGGTTGAATGTGAAGAAAAAGGCAAATGGAGAACAATGTATGTTAAAGGAAGCTAGATCTAAGTTTATGCTAAGTTGGTTGGTTGTAAGTTGTAAATCTCCCTAGATCTATGGTTATGGATGTGTTTGAATGTTAGATCTAAGTGTTTGACCATTGTTATGATGATTTAATGAACAATATACATGTGAAAGAGGTTCCGAACTATGGAAGAAATGCATGATAAAGAGGGAGATAGGACAAGTGTAAGTTTTGTTATAAATCACCATGATGGCCGAACCATGCAACCCTAATTTGCATTTTGCTGCTATGTTTGGTGTTATATCTAAGAGCATGAATGAATGTGAGTATGTTCTGACTTGTTATTGGAAAATGCATGTAAGTTTGGTTGTGAATCGAGGAAGTTGCATGCAAATAAATAATGAGAAAAGTCCAAGTGTTCTATGATATGGTGTTGGCCGAATGTCACTTTGTCCTTGATCTTGAATTATGTTATGATTGGTAGTTCTTAGGTTGTGAAATTGATGAATGGAGGATGGGATCACCATTGGAGATGAAGTTGTAATTAAAGAACACATAAGATTGGTGTTGGCCGAATGCCATGAGGAAGAGAAACCCGAATTGCAAGCTTGTAACAATTGGAAATTTTATTTGCTTGTGATGAATAAATAAAATTAGGGTTGTGGCCAAACAAATTAAAAGATGTTAAGGCTTAAAGGATCGAGTTAAAGGATTAACAAGCCTTGTGATGTTAAGCATGGATTAAGGATTCAATTAGAATGATTGAATGTTGGCCAAATCCTATTTAGGGCAGAGTGAAACGTAATCGTAATGATATGTATATCAAAGCTAAGAATTAGAGAGCCTTGACCTTATGAGGAGAAAAATGTAAACTCTAATCAAGGTTAATGTCTCGGGTTGCATAGAGAAATGCTAATATATGCATGTAAAGGAATGGCATGTAATTGGGATAATATAACATGCATGTTGGCCGATCGCCTTGATGTATAGCAAGTTCTTGATGTTCCTTGATGGTTAAAAGTATTGCATGATGGTTATATCATGTATAGAACAGCAAACTTAAGAGGGAAATAAGGGCAAGAAGGCCACGGGTTGGCCAATGAAGTGAGGATTCAATATATATAAGTTGTGTTTTGACGAGTTGTATTCATTGGTGTTCATGTGAGCTTGAAACACTTAGAGATAAAAGAAGAAGAACATTAGGTCAATCCTAAAGGTTTTGGCAACAACAATATATCATGTTCCATGAAGTTAAGTGATGGCATTAATGGTCATTAGTCCATGCAAAGGAAGATTAAAAGTGTGGGACCAGGAGAATAAAAATTGGACATGAGATGAGTTGCTGTTTTGATATAGAATTTTTAGGACGAAATGTTGTTGCTGATTTCATGATAGGCTTCAGAATCAACGTTAGGGACAAGAAGAATTAATTGATCAAGTTGGATACGAGTTGGCCACGAAGAAGGTGAAAACAGCAACCTTGCACGTATCGAAGAGCGGTTTAGTTCCAGTACTTTGAAGTAATCGAGTTAGGGTTAAGGACTACGAATTCGATATTGGACATCGAGGTTACGAAAGAAGATATAAAGATCGAGTTGAAATACCCTAGAAGTTCACGTAATTGGAGTTGCTTGATAGGTATGATCTTTGCTACTTTCACTTTGATTATGAAAGTTAACAATGTTTATAAGGAAGGTCACATTATGAAATCACATGTTCTAAGATTGGAACTCTGAAACTAAGATCGTAAATGATACGTTGGTATGCTTTGTTGAATATGGATAACTAAGCATTGGAGTATCGCTTGTAGGCGAAGACCGAACTAAGTTCGAGTGGATCGGTATAAGTGCAATAAGTGCAAGGAGTACTGTAAGTGAATCTTACCCCTGTTGGAAAACTGGAATGATACACTGCATGTTTTATTGTGCATGGCAAGATGTTTTTAATACATATGTAATGTATTGCATAAAGAATGTTTCAAGTACGCATGATGTTTCAAACATGTCATAGCATGATCATTTGCATGAACGCATGAGAGACGTTTTGATGCAAATGAAATTACGATGTTTTCAAGAGTGGCATGGCATGTTCATTGCATAGAAAACATGAAAAGTTGTTTTATGCAAATGAAAGAGAATTTATGTTATGATTAAGCCCGGAGGCTTTGGTTGAACACGTACTAAGTTAAGTGAGGTTCGACATCCATGCTGAGGGACGTTGTTCGTGAAGGATGGATGGATGGAACCTGAGACATCCATGCCGAGGGACGTTGTTCGTGAAGGATGGATGAATGGACGCCCATACCGAGGGACGTTGTTCATGAAGGATGGGTTAGTCCGTGAGGTATGTGCAACCACACCGAGGAACGTTGCTCGAGAAGGTGTGGCGCCTCCATGGGTCATGTCTAGCCACTGAAGGAAAAATAAGAGAAGGTGCGCTAGCTGACCGTATGTAAGGTCTCCAAGGGAATTCGGGGACGGTTCCAAAGGGAACGCACAACCCTGACTTCAGGGGTCAAATGGAGCGAGCCCACAAGTAAGAGATACGAAATGGTTATGAAAAGGCCAAGAGAGGCAAAAGTATGAATAAGTGATTTTCAAGGGCCTGGGGCCAATTTCGAGATTCGAAATGCATTTGAAAAGGCCAAGAGTGGCAAGAGATTTTAGTGCATGGCATGTGCATCACGGAGCATGCATATGCATTATGGTTTTTATGCACTAACTCATGATTTACAATTTTGCATTTCTTCTCTTATCGCTACAGTGTATTGAAGTAAGTATGCTTTTAAAGCCATGTTATATCAAAGTTCATGTTTTAACTGTTGTTCCTTACTGAGTCTTTCGACTCATAGTTTTTAAATCCTATCATTCCAGATCCAAAAGATAACTGGGGAGCAGAGGAGTATCTCACGTAGAAATCCTGGAAGTTTGGGGATTGGAGCCGGAGTTGGTGAACTCCGAGGTAGCACTAGTGAGTGCTGATTTTGATGGAGTGGCAGTATGTTGCCCTAGTACGTTTTGTATAAGTTTGCAAACAAGAGGCAATGTAAAGACTTTTCTGAATTATAATTTGTATACCGAAGGGTTATGTTCTTCGAGCTTGTATCTCAGCCAACATGTGGATCCTGAGTGAGCCATCCTATGTGTAAAAAAAAAAAAACAAATTCCGCTGTAAGAGTTAGTGTAAGCGCTGGAGTGTTCCCGGGGAATGCTGGCGGCTGTCACGGTCCCTACGGGATGGCGTTCGGGGCGTGACACAAGAACAGCGATGCGAGTTATTTCGCGAACGGTTCATCATTCAATCGATGGCCCAAAAGCATGTTCAGCCTAATTCTTTCGACTTATGGGAGATTTTTGACACTTATCGCAGACCTGTGAATCAGCCGCGCAACTTCGGAAAGCTGGCAAAGTTACAGTGACAGAGTCAAGCTTGAAAAGAATTGGTGTTGTCCACTTTAAACTCCGGGTGGTCGATGAGCACTATGAGGTAGAACACTGAATTCTCATATGGTTGCCAAATAAATTTAATTAAAACAGTGAAATGCTAAAGTACAAAGCAATACCATGTTTCGTAAATAGGTTGCTAATAAGCAAATAAATGGATCGCAGGTGACAAGGTTTGCATTGCTGGAAACTATAAAGGAAGCTGTGCCGGAAATGTGGTCGCCGAAGATGAAGAATGCTTGGGGAGAAGCTTATGATCAGTTGGTTTCAGCGATCAAAACTGAAATGAAGCCTCCCTCGGAGACTAGTTGAATATAATTACTCCTATTATAGTCTGCTCCTTTAAATTGTACTAAGTTTGGAATAATCCATGTGTCTTCCAGCCAGCACGTGTATTTAAGGTTTTACGTAAGGATAGTCCGTAAATTTACATGTGTAATGTTCCTTTTTCTTGTGTGCATTTGCATTTTGGGTTTGTAACGTTATGGGCAGCAAATCGCAGATTAATGGAATATTTTGTTTCTTGTGCTTTTTGGTCACGGAGAACGTGCCTAGTACTTAATGGATTATGTTTACACCCCTCATGATACCAAAGAACGGTCATCATTGGCGGAACCAGGACTCCAGTTGTGGGCGTAACTCCTAAGGCGAAATGAGAAAAAACAATTTCCTACATAATGCAAAAATTCTTAGTGTTAAAATATCAAAAATTAAAGACTAAAAACATTAAAAATTATTGAAATACACATACCGTAATATTGAAAATCGCTTTAACTAATCAACAATTCACAACTCACAAATTTCAATTTTAACAACTTGTCAAAAACCAAAAGAACCAACATAGGGCCAGACTTTCTTTGAGACCCCGTTTATCCATTTACTATTTCCTATGTATTTGTTTTAATTTAATTTATGGGGCCATATTTTTGGCAAATGTATAACCTAAGTTTAATGTTTATGGTACATTAACTTATTATGAAATTTCATTCAAGAATTTTCTTTAAATAATTTCTTTTTCATTGTGGAAGTTTTAATTCTATTTTTCCTGAGAGCCGAAACTTGCTAGGTAAATTTCTTTTATGGACTTATATTTTTCCATTGCTTATTATATTCCATAATCCATGAAATTAAATTATTAAGAGAAATTTGATATATCATGGCCGAAAATATCTAGGTAGAAAATCATGAAATTTATGTTAAGCATTTAAATATTTTTGTGTCTTTTAATAGGTAGCCTTGATCATCATTATGTAGCCTTAATTATCATTAGTCTTAAATTATCATTAGAGATATTATATGATAAGCTACTAGATATTATATGATAAGCTATTATCGTAGTGATAAGCTAGAGAGTTTTAAGATGATAGGTTGTTGTGGGTATCTTAGAGATAGGCCAGAATGATTATCTTGAGATAAGTTATTATGTTGATAAGTTGATATGTTGTTGGTGGTAAGTTAGAATATATATGTGTGTGTGATAAGCCATAGTAGCTATTTGATAAGTGGAATGAAAAGTAGATAAGTGATATGCAAAAGGTGAGAAAATTCTAGACACTAGGTGTTATTCACGTGAAGGCTAAATGAGCAAATGAAGTTGCCTTTTCCTTTGGTGATCACGTGAAGAGCAAGAGGAGAGATGAGGTGAATTGAAAGTGAAAAGACAAGGCAAGAGAGCTTCACGTGAATGGCTAAGCTTGGAGACAAAGAGATAAGGTGAGGTGAAAGTGAAAAGACAAGGCATTGGCTTGGACTGCAATACCCAAGCTTCACCCTTTTTCCCCTTGACCGAATTCCAACTCTCTCATTTCAACTTTCTCCTTCTCTTTTCTATTGGCCGAACCACACTTCTCATCTCAAGCTTGCTTTCTCTCATTTCCCTTGACCGAAGCTCACCTCTCTTGGTTCAAGTTTTGCTTCTTTTCTCTTGAAACCGAAACACCTCTCTTGAGTCTAGCTTGCCTTCTTTTCTTTGGTGACCAAAACCTCTCCTGTGCTCAGCTTATTTCTTCTCTCTTGGTGGCTGGATATCTCTCTTCACTCAGCCATTTTCCCTTTGACAGAAACTCAGCTCACTCTCTTGGTCGAATCACTCCAAAGCTTCAAGCCTTGCTTTGTTTTCTTCAAGCAATTTTCAGCTGCTGTACTTTTCTCTTTTCCTCACCTTAAACTTCCATCTCAGCACCTTGTAGACACTATTCTCAGCGCTTGGAACCATTCTTGAAGGTGAAACCGAAAGCTTGAAGAGTAGAGAAGTTTTGGTAAAAACCGAGTGTTCTAGTGGAAGGTAGAGGTAGATTTGATTTGCATGTGTTGTTTTACTTAATTTCTCCATAGATTCTGACCTTAGATGTTTTTTATGCTGGGTGCTCTTCTTTTAGCAAGCTTGTGTCCAATCACCAAGGTAAGGCCGAATATGGTTGAAGGTGCAAATTGATAATGATGACCGAATCTTGTATGTCTTGTTTCTCCTTTGTTTTGGTCATATGTCTTGCTGTCATTTGGTATATTATGGTTAGATCTAATAGGTTGGGTTGCTGGAGTTGATTTTGTGATATGGTTGTTGGAGGTAGGGACTATTTGAAGGAGGAATGTATTTTGCTTGTGAACCTCATGCATGTGTGAATTTGGTGTAGATCTGGACATTTCATGATGTTTAGCATCACTTAGGTTGTGAGTTTAGTTGCTGGAGGTTGGGATTAAATATTTGGATGACATGCACATAAGTTGGTGGCCGAATGGTTTAGAAGTGGAACCTAGGTTGATGGCCGAATAATTGGAGTTAAGAACCCTAGGTTTGTAGCTATGTGTTGGTTTTATGTTGCATGAAATTGAAGAATCATTTAGTAGATCCAGATTTAAGGTTCAATAAAATTATTGTAATTGATTGAGTTAAGATAGAAAGAAAGCCTAAGTAGAATAAGTATAGCAAGTGAACTTTATGATACAAACCCTAATGCCCGAATGAATGGTAGATGAAAGTTGATTTGCATGTAATGTATAAGTGAATTTTATGTCATGGCCGAATGAGTTAGAGGTTAAAACCTAGGTTTAGTGTTAAGAGAAATCATGCAAGTTAGTTAAGCACATATGACGAAGCTTTAAGACCACGGGTTGGTATTAGTTAGAGTGATTATCAAAGCTTGGATTTTTGGTACCATTTACTTTGCTGTTTTGGAGACTTAATTAAGATATGATTATTATGGATTTCAACCTTGAAATTTAGTTAATTAGGGCCTTAGTCAGCAACCTTTCTAAGTGATTAGTGTGTAGTGTAATAAATCAGCACATATAGAGAATAAGAGGTTAAGTTAGTGGTATTAGACCTTTAAATTTCTGTTGTTTAAACTTAGGATTCTATGTTGTTTGATAAATACTTTTCTCAAGTGTTTAATAAGAGTTTTCTAAAGTGAACCTTTGAAAATGATATAGTATTTTCATAAATGTAATTTTGGGAAAAACCGAAATAAATACAAATATTTTTCTTGTATGTTTATGTGCTTAACTCTTAAGTATCTGAGAGTTATTTGAATGGCTTGTAGGCGAAGCACCGTCTCATAATCAAGGAGACCGAGGTAAGTGGAAGTACGTGGATCGTAAGTGAGTAAGTGTAACGTACATTTTGCAAAACTGGAATGATACACAACATGTTTTGATGATCAAGCATGATATGTATTTTATATCAACCCTGGCATGTTGTTCAAAGAAGCATGATAAGAAGCGTGAAATGTTGTTCATGACAAGTTGATTTTTAAGCATGACACTTCGAACAAGCATGGCATCATATGAAAGCATGTCATGGCACGAGCATTGCATGATTTTCTAAAGAGATTTTATGCAATGACATATGAGAAGGTTTAAGATAAGTCAAGTCAAGTTAAGGGCTCTGGTCGGTACCGTACCATCAAGATGGACTCCCATACCGAAGGACGAATGCGAGAAGGTTGGGTGAATCCTCAGAGGCCGTGCAACCACACTGAAGGACAATGTGAGAAGGTGTGGGCCTCCAAGGGTCGTGTCTAGCCATCAGGCCTGGGGCAACTACGAGCTAGCTCGACCAAATGAAATGTCCCCAATGGTAAGGGAGACGGTTCCGATGGGAACGCACAACCCGGACTCCAGGGGTCAAATGGAGCGTAAGTAGCCCACAAGTTATGAATGAAATATTTTCAAGGGCCATGAGCCAAATTCAAGAACATGAACAAGTTTTGTGATCAAGGGCACGTGCATAATCATGGAACATGCATGTGCATCATAAATTTATGATTTCTCATGTCAATCAAGTTCAAATTCTAAGATCATGTTTTTAAAGTTATGTTTTTCCCTTACTGAGTCTTTTTTACTCACGTTTTTAAAACTGTATCATTCCAGATGCTTCAGGTGAAGGAAGTCAGGAGGACTATCTGACTTAGAGAGAAGTCAACCATGTATTTCGTTGGAGTGGCGGTTGACCGTTATGGTCTATCACTTAGATTATGTGAGCTTTTATGTTATGTAAGTATGATATCATCCTCTTTTAAGAACTGTCATGTAAGATCAGTCATGAGTTCGGCCCGTCTCTCTCGCGATCCTATTTTCTTTCCGCTGTATGTATTAGGAAGATCGCTGGGTCTTTCCCTCGGGATTGCTCGCGGCTGTCACGGTCCCTGCGGGACGGCGTTCGGGGTGTGACACTTTCAATCTCCAACAAAATAAGCACTGCCCTCCAATCTCCAACAAATTTTAAAAAACATCCTTACAACATCAACCACTGGCTCGGGGGGTGGTTGCACAAAAAACAATTTGGAGCCTGTATAGTTATCTCGTCTTACATAACCCGAGTAATTACCTGGTCAGAAGCTCTAGAAAAATAAATTACCACAGCCATAGCTTTAATCTGTAGGCAAACCCTTGAGGTTAAATTCATATACTTTGTTTGGAAGGTTTTTTATTTAGATCCTATGAAGACAAAGGATTTTCTGACTGAATTTACTAACCAGAAAAAAAAATTTATCTCAAAAAAAGGCAAAAAGAAATGATCTTTTTTCTCCGTTATTTCCTTTTTGCTGAAGTTTTTTTTGTAAGAAACATTAATCTGAAATCCGAACTAATTACTTCTTGGAAGGCATAGGGGGAACACAAAACAAAAAATGTATAAAAGTAAAAGACAGAAATGGGTGGACCTAGGATAACGTTTTACTCGTGATGTCACCGATTACTCAAATGTCAACAAATCCATTGAATTCGTCGGCACCAAATCATAAGACGAAGCGTGTAAACGATGTTTGGCTCTACGAAGCTCGAAGGGTTAATACATATATGAAGGGTTAAAATTACATAGAAAACTAGCTGGATAAAAATAAAGATTAATTTAGATTAGTATGTGCATAGAATATGGAAGCAACACTTGGTTATGGACATTTGTTGGATAAGTATGTACTATATAGTTTATTATTCGGTTTTTCGATACCCATTAGCATACGTACGAGGGTAAAACCTTACTGTCAGGCCCATCAACAACTCAACTCAAGATGAAGAAAAAACCATGTTCTCCTCGCCACAAGCAGCCGCTGGTTTTAAGGCATGCGTTGTCACCCGAATGTAGACCCCAAAGAACATGGCTCTTCAAGCCATGAAGATCCGACTCTCATCTTTCTCAAGGATCGGTATAGAAGCTATATATCTGAAATTTGTCAAAATCCCAGTACAACATTTTAGATATCTCCTTAATTTATTGACAAAAGAGAAGTCTGTAGTTTGTACAATCAGATTCGAAAACTCGAGCATCAAAACGAAAGAACATGAGCACAGTGGAAGGGAGAGAGTTCACGGAAGACCAAGAAGCTTTGGTGGTGAAGTCATGGACAGTAATGAAGCAGAATGTGGGAGAATTGGCTCTCAAATTCTTCTTGAAGTAAGAAAAAGCATGTCGTGTTTTTTCTATTTCTTTTTGGAATTTGTAGTTTAGACAGATAGGAGCGATCGGTAAACTGTTGGGCTCCTTTTTTGTAGGATTTTCGAGATTGCACCGACAACTCAGAAGTTATTCTCTTACTTGAAAGACTCTAACGTTCCTCTGGAACAAAACTCAAAGCTCAAGTCCCATGCCATGAATGTCTTTATGATTGTAAGCATGCAGGTTACAGCTTACTTGTTTGTCACCTAATATGTTTTAGGCTAAGTTTGTATGGGCAAAAATTGTTGAAACTAGTACGTTCAATTTGATGAAAAAGGTTTTGGGGTTTTGAAAAGGAAATAAAGTTTGTAAATAGTTGATGGATTTTATAAATAGGATGTTGGAAGAAAGGTATTGGAGTCGGTGAAAAAGTAGTTGTTAGTTATTGTTATAAAAAATTCTTAACGCCCAAGGATTGGGAAAAAAATGTTTTCGATATTTGGGCTCGTGAGCCCTTTCAACTGTGTTTACTTACGCCCTTTTGGGTCTTTATTTTTCACTTATAAAAATAGCTTCTATACTTTCGTATTTGTATATGGGCTACAGGCCCATTCATGGTTTTAAAGCCGGCCCATATGTTGTTGGGCTCACACTTGGGCCTAAGGCCAACTTGCAAGAACAGCGATGCGAGTAATTTCGCGAACGGTTCGTCATTCAATCGAAGGCCCAAAAGCATGTTCAGCCTAATTCTTTCGACTTATGGGAGATTTTTGACACTTATCGCAGACCTGTGAATCAGCCGCGCAACTCCGGAAAGCTGGCAAAGTTACAGTGACAGAGTCGAGCTTGAAAAGAATTGGTGTTGTCCACTTTAAACTTCGGGTGGTCGATGAGCACTACGAGGTAGAACACTGAATTCTCATATGGTTGCCAAATAAAGTTAATTAAAACAGTGAAATGCTAAAGTACAAAGCAATGCCATGTTTTGTAAATAGGTTGCTAATAAGCAAGTAATTGGATCACAGGTGACAAGGTTTGCATTGCTAGAAACTATAAAGGAAGCAGTGCCAAAAATGTGGTCACCGGAGATGAAGAATGCTTGGGGAGAAGCTTATGATCAATTGGTTTCAGGGATCAAAACTGAAATGAAGCCTCCCTCGGAGACTAGTTGAATATAATTACTCCTATTATAATCTGCTCCTTTAAATTGAACTAAGTTTGGAATAATCCATGTGCCTTCCAGCCAGCACGTCTATTTAAGGTTTTATGTACGGATAGTCCATCAATTTACATGTGTAATGTTCCTTTTCCTTGTGTGCATTTGCATTTTGGGTTTGTAACGTCATGGGCAGCATACGTACGTACGAGGGTAAAACCTTACTGTCAAGTATGTACTATATAGTTTATTATTCGGTTTTTCGATACCCATTAGCATACGTACGAGGGTAAAACCTTACTGTCAAGCCCATCAGCAACTCAACTCAAGATGAAGCAAAACCCGTGTTCTCCTCGAGACAAGCAGCTGCTGGTTTTAAGGCACGCGTTGTCACCCGAATGTAGACCCCAAAGAACATGGCTCTTCATGCCATGAAGATCCGACTCTCATCTTTATCAAGGATCGGTATAGAAGCTATATATCCGAAATTCGTCAAAATCCCACTGCAGCATTTTAGATATCTCCTTAATTTGTTGACAAAAGAGAAGTCTGTAGTTTGTACTATCAGATTCGAAAACTTGAGCATCGAAACGACAGAACATGACCACAGTGGAAGGGAGTTCACGGAAGACCAAGAAGCTTTGGTGGTGAAGTCATGGACAGTAATGAAGCAGAATTCGGGAGAATTGACTCTCAAATTCTTCTTGAAGTAAAGAAAATGCATGCCTGAGAGGGTATGTCCTTTTAAGTTTGTTGAGTCTTTTGTTTTAGCTTGATTCAGGTGTCTAGAAGTTTAAACATGAATAGGATGTTTAGATCTTCTTCTTCCACGAATTCCCGATCTTCTGGTTCCATTCCACCCATTCCAGGAATAGTAAATGAAGAGGAATTCGAGATCAATGAAGTCAACACCAACCTTCAGGATTGGAATATCCCTAAGGTTCCCAGTTGAGAAATCTACTCTAAGTCAAGTTTTAATCCTTTATCCTTTAAAGGTAATTACCATGTCAAAACAGTAGAGCAGGTATACACTCTAAGTAAAACCCATGAAAAATGCCAACTTCTGTCTCCTTCTATTGTCAAAAAACATAGGGAACAAGGCTTTAACTACATCAACATCGGATTAGTTCAAGTTGCAGTAAAACCATTAACTCGCAGAGGAGTTGATGCTTCTGTCCTTCTGTGTCTACGTGATGCTAGGTTCACAGACTACAGCACAAGTATCTTAGGAATTATCGAGTCAAGCCTTCATAATGGTCCCATCCATTTTGATTATTTTCCTGATTTTACCTTAAACTTAAGTGACAAACATCTTCTAAAAGCCTTAACCTTGAACATTAAAACTTCAGGTTATGAGATGTTAGAAGGAAGTCAGCCTTTAGCTTTGATATATAGGATTTACTACAAATGTATTAGGACCAACCTCAACGTCCATGCTTTAGTAAAAAGTCTCAAAGATCAAACCTTGTTAATTCAAAGTCTTACAAGTGATGCCAACATTAGGGTCCCCAAGTCGATCCGTTGGAATGAAGTAACTTTACCAAGCGACTGGTTGTTGGAAAATGAAAACCCAACCACTAATGTTTCTCAAAACATTAACAAGTTAGACATGATCCAGCAGTATCTAGATGATACAGTTAGGATTAGTTTTGATGCACCCCGAGGAGGTTTTACACCCTTTACGATCTAGGAACCAGGTAGCCAATCAGCCCGTAGGTCTACCTCTAGCCTTCCTGACACCATTAACCGACAACTTAAGGGTATCTATATTAACTCTCAGGTTAGAACACTCTTGTATTCGGTTAATTCTCATCTACCAAACCAAGCCTCTGCATGAGGACAATTAGTCGAAGATGTAGAAGATGACGGTCAAGAGTCAACAACCCAAACAGATTTCGGATATGTTAATCCACAGTTGATGACCATAAGTAAAGCTTTCAAGCCAGACATGAAAAAGCTCAAAGCTAATTTTATGTCAAAAGAAAATTCTAGTAAAAAAAATCAGTATCGTGAAGGACACCCGAAAGCTGAGAAACAAGTCATCTATGACTCATGGCAAGCTTTCATGCATCAGTTAAGTCAAGACATTCCCTTTTTTATTTACTTTGAAAATTACCATTCCATGAATGCCCAAGTTCTCACAAAAGCCAAATGGACTACTTCGGATAAGAAGTCCATTACCTCTAGTCATCCACCGCCAGAAACCATTGTCATAACCCATAAAGGAACTGAGATTACAGCTTCCCCCTTTAAGGTTGCTACTGACAATGATAGTAACAAGAAATTGGTTGAACAAAACAATTGCACCAACCAATGCCTTCAGACTATAGGTAAACAATTAGATAAAATTGAATCCAAGTTAGATCGTCAATCTCTCATTTCTGATAAACCTTTACTGCAGCTGCCTAGTAAGCCTTTATGTGAGACCCCGACTTTATTTCTGTTATTTTGTTGTTTATGACTCCTTAAGTGCGAATTTATTTCTGTTATTCTCTGTCTCCAGTGACATGTTATATGAATGGAATATTGATCGTTTCTCTGAACAAGAAATTCTTTAAAAACTCCAGCATATGACTATGGTAGCAAACATTTATTTAGTAAACCATTCCCTTAGTCATCCAGAGGTCGTTGATTTAATTGTCTCTAGTTTCACTGGTTCTTTACGCCAATGGAGGCAAAAGTACCTCACCGAAAGTGATCGTGCTCTCATTCGTTATGTTGTTCAGCATGATGAAGAAGGATTACCAATTTTTGATGAAAGATTAGGTCAAGGTGTTAGTGATGGTATTAATACTCTTATTTATACCATTATTAAACATTTTCTTGGTACTCCTAGTAACATTTCATCTAGGATTCATGACCAATTAAGTAACCTTAAGTGTCCAACCTTAAGTGATTTCCGTTGGTATAAGGATGTCTTCATTTCCCGTGTCATGCTTAGGGATGATTGTAAGAATCATTTCTCGAAAGAAAAGTTCATTAATGGCCTCCTTAATCTCTTTGCCCATAAGATTAGAGAAGTCTTAAGTCAACCCTCAGGGATCATAGATTATGACACCCTGACTTATGGTGATCTTGTTAGTACCATCAACAAAGAAAGTATGAAGATGTGTATTGACATGAAGATTAATAATCAACTTAGCAAAGATAGAAAAGCAGCTAAGTATAAAATGAGTAATTTCTGCGAACAGTATGGTCTACCTCCCATAGCACCATCCCGTAGGAAACACCACAAAGAAAGGTCTTCTTTTAGAAAATCACACAAATACCACAAAAATTCATCAAGGAATTACACACTTCCTGAAGAAAGTAAACCTAGTAAACCTAAATTCTATAAAAAAAATCTTTAGGAAGAAATCCAAAGAGAAAAGTAAAATCAGATGCTACAAATGTAAAAAACTAGGGTTATGTTCGTGTTGAGTAAAAACGTAGGATTTTAGAGAAGTTGTGAATTTTTATGTTGATTAGTGTTTTATTGGTGTTTGTGTAAAGTGGAGAGAGAAATGATTTGAAGTAATTGTTTAATAAAAAAATATTAGAGTTATGTGAAAAAGTATAGAGAGAGAAAATTTATGTTGAATAAAAAATTAAAAAATTGTTGGAGATTGTGTAAAATGTATTGGTGTATGTGTTTGAATTCTAAATATGTTCGGTGGTAGATTTGTAAAATATATTTGGAATTTTCCATGTTGAATCTGCTGATCACTTGTTAAACATACTTCTCTTGTGATAACCATAACTTTCTGGCTTTGCTGTCTCTGAAGATCTGCGTGCCAAGAATCTATTGAGCGCGACCTAAGTCCTTCATGTCAAAGGACTTAGATAATTTTTCCTTGAGTCTTCTGATCATACCATCATCTTGACCAACAATCAACATATCATAAACATATAATAAGAGTATAACAAAGTTACCATCTGGGAATCTGCGAACATAGACACACTGATATATTGTTGTCCTTTTGTAATCATGGCCTACCATGAAAGAATCAAACTTCTTGTACCACTGTCTTGGTGCTTGCTTGAGGCCGTAGAGAATTTTCTTCAATTTGCAGACCAAATGCTCTTTCTCTGTAACTTCAAATCCTTCCGGTTGTTCCATGTAGATTTCTTCCTCTAAATCTCCATGAAGAAATGTTGTCTTCATATCCATCTGTTCAATCTCCAAGTTTAAACTTGCTGTCAATTCGAATATTACTCGGATTGAGGTCATCTTTACTACTGGTGAGAAAATCTTGTCGAAGTCGATTCATTTCTTCTGTTGGAATCCTTTGACGACTAGTCGAGCTTTGTGCTTCACAATCTTTCCATGACTATCTTTCTTCAGCTTTAGTACCCAATTATTTCTCAATACTCTCTTTCCTTTGGGAAGTCTAACCAACTCATAAGTCTGGTTCTTCTGCAACGAACTCATTTCTTCATGCATAGCTTGCATCCATTTTTCTTTGTCTGTGTGAGTCTGAGCTTCCTGGAAAGTTCCTGACAGAATCAATGGGCGGCCTCTTCCAGACCTTCTTGGTTGGGCTCTTAAACTGGAGGTGGTACTTCATCTGTAACTTCAGGTGGAGGGAGTTGTTACTCCCCCCGCTCATATAATGGAGCTTCATACCTCTGTGGTGAGGGGTGACCACGTGGAGATGTCTGTCGATCTCCGAGTTATAGTGGCTCTACTTCTCTTGTTTCTGCTATCTCTTCTCCATCAAGGATTAATTCTGAGCTTCTTGATGCTTCAGTTTGGTCCCATTTCCAGGATTCATTTTCTTCAAAAATGACATCCCTACTGAAAATCACTTTCTTGGTGATGAGATTGTATAACCGATATCCCATTGTTCTGTAACCGTGTCCAACAAGGATACAATTCTCTCATTTATCTTCAAGCTTGGTTCGTCTTGCTTCTGGGATCTTTGTGTAAGCAATAGAGCCAACTACTCTAAGATGACTCACGTTGGGCTTGTGAGTACTCCAAGCTTCTTGTGGAGTCTTTGCATCTAAGCTTTTGGTAGGACATCTATTGAGCAGATAAGCTGCACAAAAAACTACTTCAGCCCATAAACTCTTGGGCATATCTTTATCATTCAACATGCTTCTGGCCATGTTAAGGATAATGCAGTTTTTCCTCTCAGCCACACCATTCAACTGGTGAGTGTAGGCTGGTATAAACTGATGTTTGATTCTTTGCTGCTTAAGAAATTCTTGGAAAGCACCCGCTGTGTATTCACCACCTTGATCTGATCGTCGAGTCTTGCTGCGATAGCCACTTTGCCTCTCCACAAGAGCTTTGAACTCTTTGAAGATGCCAAATACTTCCGACTTCATCTTGAGAAAAAAGACCCAAGTATTCCTGCTATAGTCGTCGATGAAGGTGAGGAAGTATCGATTTTTTCCATTTGAAATTGGCTTCAACGGACCACATACATATGTATGTACTACTTCAAGTGGCATGGTTGTTCTCCAATCGACTTGTTTTCCAAAGGCATTTCTATGTTGCTTGCTGAGAACACAGCTTTCACTCATCTCATTTGGGTGGTGGTTGTTGGGTAAGCCATTCACCATCTTCTTGTTTCTTAGTTGCTTCAGGCTTTCAAAATTGAGATGTTCATACCCTAGATGCCACAACCAATCTTTGTTGTTGATGATAGAGCTCAGACACCTTGGCGTATCATGCTGAATTGCGAGAGGAAACATCATATTCTTTGCCATCTGGACTCGAGTGACCACCTTCCCTCGAGTGTCTGTAATTGTCAACTGTACATCTTTGAGGTTAATTGTGTAGTCTTTTTCTACTAGTTTTCCGAGGATCAATATTTGGTCTTCATGTCTGGCACATAGTAGACTGTCACGCCCCGAAAGGCATCCCGCAGGGACCGTGACAGCCGCGAGCTATCCCCCGGATAGCTCCAGCGTTCTTACTTATGTTCTTATGTGCTTACGGCGGAAACATACAGGATCGCGAGGGATTCCAGCTAAATCTTACATAATCAGGGTTCTCATTAAGTTTACATACAAAACATATATAACATATTAAAACCCAACTAGTGACGGATCTCATCGATCAAGTCACCATTATCAAAATATGAACATAATCTTGGTCCTCCTAAGTCAGGTAGTCCTCCTGACTCTCTTCACCTGAGGCATCTGGAATGAAACATGCTTTTTTACTTGTACTTGCATAATCATGAAAAAGGAACTTAATTCGTGATGCACATGCATGTCATGGATATGCATATGCTCTTGCTTGAATTCGGCAAAGCCCTTGAAAATATTTCTATCATACTAGCTTGTAAAATTGGCCCTTGGCCCTTGAATTTCACTTATTCATATCTCTTACTGTGGGCTCGCTCCATTTGACCCCTGAAGTCAGGGTTGTGCGTTCCCTTTGGAACCGTCCCTATTCCCTTGGAGACTTACATACGGTCAAGCTAGCACACCTTCTCGCATTCGTCCTTCAGTGGCTAGACATGACCATTGGAGGCCCACACCTTCTCAATGTCCTTCAGTGTGGTTTGCACAGCCTCTTGGATTCACCCATCCTTCTCGCATTCGTCCTTCGGTATGGGAGTCCATCTTGATGGTACGGTACCGACCAGTGCCCCTTGACTTAACTTATCGTTTCATAAAACTTTCCATAACCTTTCCATAAAATCATTGCATAAACATTCTCTTTAGAAAAATTCATGCAATGCACATGTCATGTCATGCTTGATCAAAATCTCATGCTTGTTCATGAAATGATGCAGTGTGTCATTCCAGTTTTGAAAAGAACCACTTACAGTTTCCACTTACAAATTCCACTTACAGTACTCCTTGCAACCTTCCATGATCACACTTGGCTCCTTGCCTACAAAGAACAGGTCCGATTCTTCAATGCACTGAGTATGCGTGAAAGTATATCGGTACGCATCGGTTCTATGAACTATTCGACGATCCTATTGTGAAATCCACTAAGGACGAATAGCGATAATTATGCGCTTAACTTAATTTAACGGTATAATATAGTTGCCGGATTTCTCTTAATCCAATTTGAACTTCCTGATCATCCCTTAACTTTTTACTTCCCGTCCATCGGAGTATTTCCGAATAGCAACTATATTATACTTCTTTGATATCATATATATATATCACTTAAATTCTTTTAATCATTTAAATATTTTATTTACTCTTTTCTTTAACTAATATTCAAAACTTAGATTATTTAATTATTAAATTCTATTACAATATATTTATATATATGTTCACGATTAAGGTTTTAATCAACAATTAATAAATTAGGATTAAACCTAAGTCTCCCATTATTTCATATGCTCTACTAAAACCTTACCTTAAACCATTAATAACTTTAATCACGATTATATCTTGACTTAGACCTTAACCTCAATTAATTCGAGATACTAACCCTAACTAGGGTTTCGAATATTTTCATTACATGTTCATGGTTCCTCATATTATTCCAATTAGCCTAATCCCCAATTTCAAGTATCCAACACAACAATTATAACCTATTTATCATAATTTACAATTAGGGTTCCTTCACCTTAAACATTCGGCCAACACTAAATTTTTATGCATCCTTTAATCACAACTTCAACTCCAATGGTGATCCCATCCTCCATTCAACAATTTCACAACCTAGGATCTAAGAATCCAAACACCAACACAATATATCATGCATTATACCATTCGGCCAGCACATGTTTTTCATCCAAATAATTATGTTTTCTTTTGTTTCCTTCCATTTGCATGCATCATTTACATAACATAATTATCTACCATGCATTAGGTCATTAATCTTGCACAAAACATGACCAATATCCAGATCTAAACATACACAAAATTATACATGAAGACCTAAGCATATCATATTCGGCCATACATCAAAGTGTCACATTTTTCATGCTAAAATTTATAATATACATATCCTTTGCATCCATGACCCATCTTGCATGTATTAAATTCATACTTTCATCATACATGATCAACATAACCAGATCTAATATTTGGATACACTAACAACCATATATCTAGGGAGATTCACAACTTACAACCAACCAACTTAGCATAAACTTAGATCTAACTTCCTTTAACATACATTGTTCTCCCTTTGCATTTTTCTTAACATACAACCTTAGATCCAAGACATTCATGGCCAGATCTAACACTTAGACACCTTAGGGTTTCATAAATATTCAAGATCTAACAATATCAGGGCACACTACAACACAAATCTCCAAGATCCATTCACCAACAAAATTCGGCCAGCAAGAAGAATGAGATCCAAGCATTGCTCATTCTTTGCATTTCCTTACATTTCCTCAACATTTAATCTTAGATCCAAAGCATACACGAACAGATCTACACTTTTACACAACCTAGGGTTTTCTATGATCAAGATCCAACCAAAATACAACATAAAAATCCAAGATCCAACTACATGAAGTTCGGCCAACAAGGAGAAAATGGTAGACCCGAATTTTACCTTGGTGTTCCCTTGTTTTCTCCTTGCTTTTCCTTGCAAAACTTCTCCTTTTCCTTCACCTCCTTCTTCTCCCTCTTCTTCTCCCTTGTCACACGGGTTTCCCCTTGGTTCAAGCTCCAAATCCCACCTTTTGGTTCAAAGCTTTGGTTTATCTTCTCCCTTGGTTCTCTCTTTCTCTCTTCTTAGTTCGGTTTTCTCTTCTCTTGGCTTTGTGTTGGTCGACCAAGGTAACACAAATGAAGTGGAAAGAGTGTGATAGGCGTGTAATGTCACAAGTGAAGACAAAAGAGTACGAACTTGGCCATAATATTCGGCCAAGAGGTGTTTCTTCACTTTTCTTCAACTTTTCAGCTTTTTGCCATGCTTGTCTCCTTGTCCCTTCTTGCCTTCCACGTAAAACACCCCCCACCACATATTTCAAATGCCACATTAAACGCTTGCTCAACCAATTCGGTTCCCTTGGTTGAAATCCAACTAGTTTAGTTCATGCATCATCACTTGGTTACTTAGCATGCTTAATGAGGATTAGCACCACTAATCATCAACTTAACTCCAAGGCCCATTGGGCAGCCCAATCCACCCTTTATTCAAGACCCAACATCACCACCTAAAGCCCAATTCATAAGCCCAAGGGCTAAGGCCCAATGACCAAATTCTCTAAGGCCCAATAACAACATTCCAAGGCTCATTATCATGGGTTTCATGGCAGCCCAATACCATGACTTTTAAAGCCCATTTTCATGATTATTTTAAAGCCCATTGTCATAAATTTAAAGGCCCAATATCCACTTAATATTCTAAGTCTTATAGCAGCCCAATATCACAATCCAAAGGGCCCACTATCTCAAATATTAGGGCAGCCCATAAACAAAATTTCAATGACCCAATTACACCTAATATTCGGCCAAGTAGGAGTAGCCCATCATCAGCCCATTGCCTTAGGTTTTAAAGCCCAACATAAAATTCTTAGCAGCCCAATAACATCATCCATAAGATAATCCTTCAAAAATAATCAAGGATATTGAAAAGAAAAATGCAATTAATCTAGCAACATGAAATCGGTTACTATAAAATTTAAATTCCATCCATGGCATTTGAATCATAACATCACATATTGGAAATTCAAAATAACTATATATACATTTTCTTAGCATTAAATCATGCCTTGGCCAAGCAAGGTCTCTTTTAATACAAAATAGGCCATGAAATCCTTCATCTTGTAATGAAGTAGACACGGGTTTCTTTGGGGTCTTACATAGACATTGGAGGCGAAAGCATGATCTCCATCTTTTCTCTTGATCAATACATCACCTCTCCCTCGGACTAGGACTTTAGCAAGGTCTCCAAAAGAAATCTCTCCCAAAGTTTTATATAGGATTCTTTAAAAATAAATCTTACTTAGTTTCTAATTAGCAAACTAATTGCACTTTAATCAAATCCAAATCTTTCTTTTATTGCATACAACTAACTAGGTCCTCAAGTTCAACAATTACTTAACCCTAATTATACTTAATCTTTGGCTTGTCATTAAATCTCTATGCAACCCGAAAATATAAGCTATTTTTTCCATCATAAGTTTCGGCCAACCTAGTTAAATCCCCCACCAATACTTAACACAACAAAGCTTTGCTAATTCTTGTAATCCGAATCTTTAAACCTATTATCTATGTTTTTCTCTTACTAATATGACGTGTTTTATGATTGAGCTTTAATCTCCTAACTTATTTGGTCATAACCCTAATTTTATTCATCCATCACATATAAACATAAATCTTATTCATAGGGTTACTATTAGGGTTCCACTTATTAGGACATTCGGCTATGTACCATTTTAAGCATTTCTTGTCTAAGTTTTCTTCTCCAATGGTGATCCCATCCTCCATTTTCAGATTCACAACCTAAGATCTACCAATCACAACACAACTCCTAGATCTAGCACCATGCCATATTCGGCCAACACAAATGTTCATACAATGATTAGCTCTTTCGATTTGCATGCAACCTATTATATTTCAAGTCTAGCCCATATGTATGTGTTCACTAAACCTTTATACATGTCATGGCCATTCATCAAATTGACATTTAACAAAATATATTTAGAGATTCAACACCTATAAGTTTCGGCCAACACCATAAATCATAACCCTTAATTACAAAACTTGCAATCATGCATACCCTTGGCATTTTAAGACCATACTAGCATGCATTATTCATCCTTAACATTTTTTCTAACATTTAAGTTCGGATCTCATGCTCATATGGCTAGATCCAACATTATATCTTAGGGTTGATCTCATAACCTCAAGATCTAGCAAAACCAAGTACGAAGTTCGGTCATCACAAGGAGAGAACCAAACTTGAACTTTGGAGAGTGTTTAAGGTTGCAAGAGGAAAAGAGCAAGACTCAAGCTCAAGGGAGTGGTTCAGCCAAGAGAGGAAAAAGAGAGAGTTGGGAGAGAATGAGGAATTCGGCCAAGTGAGGGAAATGGAGAGTAAATTGAAATGCTAAGTGTGAGGGAATTCACATGAGCAATTGAGTCTCCCAAGGTGAGTTGGAAATTGACATGAGGTGTTCGATAATGACAAGAGAGAGAGAGGGGGGGTGAATTGGGTGGATTGGCCGACCAAGCATGGCTTTCTCTTCTCTTTTTTCTTTTCACTTTTTCTCACATCAACTCTTGTCCCCTAAAGCCATGACCTTGCATTGGATTTTTCTTCCTTTCCCTCTTGATCTTCATGTGAACTTCACCCTCTTCCTTGCTTTTTCTCTCATTTTACTTCCATTGAATTGTCTTGTCACATAAATGCTCTCTTATCATCTTCTTACAACTCACATGGGTTAGTAACTTTGGCTTTCCATTCTCCTCATGTACTTCACGTAAATGGCCTTCTCTTAACTCTCATTTATGTTGTTTGGTTGCATTGCAACTAACTTAGTTACTCTCCCACAACTAACTTTCGATTTAGTTACTATTTCACCTAACTTATCTCCTATAAGCTCTCTAGCTTATCTAGTTCAATCACTTAGCTTATCATCTCATAAGCATGATATCTTATCTTAAGATAATGGCTCTAGCCTATCTCTACAATAGCCACAATGACTTATTACATAAAAAGTTCCCTAACTTATCATCATGCTTGCTTATCACTATGATAAGCAAGTGTGCTTATCATTTTAAACTCTCTTAAACTTTATCATATGTGTAGTAACTTATCATCTAATATTCCAATGATAATTAAACTTACTAATTTAGGTCACATAATAATACTATATGCCACCTATTAATGACACACAAAAATATTCAATACTTAAAAGAATTTCATGATTCTCCATTTGATTATTTTCGGCCTATATATAAAAATCTTTAATCAGAATTGAATTTTTATGGATTATGAAGTATACTAGGCAAATGGAAAATATAAATTCATAAGAGAAACTTACCTTGCAAGTTTCGGCTCTTAGGAAAATATAATTTAAACTTTGCACAAAACTTCCAAAATGACAAGAAAATTATTTAGGAAAAATTTCATGAAATAAGTCCCATATTAATTGATGTACCTTAACATAAAGCTTAGGCCATACATTGGCCAAAAATATGGCTCCATAATAAAATTAAAGCTAATACATCGGAAATTAAAAGCTAATATATAAGAAATAACATAAGAAATAATCGGGGTCTCACATCCTCCCCTCCTTATAAAAATTCCGACCCCAGAATTTCTTTACCACCAATAATTTTGTCCTGACTGCGAAGGTGCAGGACCATAGGGGTAGAGACGAACATTCGTGCTTGTCCCACTACTAATCTCCCCTGATAAATGTTATCTGGGGAATTACTCCCCGTCCAAGATTGTGATCTAGCTCCTTGGTTTAGTTCATCTACACTAGGGTCATGGATTATGTTTCGGGTTGTCCATGATACCTAGGTCTAGATTCTACTTCTTGTGAGGAAAGGTAGGTCTCAGATGCAGCATCCTGAGCTCTAACTCTTCTACGATGTCTTCTCTCAGAACATCGCCTAGGGGTACACTCATGTCTCGAGTTACGACGTCTAGGTTCTTCCTGAGGTCGTTCTCTCGTTTCATTAGGCATCGGATTTTGTTCCATAGGTTCCTCTTCCTGATCTTCCTCTGGATCCTCTTCTGGGTCCTCCTCTGGATCCTCCTCCGGATCCTCCTCAAAATTTTCTGGTAAAATAATTCTCAAGGGAATGGCATTTATTGGTGATTCCGGCCAATAAATGTTTTCCAGGTATCCAGAGCAATCTAGGGATAAAGGGGTGACCCCACCTGGAAGGTCCAGGTTGGTCTTGGGCCGGGGGTGGCGGGGGCTGGTATGTCCCCGCCATACCTTGTTGCCCCTAGGGTACATGAGTTTGGTACGCTCTCCTTGGGTCTCCTCTATCGGTTTCTTGTGATGCGTGAGTCGGAGCCACATGGCTTCCCGACGGTCTTGTCGAACCTTGGGTTCTATGGTTAACTGTCACGCCCCGAACGCTAGCCCGAAAGGGGTTAATGACAGCCGCGAACATCCACTCAATGAATGTTCCAGCATTTTCTCTTATTCTTGCAGCGGAATTTTTTTTTTTTTTATACACATACATAAACACCTACGACTGAGAGAGATGGGCCAAAGAGATTTACATAAACTTCAACTTACACAATTGACTACAACGGCAATAGTGAAAGCATCCAAATTACATGTCATGTCTGCATGGCTGAAGTACAAGTCCTAAGGGATTCCAACAAAACCTTTATAAGACCTACTCATAACATCTTGAATCCGTATATACCTTACAATTTTGTTAGCATCCTGCCGCCTCAGTGGGATATCAAGCACTCTTAGGATCATGTACATTCTCCAACTCTTGACCCATAGTACATTCCCAAGGCCTATGACCAACAACATCACAATCTACTACTTACTAAGTCAGGAAATCCTCAGGACTCCTGCCACCTGGCAAACCTGGAATGATACATTTTGAAACCGTGAGTCAAAAGACTCAGTAAGGAAAAGAACTTGTAAACGTGATCTTGTAAAACATGAACTTAAATCATGAACTTGAACTTATAGCTTGAACTTGTAACTTGAAATTTGAACTTGAATTCATAATCTTGTAATCATGCACTAGTATCATAGCTTGAAAACATAACTTAAAATCATTACTTGAATTCATGACTTGAAATCGTAAGCATGCACTTGAACTCATAAACATAAGCATGCACTTAAACTTGAAATCATTATGAACTTGAAATCATAATGAACTTAAAATCATAAGCATGCACTTGAACTTGAAATATCATGTAAACGTATGTAATTCATGCATGATCATGAATTTTGATGCACATGTATGCCTCATGATTGCATATGCACATGCACTTGCTCTTGAAAACATCATTTGTACTTGTAAAGTTCTTGATTTTGGAAAATCATTTCAATCCTTATCTTATGGGCTACTCGAGGTCTCTTAGGCCTTTTATCAAACGCCTAGAACACCAAACCAATTTCTCAAGAACCCTAATGTCGGAATCAGCTATTTTGTTCCCATGTTCTCATGTAAAAATCTATGCTACACTTAAACACTTACAAGATCTACCTTGAACATGCATAGATCTACACTAAACATCCATGAATCACAAGGAGAAAAACTACTTAGACAACCCACCATCAAACCACAACCAATCAACAAGAGAAAACAAGAACACCGTCAAACCACAACCAACCAACAACCCACAACCAACCAACAAGAGAAAACAAGAAGAAAATAGAGAGAGAGAGAGAGAGTAGGATGATTTTCGGCCAGCAAGGATTTTTACCTTGCTTCTCTCCTCTTCCTCCTTCTTTTCTTTTCATTTCTTCTTCTCCTTCTTCCTTCTTCCTTCTTCCTTCTTCGGGTGGGTGACTTAGGGCAAGGGAGGTATGATTTGGGTAAAGAAAAAGTGAGAATGCGTGAGAGAGAGAGAGGGGGGGTGTTTAACGCGAAAAGGGCTTGGGGGAAAAGACAGGGATGCCATTCTTTATTTTCCCCCTTTATCATGAATTCCACCTCACGTATTTTCAAGAGATTTAGTTATATGTGTCGACACCATCACCCAAGGTGTCGACACTTACAACTCACTCGAGATCCGGAAAAAAAAGCAGACTTTCGAGTATTAGTTGGATGTGTCGACACCATCGCTCAAGGTGTCGACACTTCCGACACTTGGTCAAAATTCACCGGAGTTCTGGAAAAGGCGAACTCTCAGGTTTCAGTTAGATGTGTCGACACCATCACCCAAGGTGTCGACACTTCCAACACTTAGTCAAAATTCACGGGAGTTCTGGAAAAATGAAAACTTTCGGGTTTTAGTCTAATGTGTCGACACCATCACTCAAGGTGTCGACACTTACATCAAAAATCACTAATTTAATCATACATACATTTGCAATAATACGTACTTAAGAGGTCATAAGCAATAACTTGACAGACCTAAAATCGGGGTTTCACATCCTCCCCTCCTTACAGAAATTCCGTCCTCGGAATTCGATCTTCGTCCTTAACTATTGCTCATTTTGTCTAAACCTTCATTGGTTCTCCTACATATGTAAGGTTCCTTTAATTTACAAGGCTCATACTCTAAAACATGGGTAGGGCCAACTGGTATGTCACTGTCACGCCCCCCAATTTCAATTAGGCACTCTTTATAAGTGATCATCACCAATAGACTACATTGTAGTAAATCTACTCGTGTGCATTCGGGCAATCCTCAACATTTAAAAAAATTGGTAGCCAATTTCCTCAACTTAATTTATGCAATTCAATCCACAGTTATTCTTCATAGCCCTTCTGATTCTTCAAATGAATCAATGCATCATCATGAAGATCACTAATCAATCAAAATGATCATGAAGCACCCTAATCATTATTCCAAAGGTCTCTTATGCAATAATCAATTCTAACGACATCAATATACATTCATAATAGCAATTTTTAGTGCAAAATATCTTCTCAGACATGTTTCTTTTCTAATCCAAAGATCATACTCTGTTCATAACTAAGCATTAGTACATATTCCAATAAATCCCTTATCTGGGCGGTATAAATCTCCCAGATAAGGGATTTATACCGCCCAGATCTCAAATCAATCTTCGAGAATGCCTGTGCCCCTTGCAATTGATCAAATAGATCATCAATGCGAGGCAACGGGTATCTATTCTTGATAGTCACCTTATTCAACTCCCTGTAATCAATGCACATCCTGAGGCTTCCATCTTTCTTCTTTACGAACAAGATCGGAGCTCCCCAAGGTGACACACTCGGCCGAATGAACCCTTTATCCAATAGATCCTCCAGCTGAATCTTCAATTCCTTCAACTCTGCTGGTGCCATTCTATACGGTGCCTTAGAAATTGGAGTTGTCCCTGGTTCTAAATCGATGCCAAACTCCACTTCCCTATCAGGAGGTAATCCGGGTAATTCTTCCGGAAATACATCAGGAAATTCGTTCACTATAGGGGTTTGCTCTACCGTAGCAGTCTCTCTCTGCATTTCATTTGCCCAAACTAAGAACCCCTCACTTCCTCCTTGCAACCATTTCTTGGCTTGCATGGCTGAAATGATCGCCGGTCTTCGTTCCACCTTTCTCATGCCTACAAAACAACAATCCGGTCTCCCCTCCTTTTGGAACACGACCTTCTTCTCGTAACATTTTATGCTAGCACCGTGTGTTGCCAACCAATCCATACCTAAAATGAGGTCGAACCCTCCCATTTCCATCACTATCAGGTTAGCCGGCATAATTTGCCCCTCAACTTCTATCGGGAAATTTTTCACTATTCGATCGCAATTGATCCTCCCACCAGTAGGTGTTGATACTACTACATGACATCCTAATGGCTCATGCTTTAAATCTCTTGCCTTACAATATGCCGATGCTATGAATGAATGTGTGGCACCTGAATCAAATAATACAAGGGCTTCTCCCTGTGGCAAGGGCAACTTACCCGTTACTACTCTGGTTTGGTCCTCCGCATCCCTCGGGGTCAGAGCATATAGTCTTGCTTGAGTTGGACCGCCTTGCCTCCTCGAATTGTCTTGCGGTGCGGGTTGGGATGCTTGGCTTGAATTACTTTTTGCCCTACAATCTCGGGCAATGTGACCTGGCTTCCCGCACTGGAAGCATACTCCCTGCCTACACTCTCCGGGATGCTTCTTGCCACATTTGTTGCATATTGGGAATTGATTCCCTCCTGCAATCTGACTTCCTCCAGGTCTCTGGTTCTGGGCTCCACCAGGTCTCTGATTCTGGCCCCGTGATAAACCCTGCTTGCTTTTCTTCCAGGGTGCCTGTGACGTTTCCAGCTTGGGAGGAGCCTTCCTCTTTTGCTGGTCGTAAAATGCTGCTGTCCTCTGCAGACCTCTTTCCACAATCACTGCCCGTTCTATGACTTCTGCCAACGTCTTCAAGTTATGGGCCATAACTCTGTCAAAGATTCGGGGATGAAGTCCCTCTTCAAACTTCCTGGCTTTCCTCTCCTCATCTGGTACTAAATACGGAGCAAACCTCACCAACTCCATGAATCGACCAGAGTATTGATCGATAGTCATTGATCCCTGAGTTAAGTTGGCAAACTCTCTCGCTTTTGCTTCCCGCGTCGTCCTTGGAAAATAGCGGTCCAGGAATTCTTGTTGAAACCTCTCCTAGTTTATGGGTTGTTCTCCCAATTCTTGGCTCAGTAGGAGCTTCTTGGATAACCACCACCTCTTGGCATCTCCCTGTAGCTTGAAGGTAGCAAAGCTCACTCTCTGGGAGTCTGTACACCCCATGACTTCCAGCAACTCTTTAATCTCTAGAAGCCAGTTTTCTGCTAGAACGGCATCTCCTCTACCGTTATATACCGGCGGGTGTTGGCGGTTAAACTGGTCAAAGGTGCATCCTTCAGGGCGATCTCGAGCCCCTTGCACATTTGCCCCTTGCACATTTGCCCCTTGCTGCACTTGTTCAGCGATGAGCTGAGCCATGTGCCTTAAAACATCATTGGTAGAGACACCTGATTCTTCGGGCTCCTCCTCCGTGTTTCTATTCCTGGGTTGTTTCCTAGGTGGCATCCTGCACTATATCGTCATCACTACATAAGTATCCTAACAACTAGTTGATGCATGAGATTTCTAGCATATAGCATACTCGAAATCCAAATAGGCGAGTAGCAAATCTTAAGTTCACTAAACTCCTAAATTGCTCTGATACCACTAAACTGTCACGCCCCGAACGCTAGCTAAACGAGGCTAATGACAGCCGCGAGCATTCCCGGCATGGGACGCTCCAGCGTACTTACTACTATACTTGCAGCGGAAAAGACGTTGATGCTTCAATGTTAAAAAGAAGCCTTATAATGCTAGCGTATAACGTGCATAAGAACATACTTTCCATTGATAACTCAAGGTTGTTAAACATATTCTCAAAATATCAACCAGTTTAAAACATTAACTAACTAAGCCAAATGAAACCCATGACCACCACATCACGGTGGCTCATGCCGGCTTTTACAAAAAATTAGCTAAATCTTTCCTAACGTTAGCAAACAAGAGAAACATTTCATCAACCCTTCTCCTAGGGTTCAAGGTCCTCTTCTTAAGATTCCACCCCTGTAACATCATCTGGAATGATACAATTTAAAACTGTGAGTCGAAAGACTCAGTAAGGAATTATAGCTAAAACATGGGTTGAAATTGTAAGCATGCACTTGAACTTGTAATCATAGTCATGTAAACATAATGCGCTGCATGCCGGATTATGAAACGTGATGCATGTATAATGCACATGCATTTACTCTTGCTTTTGTAAAAATCGATTCACATCTTATCTTGTGGGCCACTTGCCCTCTTTTACCCCTGACATCAGGGTTGTGCGTTCCCGTAGGAACAGTCCCTTATTTCCCTTAGGGACCTTACATATGGTCGAGCTAGCTCACCTTCTCTCATTCGTCCTTCAGTGGCTAGACACGACCCTTGAGGTTCACACCTTCTTGCAAGCATCCTTCAGTGTGATTGCACTTACCTCATGGACTACCCATCCTTCTTGCAAGCATCCTTCGGTATGGGTGTCCTAGGTGACATCCATCCTTCACGTAAACGTCCTTCGGAATGGATGCACCTTCTTGACTTGGTACGGTACCGACCGACTTGGGTTCGTTAATTAACTTGTCATAAAACTTGTCATAAAGTAGCATAAAAATGGTACTTTCATTTGCATAAAATGTCTCATTTCTCATGAGGAAAATGAATGCAAATGATCATGATGCATTCATGTCGTGCTTGGTAATGTCATGCTTGATATGCTTATTCATGAATATTCTTCATGCAGTGTATCATTCCAGTTTGTAAAGATTTTCACTTACCTTAGGCTTGCTTGAGTATCGAGTGTCTCGTTACCTACAATGAACCGTACTATTGTCATTCATAGGTTCACTAAACGTATATAGTAATCAATACATTACTCACACGAATCTGTTTTAATAGACCCTCACACTAATTTTTCATACCATAACATATTCGTCATACCTCTAATTCACATGCAAGTTATCTTAAAACGCTCTCTTTCTTAACTTGAAACAAATTCCAAGACCAACCCCGTAAAATTGGACTAAAATATCAAGAGATAACCACCAATGCAACAAAACACACTTTCTATTCCAGCCTTGAAATCTGCATATGTAACTCCAGAAATCACAACAATCTCCAACAACCAAAATCCGAATCTCTACATGTCACAACCAACATCCAAGGCTAACTTAACATCTCATAACAACAACTATACTCTCACCTTCCTCCCACTTACAACTTCAACTCGAAGTTTACAACCAAATCATGGTTCCATAATTATCAAGTTAACACCATTGCATGTACCCATTTCTCTTGGGCTGTTTACCAAACACCTAGTGTGCGTTATTGGTCCTCTTGCCTATTTTCCCAGATCTGAACATATCCCTAACACTTAGGGCTTTGTGGTTCTCAATATCACTAGCATACATACACAATCTAATGCATCAAACCCTAGATTCGGCCATACTTGCTCAACTTAGGTTTCAATCCCCTCTTAGGCCTTTTATCAAACACCTAGAGCACATAACCAATTTCTCTTGAACCCTCATTTCAGATCTAGTCATTTTTCCACATGTTCTCAAGTAAAAATCTATGCTACACTTACAAGATCTACCTTGAACATACCTAGATCCACACTAAACATCCATGAATCACAAGGAGAACACTACTTAGACAAATTACCAACAAACCACAACCAACCAACAAAAGAAAACAAGAACATCACCAACCACAACTAACCAACAAGAGGAAACAAGAAGAGAATAGAGAGAGAGAGAGAGAGAGAGAGTAGCACGATTTTCGGCCAGCAAGGATTTACCTCGCTTCTCTCCTCTTCCTCCTTCTTTTCTTCTTCTTCTTCTTCTCCTTCTTCCTCTCCTTCTTCCTTCTTCTTCTTCCTTCTTCTTCTTTCGGGTGGGTGACTTAGGGCAAGGGAAAAATGAAAAGGCTGAAGAGAGGGGAAAAATGAAGTGTTCGGCAAAGGGGGAGAGAGTAATAGGCGTGAAAATGGTTGGGGAAAAGACAAGTTTGCCCTCCCCCTACTTCATAAATTTCAACTCGCGTATTTCAAACCGGTAAAATTCCGGAATGTAGTTATATGTGTCGACACCATCACTCAAGGTGTCGACACTTACAACATATTTAGTAAGATGTGTCGACACCATCACTCAAGGTGTCGACACTTCCAACACTTAGCCATAGTGGGAAAAATGTAAACTCTCGGGTTTCAATTAGATGTGTCGACACCATCACCCAAGGTGTCGACACTTCCATCACTTGGTCAAAATCCACGGGAGTTCTGGAAAAAGGCGAACTCTCGGGTTTCAGTTGGATGTGTCGACACCATCACTCAAGGTGTCGACACTTCCAACACTTAGTAAAAATCACTCTAGTTCCGGAAAGATATAAACGCTCGGGTATCAGTCTAATGTGTCGACACTATGACTCAAAGTGTCGACACTTACAACACTTAGTCAAAATTCACTTTGGTCTCCAGGAAAAGGTAAACTTTCGGGTGTTAGTATAATGTGTCGACACTATGTTCCAATGTGTCGACACTTACCTCAAAAATCACCAATTAAAACATACCTACATCCTGAGGAAAATCATAGCAAAATCTCTCTCTCCTATACAATGACATAAGTAAATTCGGGATCTCACAGGTACCGACCGACTTGGGTTCATTAACTTACTTGTCATAAAACTTAACATAAAGTAGCATAAAAATGGTACTTTCATTTGCATAAAATTTCTCCCTTTCTTATGAGAAAAATAAATGCAAATGCAATTGCTCATGACGTGCTCATGTCATGCTTGATGATGAGTAATCAAATTATCATAAAATGCTTCCCTTTCTCTTTCCTTCTAGACAATCATGCAATTGCTCTTGACGGGTCATGCTTGATGACAAATATCTCATAAAACTTACTTGATCTCATAAAACTTTCATGTTTTCATTTGCACAAAAACTTCTTTCATGCTTTCATGCAAATACGTATACTATGTCATGCTTGTTGAGAAATAACTTGTCATGCTTGGTTGTAAACCTGTTATGCTTGTTCATAAAAACATGCTGTATATCATTCCAGTTTTCATAACAAGTAAGTTTTCACTTACAGACGTAAGTTCCACTTACAATTTTCACTTACAAACGTAAGCTCCTCTTACCTTCGCTTGCTTGAGTGTTGAACGTCACGTTACCTACAATGAACCGTACTATTGTTATTCATAGGTTCACTAAACGTATAGAGTAATCAATACATTACTCACACGAAATCTGTTTTAATAGACCCTCACACTAATTTTTCATATCATAACATATTCGTCATACCTCTAATTCACATGCAAGTTATCTTAAAACGCTCTCTTTCTTAACTTAAAAAATTCAAGACCAACCCCGTAAAATTTGGACTTAAATATCAAGAGATAACCACAAATGCATCAAAACACACTTTCTATTCCAACCTTGAAATCTGCATATGCAAATTCCAGTAATCACAATAATCTTTCTAACTCTCCAAATTTCCATCAACCAAAATCCGAATCTCTACATGTCACAACCAACATCCAAGGCTAGCTTAACATTTCCTAGCAACAACCATCCTCTCACCTTCCTCCCACTTACAACTTCAACTCGAAGTTTACAACCAAACCATGGTTCCATAATTATCAAGTTAACACCATTGCATGTACCCATTTCTCTTGGGCTGTTTACCAAACACCTAGTGTGCGTTATTGGTCCTCTTGCCTATTTTCCCAGATCTGAACCTATTCCTAACACTTAGGGCTTGTGGCTCTCAATAGGACTAGCATACACACAACCTGATGCACCAACCCCCTTGTTTCGGCCATACTTACTCAACTTAGGTTTCAATCCTCTCTTAGGCCTTTCATCAAACGCCTAGAACACCAAACCAATTTCTCAAGAACCCTAATGTCGGATTCAGCTATTTTGTTCCCATGTTCTCATGTAAAAATCTATGCTACACTTAAACACTTACAAGATCTACCTTGAACATGCATAGATCTACACTAAACATCCATGAATCACAAGGAGAAAAACTACTTAGACAACCCACCATCAAACCACAACCAATCAACAAGAGAAAACAAGAACACCGTCAAACCACAACCAACCAACAACCCACAACCAACCAACAAGAGAAAACAAGAAGAAAATAGAGAGAGAGAGAGAGAGTAGGATGATTTTCGGCCAGCAAGGATTTTTACCTTGCTTCTCTCCTCTTCCTCCTTCTTTTCTTCTCCTTTCTCCTTCTCCTTCTTCCTTCTTCCTTCTTCCTTCTTCCTTCTTCCTTCTTCGGGTGGGTGACTTAGGGCAAGGGAGGTATGATTTGGGTAAAGAAAAAGTGAGAATGCGTGAGAGAGAGAGGGGGATGTTTAACGCGAAAAGGGCTTGGGGGAAAAGACAGGGATGCCCTTCTTTATTTCCCCCCTTTATCATGAATTCCACCTCACGTATTTTCAAGAGATTTAGTTATATGTGTCGACACCATCACCCAAGGTGTCGACACTTACAACTCACTCGAGATCCGGAAAAAAAAGCAGACTTTCGAGTATTAGTTGGATGTGTCGACACCATCGCTCAAGGTGTCGACACTTCCGACACTTGGTCAAAATTCAAGGGAGTTCTGGAAAAAGGCGAACTCTCGGGTTTCAGTTAGATGTGTCGACACCATCACCCAAGGTGTCGACACTTCCAACACTTAGTCAAAATTCACGGGAGTTCTGGAAAAATGAAAACTTTCAGGTTTTAGTCTAATGTGTCGACACCATCACTCAAGGTGTCGACACTTACATCAAAAATCACTAATTTAATCATATATACATTTGGAATAATACGTAGTTAAGAGGTCATAAGCAATAACTTTACAGACCTAAAATCGGGGTCTCACATTAACCTTGAACAGGCTGCGATACTCAGGTGCCGTCATCCTTCTCTGAGTAGGTGTGCCCGACTGCTGGGAACATGGGGGTCGACTACTCGGTGGCATCTGACATCATAATACAGTGGTCAGTCATGTGCATATACAAAATATCAACATATATCACAAAGAATTATCATTCTTTATGCAAAGGAAATCAATCATAAATAGCAGACAATAATACTCATCCATATCAATCAATTAAAGAGAAGGAAGCAAATATTCAAATCTCATTCTCCTCTCAATTGGGGGTACTTCTCATACATATCGCTTTCTAACTCCCAGGATGCCTCCTCTACCCCATGATTTCTCCATAGAACCTTTACAAGCGGTATTACCTTTGTCTGTAAATGTTGCTCCTTTCTATTGAGAATCCTTACTGGCTCTTCTACATAGGTAAGGTTCTCCTTGATCTGCAAAGGTTCATATTCTAACACATGTGTGGGGTCAAATACATACTTGCGTAGGAGCGATACATGGAACACATCGTGAACTCTTGCAATTGATGGCAGTAATGCCAATCTGTACGCCACCGGTCCAACACGCTCCAGGATCTCGAAAGGTCCTATAAACCTGGGTTGAAGCTTCCCCTTCTTTCCGAATCGCGCTACCCCCTTCGTTGGAGAAATCTTCAAAAACACTTTACTTCCCTCTTCAAAGGACAACTCCCTTCTTCGATTGTCCGCATAACTCTTTTGTTGACTTTGGGCCGTAATAAGTCTTTCTTTGATCAACCGAATCTTCTCCTTTGTCTGCAAGATTATCTCCGGCCCCAATAGTCTCCCTTCTTCTACTTCATCCCAATACAACGGCGACCTACACTTCCGCCCGTATAAGGCTTCGTATGGTGTCATACCAATACTCGATTGGAAACTGTTGTTGTATGCGAACTTCGCTAACGGCAGATACTGAGCCCAACTACCTTTGAAATCAATGACACATGCTCGAAGCATGTCTTCCAAAATTTGAATGGTTCGCTCTGACTGGCCATCCGTTTGCGGGTGGAAAGCAGTGCTAAAATTCAATTTAGTGCCTAGGGATTCCTGCAGTCTTCTCCAAAATCTCGAAGTAAATCTCGGATCCCTGTCCGACAGTATACAACGGTATGCCATGGAGTCTCACAATTTCTTGGAGGTAAACTTCAGCTAGCCTCTCCGGGGTATACTTCACCCTGATGGGCAAAAAGTGGGCTGACTTGGTCAATCGGTCCACAATTACCCATATTGCATCATAGCCAGCTGTCGTCCGTGGTAGCCCTACAACAAAATCCATGGCTATTCCTTCCCACTTCCACTCCGGGATCTCTAGAGGCTTCAACGTCCCTGCTGGCCTTTGGTGCTCGGCCTTCACTCTCTGACAAGTCAGACATTGAGCGACATACTCCGCAATCTCCCTCTTCATATTCGGCCACCAATAAACCTTCTTGATGTCCTGATACATCTTTGTTCCTCCTGGGTGGATAGTATAGGGCGTAGTATGCGCCTCTGCTAAAATCAACTCTTTGATTCCCCCATCACTAGGGACGCAAATTCTATTCCGGTACCTTAGCACTCCATCCCTATCCTCAAATTCGGGATCAGTCTTCTCCTCAATCCTTTTCCTAATTCCTGTTATCACCGCATCGCTCTTATGGGCCTCGCAAATTTGCTCCTCCAGCGATGGTTGCAATGAAAGCCCTGCGATGGAAACATACCGATCTACCAACACGAGCGTAATCTCCTCTCTTTTTAGATCCTCCATGATCTCTTTCGCCACCACCTTCACGGCACTTGCTTCAGCCGACTTCCGGCTTAGGGCATCAACCACCACATTAGCTTTTCCAGGATGGTAGCTAATGGTGCAATCATAGTCCTTAATCAACTCTAACCAGCGTCGTTGCCTCATATTCAGCTCCTTTTGCGTGTTGAAGTACTTGAGGCTCTTGTGATCCGTAAATATCTCGCATTTAACTCTGTAGAGGTAATGCCTCCATATCTTTAGAGCATGCACGACTGCAGCTAACTCCAAGTCGTGAGTAGGGTAGTTCACCTCGTGAGGCCTCAATTGCCTCGACGCATAGGCTATGACCCTCTTGTCTTGCATTAAAACACACCCAAGACCTTGTTTCGAGGCATCCGTGTAAATCTCGTACTCCCCATGCTCCGAGGGCAAAGCTAACACCGGGGCAGTAACTAGATGAGCCTTTAACGTCTGGAAACTTTGCTCACACTCGTCTGTCTAGTTGAACTTAACGTTCTTCTTGGTCAACGAGGTCATCGGCATGACTATCTTTGAAAACCCCTTGATAAACCTCCGGTAGTATCCTGCCAACCCCAGGAAACTCCTTATCTCCTTAACATTTGTAGGCTTTGGCCATTTGAAAACCGCATCAACTTTACCGAGATCTACAACAATCCCTTCGCCCGACACTACATGCCCCAAGAATCGGACTTGCTGCAACCAAAATTCGCACTTGGAGAATTTTGCATACAACTTCTTCTCCCTTAGGATCTGTAAAATAATCCTAAGATGCTCCTCATGCTCCTCCTGGTTCCAAGAATAGATCAGTATGTCATCTATGAACACCACCACAAACTTATCTAGGAACTCCCTGAATACCCTGTTCATCAAATACATGAATGCGGCCGGGGCATTTGTTAACCCAAATGGCATCACCAAAAATTCGTAGTGACCATATCGGGTTCAGAAAGCCGTCTTAGGTATATCTCCTTCCTTTACTTTCAACTGGTGGTAACCCGACCTCAAATCAATCCTTGAAAATATTTGTGCCCCTTGCAATTGATCGAACAAATCATCAATGCGAGGCAGCGGATACCTATTCTTTACGGTCACCTTATTCAGCTCCCTATAGTCAATGCACATCCGGAGACTCCCATCCTTCTTCTTCACAAACAGGATCGGTGCTCCCCAAGGCGACACACTTGGCCGTATAAATCCCTTCTCAGAGAGATCTTCTAATTGGACTTTCAGCTCCTTCAACTCTGCTGGAGCCATTCGATACGACACTTTGGAAATTGGGACTATCCCAGGTTCCAATTCAATACCGAATTCTACCTCCCTATATGGCGGTAACCCCGGTAAGTCTTCCGGGAATACGTCCGGAAACTCACTCACTATTGGGGTTTGATCAAACGCAGGAACCTCATTCTGCGTATCATTTAGCGTATCACTTGCCCAGACTAAGATTCCCTCATGCCCTCCTTGCAACAATCTCTTAGCTTGCAAGGCTGAGATAATGAATGGCCTTCGTTCCATTTTCTTCATACCGGTAAAAAAACACTCCGGTCTCCACTCCTTTTGGAATAAGACCTTCTTCTCATAGCACCGAATATTGGCACCATGCTTCGACAAACAATCCATACCTAGGATGATATCAAATCCTCCCATCTCCATGACTATCAAGTCGGCCAACATGACCTGCCCTTCTACTTCGACTCTTCCCCTAGTGGGCGTTGACACAAGGACATCACAATCTAACAGCTCACTGGGTAAGGCATGTGTCTTGCAATATGATGATGCAATGAATGAATGCGTGGCCCCTGGATCAAACAGAACTAGGGCTTCCCCCTGGGGCAAAGGCAACTTAACTGCCACCACTTGGTTCTGATTCTCCGCATCCTCCGGAGTCAATGCATATAACCTCGCTTGCGTTGGACCTCCTTGCCTCCTTGCATTGTTCGGTTGCGTGGGTCGGGGTGCTTGGTTCGAGTCCCCTGTATTCCTACAATCTCTGGCAATGTGACCAGGCTTCCCGCATTTGAAACATAAGCCCTGCCTGCACTCCCCTGGATGTCTCCTATTGCACTTCTTACACAGAGGAAATTGGTTCCCTCCGGCATTCTGAGCTCCACCAGGCCTCTGGTTCGGCCTCTGATTCGGCCTCTGAGGCTGCCTCTGTGATGACTCTGGCCTACTTCTTTTCCAGGGCATCTGCGGTGTGGTTGGGTTGGAAGGAGCCTTCCTCTTCTGCTGGTCATGATAGGCTACAATTCTCTGCTGTGAGACCCTGAACTTTGCTTTTGCTATTTTCCTAGGTAATTGTTTTAATTTTAATTATGGGGCCATATTTTTGGCCAATATATGACTTAAGCTTTATGTTTAAGGTACATTAGTTAAAATGAGATTTTATTTCATAAAATTTTTCCTTAAATAATTTTCTTGCATTATGAAAATTTTGTGTAAGTTTAATTTCATTTCCCTAAGAGCCGAAACTTGAAGGTAAGTTTCTCTTATGGATTTATATTTTTCATTTTCTTAATATATATTTCATAATCCATGAAATTAATTATGATTAGAGATATATATATATATATTGGCCGAAAATAGTGTAATAGAAAAATTCATAAATTTCCTTTAAGTATTGGAATATTTTGTGTGTCATTAATAGATAGCACATATATATTTATGTGGCCTAGATTAGTAGTTTTGAATAATCATAGAAAATGAAATGATAAGCTACTAGGCATATGATAAGTTTTGGGAGAGTTTAATTTGATAAGCACACTTGCTTATCATAGTGATAAGCTAGCATAATGATAAGCTAGGGAACTTTTTATGTAATAAGTTGATGTGGTTATCGTAGAGATAGGCTAGAGCCATTATCTTAAGATAAGTTGTTATGCTTATGAGGTGATAAGCTAAGTAATTGAACTAGATACGCTAGAGAGCTTATAGGAGATAAGTTAGGTGATAAGTAACTAAGTTGAAAGTTAGTTGTGAGAGTAACTAAGTTGGTTGAAATGTAACCAAACAAAATAATTGAGCTTGTGTCAAGGCCATTTACGTGAGAATGCAAGGAGTGAAAAGCCATAAAATGGTGATCCCATGTGAAGAGAGATGGAGGGCAATTAAGTGACAAGACAAGTCAAGGAAGAGAAAAGAGAGAAAAAGCAATGGGAGACATGGCTTGAGGAGACAAGGGAGGAGGTGAGAGAAAATGAGAAGAAAAAGGAGAGAAAAGAAAATGACATGGTCGGCCAAAGGTCACCCAAAGTTCACCCCTTTTTCTTTCTTTCTCTCTTGTCATCTCAACATCTCATTGTCATTTTTCATTGCCATAAATGAATCTTGGGAGACTCAAATTGCTTCCTACGAAATCTTCACTCCCTTACACTTAGCATTTCAACTTCCTTTCATTTGTTTTCTCCCTTGGCCGAATATCACTCTTTCCTTCAACTCTCTCTCTTTTTCTCTCTTGACCGTATTTACGTGAGATCCCGAAATTATCCATGTCGTTGTAAAAGAGAGAGATTTTTTGCTTATGATTTCCTCAGTACGTATGTATGATTAAATTAGTGATTTTTGTTGTAAGTGTCGACACCTTGAGGGATGGTGTCGACACATTAGACTAAAACCCGAAAGTTTGCATTTTTCCAGAACTCCCGTGAATTTTGACTAAGTGTTGGAAGTGTCGACACCTTGAGCGATGGTGTCAACACATCCAACTGAAACCCGAGAGTTCACCTTTTTCCAGAACTCCCGTGAATTTTGACTAAGTGTTGGAAGTGTCGACACCTTGAGCGATGGTGTCGACACATCCAACTAATACTCGAAAGTATGCTTTTTTTCCGGATCTCGAGTGAGTTGTAAGTGTCGACACCTTGGGTGATGGTGTCGACACATATAACTAAATCCCTTGAAAATACGTGAGGTGGAATTCATGAAAAATGGGGGAAATAAGGGAGGGCATCCCTGTCTTTTCCCCCAAGCCCTTTTTACGTTAAACACCCCCCCTCTCTCTCTCACGCATTCTCACTTTCCTTTACCCAAATCATACCTCCCTTGCCCTAAGTCACCCACCCGAAGAAGGAAGAAGGAAGAAGGAAGAAGAGGAAGAAGGAGAAGGAGAAAGGAGAAGAAAAGAAGGAGGAAGAGGAGAGAAGCAAGGTACAAATCCTTGCTGGCCGAAAATCATCCTACTCTCTCTCTCTCTCTATTTTCTTCTTGTTTTCTCTTGTTGGTTGGTTGTGGGTTGTTGGTTGGTTGTGGTTTGGCGGTGTTCTTGTTTTCTCTTGTTGATTGGTTGTGGTTTGGCGGTGTTCTTGTTTTCTCTTGTTGATTGGTTGTGGTTTGATGGTGGGTTGTCTAAGTAGTTTTTCTCCTTGTGATTCATGGATGTTTAGTGTGGATCTATGCATGTTCAAGGTAGATCTTGTAAGTGTTTAAGTGTAGCATAGATTTTTACATGAGAACATGGGAACAAAATGGTTGAATCCGAAATTAGGGTTCTTGAGAATTGGTTTGGTGCTCTAGGTGTTTGAAAAAATATTGAAACCTAAATTTAGCAAGTATGGCCGAACTCAGGGGTTGGTGCATTAGGTTGTATGTCTGCTAGTCATATTGAGAACCACTAAGCCCTAATTGTTAGAGATAGGTTCAGATCTGGGAAAATAGGCAAGAGGACCAATAACGCACACTAGGTGTTTGGTAAACAGCCCAAGAGAAATGGGTACATGCAATGGTGTTAACTTGATAATTATGGAACCATTGTTTGGTTGTAAACTTCGAGTTGCAGTTGTAAGTGGGAGGAAGGTGAGAGGATGGTTCCTGCTAGGAAATGTTAAGCTAGCCTTGGATGTTGGTTGTGACATGTAGAGATTTGGATTTTGGTTGTTGGAAATTTGGAGAGTTAGAAAGATTATTGTGATTACTGGAATTTACATATGCAGATTTCAAGGCTAGAATAGAAAGTGTGTTTTGATGCATTTGTGGTTATCTCTTGATATTTAAGTCCAAATTTTACGGGGTTGGTCTTGAATTTTTTTTAAGTTAAGAAAGAGAGCGTTTTAAGATAACTTGCATGTGAATTAGAGGTATGACGAATATGTTATGATATGAAAAATTAGTGTGAGGGTCTATTAAAACAGATTTCGTGTGAGTAATGTATTGATTACTCTATACGTTTAGTGAACCTATGAATAACAATAGTACGGTTCATTGTAGGTAACGAGACGTTCGATACTCAAGCAAGACCAAGGTAAGTGAAAATAGTAAGTAGCAACTTACGCTTTACAAAACTGGAATGATACACTGCATGAAGAATGTTTATGAATAAGCATATCAAGCATGACATTACCAAGCACGACATGAATACATCATGATCATTTGCATTCATTGTCCTCAAGAGAAAGGAGAGATTCTATGCAAATGAAAGTACCATTTTTTATGCTACCTTATGATAAGTTTTTATGACAAGTTAGTTATTGAACCCAAGTCGGTCGGTACCTTACCAAGTCAAGAAGGTGCATCCATACCGAAGGACGTTTACGTGAAGGATGGATGTCACCTAGGACACCCATACCGAAGGATGCTTGCAAGAAGGATGGGTAGTCCACGAGGTAAGTGCAATCACACTGAAGGATGGTTGCAAGAAGGTGTGAACCTCAAGTGTCGTGTCTAGCCACTGAAGGACGAATGCGAGAAGCTGTGCTAGCTCGACCATATGTAAGGTCCCTAAAGGAAATAAGGGATAGTTCCAACGGGAACGCACAACCCTGATGTCAGGGGTAAATAGAGGGCAAGTGGCCCATAAGATAAGATGTGAAATGATTTTTTTTACACAAGCAAGAGTAAGTGCATGTGCATGTGCATATGCAAACATGAGGCATATACGTGCATCACGGTTCATGATCACGTATGCATCGCATTATGTTTACATGAGTATGATTTCAAGTTCAAATGCATGCTTATGACTTCAAATCCATGTTTTAGCTATAATTCCTTACTGAGTCTTTCAACTCACAGTTTTAAATTTGTGTCATTCCAGATAATGTTTCAGGGGTGGAATCTTAAGAAGAGGACCTTGAACCCTAGGAGAAGGGTTGTTGTGAATGTCTCTTCCTTGTTGCTTATTTTAGTAAAGCTTTTGATAATTTTTGCAAGAGCCGGCATGAGCCTCCGTGATGTGGTGGTCATGGGTTTTCGGCTTAGTAAGTTAAGGTTTTAAACTGGTTGATATTTTGAGACCTTGTTATAACTACTTCCGATGGGAAACATGTTCTTATGTACGTTATATGCTAGCACGTTAAGGCTTCTTTTAAATATTGAAGCATCATGTTATTTCCGCTGCAATAATAGTAGTAAGTACGCTTGAGCATCCCATGTCGGGAATGCTCGCGGCTGTCATTAGCCTCGTTTAGCTAGCGTTCGGGGCGTGACAATTTACCTCTTTGAGCTTGAGTCTTGCTCTTTTCTTCTTGCAACCAAATCAATCCACTAAAAGTTCTAAGTTTATTCTCTTTTAGATGACCGAATCTTCCCTTGAAGCAACTCCATTTCCTCTCTTAGAAATTCTACTCACTTAGCCACTTTTTCCTTGAAGAAATCTAACCCACTTCCTTAGAGTTAAACCATTTCAAGTTTTTCCATATTTCTCCCCACCATAAAACCTATCTTAGCACCTTGTATTAGCCTTGGAACCATTTCAAAAGGAGGAACCGAAAGTTTGGGTGAAGGAAAGGTTTTGGTGAAAAGTTGGTGAAGGTAGAGGTAGGCTTGATTTCACATAGTGTTCTTGCTTAAAGTTCTTTATAAGTTCTAACCTAAGGTATTTTATTGTGCTAGGTACTCAAGGTTTGTGATAATCATCAAGGTAAGGCCAAAATATGGAGGTTGGTGCAAATGATTTTGTTGGCCGAAAGTTTTACCTTGTTAGATCTTGCGTTAAGTTGCCTTGTTCTTGCTAGATCTAGGGTTTAGACAACTCTTAAGCTGGGATATGATGTTGGATTTAACATGCATACTTGAGATCTCAACTTGGTTGTGAGAAAATCCAATGAAATGGTCAACGCATGTTAGTAGAGTTCGAATGTTGGTTCACACCACACTTGGCTGAATTTCATGATCGTGTTTATGTTAAGTCTTTGTTGTTAGCCTCTCTAATGTTGGATCCGAGAATGAAAGATTTGATAAGCAAAAGGCATTTGGAATGGGCTCTGAAATTTGGTAGAGATTGCATGCTAAAAAGGAGATAAAGATAGCTTAAGCCTAGCATTGATCACCATATTGGCCGAGACACATGTTATGCTTAGCATATCTTGAAATTGATTAAAGTATGGATATGTTGGATTGAATATGGAGCTGAATTACTAGGATGTGTTGTATGAGATCTTGCTATTGTCTTATGATTTTTAGAAACTAGGTTGTGAACCTGAGAACGGAGGATGTGATCACAATTGGAGATGAAGTTTTGTGCAATAGATGTTGAAATTGAAGCATGGTCGAACGATTTAGTGAAGAAACCCTAATGACCAATTGATTAGTAAATAAATGATGTAATCCCATGTGATGTATAAGTGAAATTTAGGTCATGGCCGAATGAGTCAGAGGTTAAAACCTAGGCCTAATGTTAAGAGAAAACCTTACATGTAAGTAAACTCATTAATGATAAGGTATATGGCTCGGGTAGACATTAGTTGGTGTGCTTAACAAAGCCTTGTGGTATTAAGAAGGAATTGAGGTTTCAATTAGAGTAATTATGTGTTGACCGAAACATATGATGTGTAAATGAGGTTGAATGATAATATTAAAAGAAACCTTGATCATATGAAGAGAGAAAATGAAATAGGAGAAAGCCAATATGTCAAACATGCATGGAAGAGATGTTGAAGAAAAAGATATGAAACTTAATCACATGATATTAAGATCTATGGCTCGGGTTGGATAGAACTTGGAGATAAAGCACGATTTAGCCATGATTGGGGTTGGAAAATGATGGACTAGTAACTATTAAAGAATGGTCTTGGTACATGAAATAAAGAATATGTGAAGCTTGAATCAAAGCATGAATTGGGGTACATTGATGCTTATGTGAACTCGAAGGAGCATGACATTAGATTGAATCATATAGATCTTGGCAGCACCTCTATAGCGCATCTTTTGAGGTTTGATTGATGAATATGATGATCATTAGTCCATGTAAAATAAGATCGTAAGTGTAGAGCAAGAATTCAGCGATAAAGGTTGTTGTTTTGATACGGATCATTGGTAAGGTTGAAACATTAAAGATCTGATTTTGGATATCGAGATATATCGAGGTTATTAAGAAGATGTTAGAGAAATCGAGTCGAGCAACCTAGAAGTTCACCTACTTTGGAGTTGGTTGGGATGTATGATGTGTGTTATATTCAATTTGATTTATGAAAGTTAATGTGAGACCCCGAAAAATCAGTACGTACTCTGTTGTAAGCTTAAGGATTTAGTGATCTGTTTTGAATTAATGGAGGCCATGGTATAATCTAAGTTTAATGAGCATTTTGGAATTTCAATGGATGAGGTTTAAATTTTAAGGTAGCCAACTTTAAGTTGCTGAATTTTTATTTCTTTTCAATATTCTTAATTATTTTTGAAGGATTATATTATAGTTGATGTAATGGGCTGCTAAGACTTAGGTTGTTGGGCTTGTGACCCAAGATATTGGGCTGCTGGTGGGCTACCTATTCATGGCCGAATATAAGGGGTAAATGGGCTTTGGAATTGTGTTATTGGGCTGCCCTAATGCTTGTGATAGTAGGCCTTTGGAATTATGGTATTGGGCTGCCATGAGGCTTATAATATTAGGCTGATATTGGGACTTTAAATTCATGCTAATGGGCTGCCAAAATGTTCATGGAAAAGGGCTTTAAACTATGCTATTGGGCTGCCATAATATTCATGATAATGGGCTGCCATTGAATGGTTATTGGGCTTTAAGGATATAGGTTATTGGGCCTTAGCCTTTAAGCTTATGGAATGGGCTTAAGCTTGTGATGTTGGGCCTTGGACTAATGTTATTGGGCCTTAGACAAATATTATTGGGCTGCCAAAGTCATATGTGATTGAAATGTTAGTGGGCCTAGCTTTAAAGATTGGTGTTATTGGGCCTAACTTTAAAGATTTATGTTATTGGGCCTAGCCTTAAAGATTGGTGTTATTGGGCTTGTGATTTGGATTTAAGGTTTATCCTAATGGGCCTTGAACTTATAATATTGGATTAGCTTTACTAACCTACATTAGAGTAATGCACTAATCCTCATTAAGTCAACTAAGTAACTAAGTATGTTAGAGTAATTAAACTAGTTGAATTGTAACTAAGTGAACCAAACCAATGGAACCAAGGGCTTTCATATGAACTTAAAAGAGAGAAGTAAGGAGTTCCATTCGAATTTTAAGGGGACAAGGGGACAAGATGTGACAATTGGCTGCAAAAGTAAATTTGGAAGAAAAACTCCCCCTTTGGCCGAATCTTAGGCCAAGTTCATGCTCCCTTGCTTTTTGGCTTTGCATTTCACGCCTATCACACCTCCCATCACTTCATTTGTGTCATGTTGGTCGTGAAATACAAGGGGAAGAAGAGAGAAACCAAGCCAAAAAGAGTGGAGAGAAACCGAAGGGTGAAAAGAGAGAACCAAGGGAGAAATCCAAAGTTTTGAACCAAGAAGTGAGGTTTTGAGCTTGAACCAAGAGGGAACTTGTGTGAGAGGAAGGAGAATAACGAAGAAGAAGAAGGAGGTAAATAAAAGGAGAGGTCTTGCAAGGAAAAAAGAAGGGAAAGCAAGGAGACAACAAGGTAAAGTTCGGATCTCCCCATTTCCTTGTTGGCCGAACACTTTTGTAGTTGGATCTTGAAGTTTTGTGTTGTGTTTTGTTATATCTTGAACTTAGAAACCCTAGGTTGTGTATGATGCTAGATCTGGCCATGTAAGCATGAGATCTAGGCTTGAATGTTAAGATCATGCAAGGAAATGTGCAATGTGTGTTAGGTAAGCTTAGATCTAAACCTATTGAGTGTTAGGCCGGTTGTAAGTTGATTTTTCCCTTTAGATCACATGCTGTTGAGGTTGCTAGATGTTAGATCTGATGTTGGTGGTTGTGTATGATGAAGAAATGAAGTTGTAAGTTCAATGGTTAGTGTTAAAATACAAAGGAGTGCACATTGCGAATTGTTGGCATGAAAAGTGTGATATTTGGTGTTGGCCGAACCATGTATACCCTAGATCTTTAAGTATGATTTTGTGAATGTATGGATCTGATGGTGGGCCATGATGTGTGTAATTTTGATAACCTTATGCATGAAAATTAACCATGAAATGTGAAGGATGTATGCAAAGCAAAAGAACCAAAGAAAAACCTAATTGTTTGTGAATATTGGGTGCTGGCCGAATGATACAATGTGTGATATCTTGTGTTTGTGTCTTGATTTTAGATCCTAAGTTGTGAATTTGAAAAATGGAGGATGAGATCACAATTGGAGAATAAATTGTACTCAATGAATACTTGGATTTGTGCTTGGCCGAATGACCTAGTAAAAGGCAACCTAATGGCAAGTTAATAACAAATAGAATTACACTTACATGTAATGGATGAATGAGGTCATTGCTGAATAGATTAGAAGATAAAAACCTAAGTGCAAAGAAAAGACTACATGTATGTGAGAGAGAACAAAGATAAGAAAGCTTAAAGGCTCGGGTTATGTGGAGATTTATGACATGTTGAGTGCTTTCAATGAATTGCATGGATCCTGCAAGACATATGTGGACTTGTGAACCCAAGATATCTTTTGGGTCTAGGTTAATAAGTATAGGAGTGAGTATTGCCACGGGTTGGCCATTGAAGTAAGGACTCAATGTGTTCATTGGTACTCTTGTGAGCTTGAAAAACTTGGAGATGAAAGAACATGAAAATTTGGTCAAGTCCTATAGCTCTCGGGAACAACAATATATCATGTTCCATGAAGTTAAGTGATGACATTAATGGTTATTAGTCCATGCAAAGGAAGATTAAAAGTGTGGAAAAAGGAGAATAGAAATTGGACATGGTCTAGGTTGCTGATTTGATATAGAATTCTTACTACGAAATGTTATTGCTGCCCTTCATGGATAGGTCTTGAAATCAATGTTATTGAGGGGAAGAATAAGTGTACTAGGGTTGAATACGAATTGGACACGAAGAATGTGAAAACAACAACCTTACACATATCGAAGGACAGTTTGTTACAAGTTCTTTGGGGAATCAAGATTTTGGCCGAATGATCAAACCTAGGTCTTATGTTATAAGTCATCTTACACATAAATAAACTCATGAATGATGTGGTTTAATGGTTCGGGTGGCATTAGTTAGTATGAATAACAGAGTCTAATGGTATCAAAGCTATGAATGGAAGTTGCAAGTAAGATAATTAGGTACTGGCCGAACCTTATGAGCCAAAACGAAAGTCAAGTTGTAAGGATAGAAGAAGCCTTAACTATACTATGAGAATATGAAATAGAAAAATGTAAATAGGTCAATCAGGCATAGGAAGTGATGAATTTAGAAACGATTGATCTTAATGCACGAAATGAAGGAAATTGTTAAACTTGAATCTTAGTATGATTGCTTGCTGATTAGAGTTCTAAGTAAGAATGGAAATAAATTACAATGGAGATAAGTAATTTGATAATCTAAGCTTTGATCAGTAGCTGAAATTGGAGGAATGAATGGGGATTTGAGTGATCAAGAGATTTGTAGTATTATGAAGTTAATGTATAGTTTCACGTAAAGTTTCAGATATGAACTTTGAAACTAAGATGGTATGTGATACGTTGTATGCTCTGTTGGGAACCATCGTGATTGATGGAAGTATAAGGTTAAGAAGTGAACAAGCAGAGAAGTCGTGCTATGTGTCGACACCATGCCTTCGGTTCTTTGGAGTAAGTGCAATGTGTCGACACCCTGTGTCGACACCCTGGTCCTATGTGTCGACACCATCAACATTAGGTTTCCTTAAACAATTCATAGAACCGAAGCGTATCGATATTCTTTATCTGATACTCAGTATATTGAGAAAGAAACCTATTCTTTGTAGGCAAAGAGCCAAGTGAGAACCGAGAAGATTGCAAGGAGTACTGTAAGTGAATTCTAATCCGATTTGGAAAACTGGAATGATACTGTCACGCCCCGAACGCTAGCTAAACGAGGCTAATGACAGCCGCGAGCATTCCCAACAAGGAACGCTTAAGCGTACTCACTAAACTTCTTGCAGCGGAATATCATAACGCCTCAATATTTAAAAGAAGCCTTAGTCGCTAGCTCTTAACACATATACGAACATTAGAACATAATTCCCATCGATAACTTAAAGTAGTAATAGCATGGTCTCGCAATATCAACTAGTTGAAAACCTTAACCTACTAAGCCGAATAACCCATGACCACCACACCACGGAGGCTCATGCCGGCTCTTACAAAAATTATCTAAACCATTACTAAAGTAAGCAAAAAGGAAGAGACATTTTCGCCAATCCTTCTCCTAGGGTTCAAGGTCCCCCTTCTTAAGATTCCTCCCCTGAAACATTATCTGGAATGATACAATTTAAAACTGTGAGTCGAAAGACTCAGTAAGAAGTCAAAGCTAAAACATGGATTTGAAATCATGGTTTGGAAGCATGAACTTGAACTTAAATTCATACGCATGTGGACATAAGGTAATTCATGTATGATCATTAATTGTAATGCACATGTATTCTTCATGTTTACATATGCACATGCACTTTCTCTCGAAACCGACACTTATTCTTGTAACTTTTACTTTTGGAAAATCATTCCAATTATTAACTGATGGGCTACTTGCCCGCTATTTACCCCTAACATCAGGGTTGTGCGTTCCCGTTGGAACCGTCCCCAATTTCCCTTGGGGACCCTACATATGGTCGAGCTAGCACACCTTCTCGCATTCGTCCTTCAGTGGCTAGACACGATCCTCGGAAGTTCACACCTTCTTGCAAGCATCCTTCAGTGTGATTGCACAACCTCCTGGGCTACCCATCCTTCTTGCAAGCATCCTTGGGTATGGGTGCCCTAGGTGACATCCACCCTTCACGTAAACGTCCTTCAGTATGGATGCACCTTCTTAACTTGGTACGGTACCGACCGACTTGGGTTCATTAACTAACTTGTCATAAAACTTGTCGTAAAATATCATATAAATGGTACTTTTATTTGCATAGAATTTCTCCTTTCTCATGAGGAAAATGAATGCAAATGATCATGATGTGTTCATGTCGTGCTTGATAATGCCATGCTTGGTATGCTTATTCATAAATACTTTCATGCTGTGTATCATTCCATTTTTGAAAAGCGTAAGTTTCTACTTACTATTTTCACTTACCTCTATTCCCTTGAGCGCTTGACTGCACTTTGCCTACAATTGGGTCATACTTGTGTTATTCAAGGGTTCACTAGACGTATGGTGTAAACATTCAATAGCTCATACTTCGCCATAATAAAATATCAATAATCTTGACCTCTAGTTGGTCATCTTACACCACAAGGCATTTTCTTAAGTGAAAAACCTAGTAGGGTCTCCTAATAGGTCAATGGGAAACTTAGAAACTTAGGAAAAAAATTTGTGAAATCCAAAGAAGCTGCTCGAGCGCCGGTCGAGCGCTCGTCGAGCGCTAAGCCTCTGTAAAGAAAATGTGAAGGGACGCTCGAGCGCTGGTCGAGCGTCGGTCGAGCGGGAAGTTACTGCACCAAAAATTCTTGAAGGGTGCTCGAGCGCCGGTCGAGCACCAGTCCATAATTCAGACACAACACACACAGAATACATCCAACACATACGAATTTTTGCCCCAAATGCTCTCCTCATATAACCTCATTTCCAGACTTCTATTTTACACATACAACTCAAAACTTCCAACCAAAACCATGATCTCATCCTACAACCAAAAGCCATTGCATCTATTCCACTTCTTTTGATCCTATTATCAAACACCTAGTATGCAAGTTGGTTTTTCCTTTGTACATAAATCTCCAGATCTGGCCACATCTCCATGGTTTCCTATACAACCCATACTACTCTTTAAAGCTTGCTAGATCTACACTATCTTTAAGAAAACATGTATAGATCTACATCATACTCTCATGAACACAAGGAGAAACAACCTAGACAACTACCATCACAACCACAACCAACCATAAAAAAAATGAAAACAAGAAGAGAGTGAGAGAGAGATGGCTTGGCCGGCCAACTACTCACCTTTTCTCTCTTCTCCTTCTTTCTTCTTCTTTCTTTCTTCTTCTTCCTCTTCTTCTTCTTCTTTTTCTTCCTCTCCTTCTTCGGTGGGTGCTAGGGCATTTTTATTTTTGGGGGGAGGGGGAGAAGCTTATAAGGGAAGGGAGTTGGGGGAAAAGGGAAAAGGCAAAAATGCCCTTTTCCCCCCTAACTTCCCTTTTTAACCCTCAACTTTCCCCCTACTTCCTTTTCTGCCCCTAAAGAACACCTATTTTACTTTTCCTGCCACTCCACAATTCTAACCTTAATATATCTCCTCATTTCTTGATCCAAGGGTCCACATATTGTCACACATAAATCAAAATCAAAGCCTATATAAATTCCTTCAATTATTGTAACTCAAGGACATATTCAATTAATATAACACTTCAAGCTAATAAATCTCAACTGCTCAATTTAACAAGGACACAATCAATATATCAATTAAACTTCTAGCTTAAAACTCATAAAATGCTAGGAAGAAATTCCATCTAGACATAACTTTAGATAAATAAAATCATTCATACATTTCTCCATAATACACCTTAATTAAAGTAATACATACTTAAAAGCTCATAAGCGATAAATTGATAGACTTAAATTCGGGGTCTCACAGATACACTGCATGTCTTATTGTGCACGGTATGATGTTTTATTTCAAGAGACATGAAGTGTGCATTAAGAATGTTTCAAGTACGCATGATGTTTCGAACATGTCATAGCATGATCATTTGCATGAACGCATGAGAGGCGTTTTGATGCAAATGAAATTACGATGTTTTCAAGAGTGGCATGGCATGTTCATTGCATAGAAACATGAAAAGTTGTTTTATGCAAATGAGAAAGAATTTATGTTATGATTAAGCCGGGAGCTTTTGGTCAGATCCGTACCAAGTTAAGTGAGGTTCATCATCCATGCCGAGGGACGTTGATCGAGAAGGATGGATGAATGGAACCTAGGATGCCCATACCGAGGGACGTTGATCGAGAAGGTTGGGTAAGTCCTTGAGGTATGTGCAACCACACAGAGGAACGTTGCTCGAGAATGTGTGGCGCCTCCAAGGGTCATGTCTAGCCACTGAAGGACGAATGCGAGAAGGTGTACTAGCTTGACCGTATGCAAGGTCCCCAAGGGAAATCGGGGACAGTTCCAATGGGAACGCACAACCCTGACTTCAGGGGTTAAATGGAGCGAATAAGCCCACAAGTATGAATTCGAGATTTTCAAGGGCCTGGGGCCAATTTCGAGATTTGAAATGCATTGGAAAGGCCAAGAGTGGCAATAGATTTTAGTGCATGGCATGTGCATCACGGAGCATGCATATGCATCATGGTTTTTATGCACTATCTCATGACTTACAGTTATGCGTTTCTTTTCTTAACTCTACAGTGTATTGAAGTAAGTATGTTTTTTAAAGCCATGTTTTATCAAAGCTCTTGTTTCAAACTGTTGTTCCTTACTGAGTCTTTCGACTCATAGTTTTTAATCGTATCATTCCAGATCCACAAGAAGATTGGGGAGCAGAGGATTATCTCACGTAGAGATCCTAAAAGTTTGTGAGTCGGAGTCGGAATTGGTGAACTCCGAGTTAGAGCTTGTGATTGCTGGTTTGATTTGAGTGGCAGTATGTTGCCCTATTACGTTTGTATAAGTTTGCGAACAAGATGCAATGTATAGACTTTTCTGAATTTTGATGCGTATACCGAGAGGTTATGATCATTGAGCTTGTATCTCAGCCAACATGTGGATCCTGAGTGAGCCATCCGATGTGTATAAAAAAAATAAAAATTTCCGCTGTAAGAGTTAGTGTAAGCACTGGAGTCTTCCCGGGGAATGCTCGCGGCTGTCACGGTCCCTGCGGGATGGCGTTCGGGGCGTGACAGTTAACAATACTTACAAGAATGGTAAGTCAGGTGTTGCAAGAATTTTATGTATAATTTCACGTAAAGTTTAGAATATGAACTTTAAAACTAAGATAATACATTATACGTTTGTATGCCTTGTTGAATGTTGATAACTAAGCATTGGAGTATCGCTTGTAGGCGAAGACCGAACTAAGTTCGAGTGGATCGGTATAAGTGCATTAAGTGCAAGGAGTACTGTAAGTGAATCTTACTCGATTTGGAAAACTGGAATGATACACTGCATGTTTTATTATGCATGGCAAGATGTTTTTAATACAAGTGACATGTATTGTGCATAAAGAATGTTTCAAGTACGCATGATATTTCGAACATGTCATAGCATGATCATTTGCATGAACGCATGAGAGAGACGTTTTGATGCAAATGAAATTACGATGTTTTCAAGAGTGGCATGGCATGTTCGTTGCATAGAAACATGAAAAGTTGTTTTATGCAAATGAGAAAGAATTTATGTTATGATTTAAGCCCGGGGGCTTTGGGTCAGATCCGTACCAAGTTAAGCGAGATTCATCATCCATGCCGAGGAACGTTGATCGAGAAGGATGGATGAATGGAACCTAGGACACCCATACCGAGGGACGTTGATCGAGAAGGTTGGGTAAGTCCTTGAGGTATGGGCAACCACACCGAGGAACGTTGCTCGAGAAGGTGTGGCGCCTCCAAGGGTCATGTCTAGCCACTGAAGGATGAATGCGAGAAGGTGTGCTAGCTTGACCGTATGTAAGGTCCCCAAGGGAAATCGGGGACAGTTACAATGGGAACGCACAACCCTGACTTCAGGGGTTAAATGGAGCGAATAAGCCCACAAGTATGAATAAGAGATTTTCAAGGGCTTGGGTCCAATTTCAAGTACAAGTTATGAAAGAAATGTTTTTAAGGGCCTAGGGCCAATTTCGAGATTTGAAATGCATTTGAAAAGGCCAAGAGTGGCAAGAGAATTTAGTGCATGGCATGTGCATCACGGAGCATGCATATGCATCATGGTTTTTATGCACTATCTCATGACTTACAGTTATGCGTTTCTTTTCTTAACTCTACAGTGTATTGAAGTAAGTATGTTTTTTAAAGCCATGTTTTATCAAAGCTCTTGTTTCAAACTGTTGTTCCTTACTGAGTCTTTCGACTCATAGTTTTTAATCGTATCATTCCAGATCCACAAGAAGATTGGGGAGCAGAGGATTATCTCACGTAGAAATCCTAGGAGTTCGGGAGTTGGAGTCGGAATTGGTGAACTCCGAGTTAGCACTAGTGAGTGTTGGTTTGTTTTGAGTGGCAGTATGTTGCCCTATTACGTTTTGTATGAGTTTGCGAACAAGATGCAATGTAAAGACTTTTACGAGTTATAATTCGTTACCGGGGGTTATGTTCATTGAGCTTGTATCTCAGCCAACATGTGGATCCTGAGTGAGTCTTCCGATGTGTATAATAAAAGTTTTCCACTGTAAGAGTTAGTGTAAGCACTGGAGTGTTCCCGGGGAATGCTCGCGGCTGTCACGGTCCCTACGGGATGGCGTTTGGGACGCGACATCTGCAGTCCTCTCTCCACTATCACCGTCCGTTCTATCACCTCGGCCAGGGTTTTAAGGTTATGACTATACAACCTGTCATAGACCCGTGGGTGTAGCCCTTCTTCAAACTTTCTGGCCTTTCTTTCTTCATCTGGCACTAAGTACGGGGCAAACCGTACCAACTCCATAAATCGGCCTGCATACTGCTCCACCGTCATGGCTCCTTGGGTTAGGGTAGCAAACTCCCTCGCTTTCGCTTCTCGAGTCGTTCTTGGGAAATAACGGTCTAGAAATTCTTGCTGGAACCTTTTCCCAGGTTATGGGCTGTTCCCCCAGCTCCTGACCCAGTAACACTTTCACGAACTGCCACCATCTTTTGGCATCCCCTTGCAGCTTGAAGGTAGCATAACTTAACTTCTGGGCATCGGTACACCCCAAGACTTCAAGCAATTCTTTCATCTCCACCAGCCAGTTTTCTGCAAGTATGGCATCTCCTTTGCCATTGTACGCTGGCGGGTGCTGGCGGTTAAATTGATCAAAGGTACACCCTTCAGGGCGACCGCGGGCCCCTTCGACATTGGTACCCGGCTGCACCTGCTCGGCAATAAGCTGAGCCCTGTGCCTTAATACATCCTCGGTGGTAACTCCTTGAGCTTCGGGTTCCGGACCTCTCGATGATCTTCTAGGTGCCATCCTGCACTTCAAGGTTATCGTTCAGCTTAGAACAACCTCAACCTTAAAATTTTTTATCGTAACTGACCCTAAACGTATATCTCATGCTTTAGGGTTTAGGGTTCTAATTCGTTCCCTATGTTTCACGGCTCTACCCTCAGATCCCTCTCATATAAACTTAACTGTCACGCCCCGAACGGCATCCCGCAGGGACCGTGACAGCCGCGAGCAATCCCCCAGATAGCTCCAGCGTTCTTACATACATTCTTACGTACTTACGGCGGAAACGTACAAGATCACGAGGGATTCGAGCCAGCTCATAACATAATCTGAGTTCTCAATAAGTTGCACCTTGATACATACATAAAATGTATGACACTTAACAAGTGACGGATCTCATCGATCAAGTCACATCTACAAAACATGAACATAATCTTTTTCCCTCTAAGTCAGGTAGTCCTCCTGACTTTCTTCACCTGAGGCATCTGGAATGACACAATTTTAAAAACATGAGTAAAAAAGATTTAGTAAGGGAATAACATAAACTTAAAACATGCTCTTGACTTGTACTTGTTTAATCATGAAAAAAAAACTTAATTCGTGATGCACATGCATGTCATGGATATGCATGTGCTCTTGCTTGAAGTTGGCCCCAGGCCCTTGAAAATATTTCATTCATGCTTGCTTGTGAAATTGGCCCCTGGCCCTTGAAAATCACTTATTCGTACTTGTGGGCTTATTCGCTCCATTTAACCCCTGAAGTCAGGGTTGTGCGTTTCCATTGGAACCGTCCCCTATTTCCCTTGGGGACCTTACATACGGTCAAGCTAGCACACCTTCTCGCATTCGTCCTTCGGTGGCTAGACATGACCCTTGGAGGCCCACACCTTCTCATTGTCCTTCGGTGTGGTCTGCACAGCCTCTTGGATTCACCCATCCTTCTCGCATTCGTCCTTCTGTATGGGAGTCCATCTTGATGGTACGGTACCGACCAGTGCCCCTTGACTTAACTTATCGTTTCATAACCTTCCATAATCTTTCCATAAAATAATTGCATAAAAATTATCTTTAGAAAAATCATGCAATGCTCATGCCATGTCATAAAAAGTGTAAGGTTCACTTACGATCCACTTACGGTTTCCACTTACTCTTGGTCTCCTTGACAATGTATAAAGACACGTAGATCGCCTCCAAGCGATTCAAACATTTCTTAGCACTAAGAAATAAGTACGTAATCATATAAGTTAAATATTTGCATTTTATTCGGTTATTACCCAAAGATATATATTTCTGAAAATATGATATTATTCATAAAGTTTTATATAGGATTCTTTATTAATAAATCTTACTTAGTTTCTAATTAGCAAACTAATTGCACTTTAATCAAATCCAAATCTTTCTTTTATTGCATACAATTAACTAGGTCCTCAAGTTCAACAATTGCTTAACACTAATTATACTTAATCTTTGGCTTGTCATTAAATCTCTATGCAACCCGAAAATATAAGCTATTTTTTCCATCATAAGTTTCGGCCATGTCACGCCCCGAACGCTAGCCCGAAAGGGGTTAATGACAGCCGCGAACATCCACTCAATGAATGTTCCAGCGTTTTCTCTTAATCATGCAGCGGAATTTTTTTTTTTTATAAACACGTATAACTGAGAGAGACGACCAAAGAGATTTACTATAAACTTCAACTTACCCCAAAAGGACTTCCTCGAAATAGGGTATGCATCTTAATGACATCGCAAGGCTGCACAGCTGAAGTACACAATCTAATGGGATTCCATCAAATCCTCTTCACATTGACCTACTCATAACATCTTTGTAATACATCTTGCATCCTTATACACATAACATAGACATACACAGGATGCCTGATAATAAGCGTTCTTAGTGCTTCCTATGAACTCTTCAACTCCTGATTCTGATAACCAAGACTAAGATTAAGATACTAGGCATCAAAACCTTGAACTCTACTAGTCCGAATAACCCATGACCACCACATAACGGAGGCTCATGACGACTCTTCAAAATTACATCTAACCTTTAATGAAACAACAAAGAGAGATGAGGACGTTCCCATCGGTCCCTCTTCTAGATTTTCCCACCTGAATTGTTATCTGGAATGATACAATTTAAAACATCTGTGAGTCGAAAGACTCAGTAAGGAATTATAATTAAAACATGAGCTTGAAATCATGGTTTGAAAATATGAACTTGAAATCGTGAGTTTGAAACCATGAACTTGTTCTTGAACTCATAATCTTGAACTTGAAATCATAAACATGCATTTAAACTTGAAATCATCTTGAACTCGATATCATAATAAACTTAAAATCATAAGCATGCACTTGACTTGAAATCATAAGCATGCGCTTAAACTTGAAATAATTACAAACTTGAACATAATGTAATTCACGTACTTGAACTTGAAATTACATAAGCTTTAACTTGAAATAATCATGAACTTGAAATCATAATGAACTTAAAATCATAGCATGCACTTGATCTTGAAATATCATGTAAACTTATGTAATTTGTCACGCCCCGAACGCTAGCCCAAAGGGGTTAATGACAGCCGCGAACATTCACTCAATGAATGTTCCAGCGTTTTCTCTTAATCTTGCAGCGGATATATATTTTTTTGAAACATAAACACCTACAACTGAGAGAGATGGGCCAAAGAGATTTACATAAACTTCAACTTACACAATTGACTACAACGGCAATAGTGAAAGCATCCAAATTACATATCATGTCTGCATGGCTGAAGTACAAGTCCTAAGGGATTCCAACAAAACCTTTATATGGACCTACTCATAACATATATGTAATACATCTTGAATCCTTATACACATAACATAGACATTCACAGGATGCCTGATAAGCGTTCTTAGTACTTCCTATGAACTCTTCAACTTCTGTTTCTGGTAACCACGACTAAGATACTAGACATCAAAAACCTTGAACTCTACTAGTCCGAATAACCCATGACCACCACATAACGGAGGCTCATGACGACTCTTCAAAATTACATCTAACCTTTAATGAAACAACAAAGAGAGATGAGGACGTTCCCATCGGTCCCTCTTCTAGATTTTCACACCTGAATTGTTATCTGGAATGATACAATTTAAAACATCTGTGAGTCGAAAGACTCAGTAAGGAATTATAATTAAAACATGAGCTTGAAATCATGGTTTGAAAATATGAACTTGAAATCGTGAGTTTGAAACCATGAACTTGTTCTTTGAGCTCATAATCTTGAACTTGAAATCATACACTTGCTTTTAAACTTGAAATCATCATGAACTCGATATCATAATGAACTTAAAATCATAAGCATGCACTTGACTTAAAATCATAAGCATGCGCTTAACAAACTTGAACTTTAAATATCATGTATACGTATGTAATTCATGCATGATCATGAATCGTGATGCACGTGTATGCCTCATGATTGCATATGCACATGCACTTGCTTTTGAAAACATCATTCGTACTTATAAAGCTCTTGCTTTGGAAAATCTTATGGGCTACTTGAGCTCCATTTACCCCTGTCATCAGGGTTGTGCGTTCCCGTTGGAACTGTCCCCTATTTCCCTTGGGGACCTTACATATGGTCGAGCTAGCACACCTTCTCAATCTCCTTCAGTGGCTAGACACGACTCTTGGAGGTTCACACCTTCTTGCAAGCATCCTTCAGTGTGATTGCACATACCTCCCGGACTACCCATCCTTCTTGCAAGCATCCTTCGGTATGGGTGTCCTAGGTGACATCCACCCTTCTCGTAAACGTCCTTCGGTATGGATGCACCTTCTTGACTTGGTACGGTACCGACCGACTTGGGTTCGTTCGTTAATTAACTTGTCATAAAGTAGCATAAAAATGGTACTTTCATTTGCATAAAATTTCTCCTTCTTTCTTATGAGACAAATAAATGCAAATGCAATTGCTCATGACGTGCTCATGTCATGCTTGGTAATCAACTTATCATAAAATGCTTCTAATGCTCTTGACAGTTCGTGCTTAATGACAAATATCTCATAAACCTTTCATGTTTTCCTTTGCACAAAAACTTCTTTTAAGCTTTCATAAAAATACGTATACGATGTCATGCTTGTTGAGAAATAACTTGTCATGCGTGGTTATAAACATGTTATGCTTATTCATAAAAACATGCTGTGTATCATTCTAGTTTTGTAAAGCGTAAGTTGCTACTTACTATTTTCACTTACAAACGTAAGCTCCTCTTACCTTCGCTTGCTTGAGTGTTGAACGTCACGTTACCTACAATTGGATCATATCTTTGTTATTCATAGGTTACTAGACGTATAGAGTAATCAATACATTACAATCATCCAAGGTATGACTTAAAATCTTTCCATGTCCTAGGCCTTCAATCTAGGATCCACTCAATATCAAGAGATAACTACAAATGCATCAAAACGCACTCTCTATTCCAGCTCTGAAATCTGCTTATGTAATTACCAGCCATCACAACAATCTTTTCAACGTTCTAACTTCCAACAACCAAAACTCTAATATCTTCATGACACAACCAACATCCAAGGCTAATTTAACATCTCATAACAGCAACCATTATTTCACATTCCTTCCACTTTTACAACTCCAACTCAAAGTTTATAACAAAACTATGATTCCATCTTCATCAAGCTATACTATTGCATTTGCCCATTTCTTTTGGGCTTTTATCAAACAAGTAGGGTGTATCATTTGTTCTCTTGAACATCTTTCAGATCTAACCATATATCAAACACTTAGGGCTTGGTGGTTCTCAACAAGACTCATATGCATTACATCAACCAATAGATTCGGCCATACATGCTCAAAATAGATCTCAGCCCTCTTTTAGGCTTTTCATCAAATACCTAGGGTGCAGTAAGCAATCTTTCTCTCTCTCGAACATATTTTCTTTTTCAGATCTGACCATAACTCTCCATGGTTTTGTGCACAAGCCTTACAACTTTCTAAAGCTCATTAGATCTACATTTTCCTCAAAGCAAACACATGAATCTCAAAGAGAAAATCTAACAAGAGAAAATCTAACAACACAACAACCAACCATTCAAAAAGAAAAAGAGAACATAGGTGAAAATGGGTAAGGCTTGGCCGGCCATAACCACTCACCTCCTTCTCTCTCTCTTTCTTTCTCTTCTTCCTTTCTTCCTCTTCTTTTCTCCTTCTTCTTTATTTCTTCTCTTCTTCGGTGGGAGCTAGGGTAAAATGACTTTTTGATTTGGGGGGGGGGCTGCTTATACGTAAAGGGGCTTGGGGGAAGGGAAAAGGCAAAACTACCCTTCCCCCCTTTCTTTTCCCTTTTCCACCTCACATATATCAATCCGATAAAATTTCGGAATGTAGTTATATGTGTCGACACCATCACTCAAGGTGTCGACACTTCCAACACTTAGTCAAAGTGGGAAAAATGTAAACTCTCGGGTTTTAGTTAGATGTGTCGACACCATCACTCAAGGTGTCGACACTTCCAACACTTGGTCAAAATTCACGGGAGTTCTGGAAAAAGGCAAACTCTCGGGTATCGGTCTAATGTGTCGACACTATGACCCAAGGTGTCGACACTTACAACACTTAGTCAAAATTCACTTTGGGCTCCAGAAAAAGGTAAACTTTCGGGTGTTAGTTTAATGTGTCGACACTATGCTCCAATGTGTCGACACCTACCTCAAAAATCACAAATTTAATCATACACACACTTGCAATAATACGTACTTAAGAGGTCAAAAGCAATAACTTGACAGACCTAAAATCGGGGTCTCACATCCTCCCCTCCTTACAGAAATTCCGTCCTCGGAATTCGATTCTTCGTCCTTAACTCTTGCTCATTTTGTCTAAACATTATCGGTTTTTCTACATATATAAGGTTCTCTTAATGTGCAAGGGCTCATACTCTAAGAAATAGGTAGGGCCACTGGTACGTCATGGTACCCATTCGGTCTAAAATCCCAAAAGATTTTATTCGCACTCAAACGTCTATTCAAACTTGACATTTTTCTTAATCGACGATGTCAATAGTATAACTATCTTTGTAAACCCCTCGATGAACCTTCGGTAATATCCTGTTAACCCCACGAAACTCCTTATTTCCTTCACATTTATAGGCCTTGGCCATTAGGATACATCATCGACTTTACCGTGTTCCACGACAATCCCCTTGCCTGAAACTACATGCCCCGAAAATCGGACTTGCCCCAACCAAAATTACACTTAGAGAATTTGGCATACAACTTCTTCTCCGTGAAAATCTGTAGAACAGTCCTTAGAGGTTTCTCATGTTCATGCTTATTTCTTGATTAAATCAAAATATAGTCTATAAAGACAACCACAACTTATCTTAGAACTCCTTGAACACCCTGTTCATCAAATCCATACATGAGGCCGGAGTATTGGCCAGCCCAATGGCATCACCAAGAATTCATAGTGACCATAACGTGTCTGAAGGTCGTCTTGGATATACCTCCTTCCTTCACCTTCGACTGATGATACCTCGATCTCCAGTCAATCTTTGAGGATACTTATGCCTGTTATAACTTAATCGAACAGGTCATCAATATAAAGGTAACGTGTATCTATTCTTTATAGTCCTTACACTTGGCCGTATAAACCCTTCCTCCGGAAGTTCTTCTATTTGAACCTTTAGCTTCTTCAGCTCTACTGGAGCCATGCGCTGTCAACCAATTCATGCCTAGTATGATGTCAAACCACCATCTCCATTACCATCAAATTAGCTAATACTATATGCCCCTCAATTTCAATTAGGCATTCTTTATAATTTGATCACCACCATTAGACTACATAATAGTGGATTTACTCATGCATTCGGGTAATCCTCCACATTTAGAAAAATTGGTAGTCAAGTTTCCTCAACTTAATTTCTGCGATTCAATCGACAAACATTCTTTATAACCTTCTTAACTCTTCAAATGAACCACTGTATCATCATGAAGATCACTACTCAATCTAAATGGCCCCGAAGCACCCTAATCATCATTTCAATGTCTCTTATGCCATGGTCAATTCTAATGGCATCAATAAACACTTATAACAACAATCTTTAGCGCAAAATATCTTCTCAGATATATCTCTTTCCTAATCCAAAGATCATACTCTGTTCATAAATAAGCATTAGTGCATACTTAAGCTCTTTACAATTGATCAACAAATCCCTTATCTGGGCGGTATAAAACTCCAATAGTTCCTCGATTCCCTATCCGTATAATCTCAAATGCAGACCAAGTCTAATGTCAAAATTCATTATCCTCAAAACAACTCATTGTCTTGAAGTCCTAAGCCTTAATAAATCAAAGAGCAATAACTATTCCTCAGCCAAAATTTGACCCTCTGACTAAAATCAGGTGTTCCGGCAAACTCCATTCGGAAGCCTACCAAAACCAAAACTTACTTCAATTAAAATTTCTTCCAGGGTCTGCGTAATCATATCCTTAGGTAACCTTAATCATTTGTTCCTTGTTGCACCTGTTCAGTGACAAGCCGAACCATGTGTCCTAAAACATCATCAATAGTGACATTCGGTTCTCTGAGTCCCCAATTCTCTTTTGGTCCTCTAGGTGCCATTCTGCACTTCAAAGTCTTTATTCACTATGATTTCTCATAATGAGTCTATGTCACCAGTCTAGTGTACTTGATGCCTAACACATAGCTAACTCTTAGGGTTCTAATCTATACCTTATGTCTCCTGGCCCAAAGCTCTATTTCCTCTGATACAATTTTCTGTCACGCCCCGAACGCTAGCCCGAAGGGGTTAATGACAGCCGCGAACATTCACTCAATGAATGTTCCAGCGTTTTCTCTTAATCTTGCAGCGGATATATTTTTTTTTGAAACATAAACACCTACAACTGAGAGAGATGGGCCAAAGAGATTTACATAAACTTCAACTTACACAATTGACTACAACGGCAATAGTGAAAGCATCCAAATTACATATCATGTCTGCATGGCTGAAGTACAAGTCCTAAGGGATTCCAACAAAACCTTTATATGGACCTACTCATAACATATATGTAATACATCTTGAATCCTTATACACATAACATAGACATTCACAAGATGCCTGATAAGCGTTCTTAGTACTTCCTATGAACTCTTCAACTTCTGTTTCTGGTAACCACGACTAAGATACTAGACATCAAAAACCTTGAACTCTACTAGTCCGAATAACCCATGACCACCACATAACGGAGGCTCATGACGACTCTTCAAAATTACATCTAACCTTTAATGAAACAACAAAGAGAGATGAGGACGTTCCCATCGGTCCCTCTTCTAGATTTTCACACCTGAATTGTTATCTGGAATGATACAATTTAAAACATCTGTGAGTCGAAAGACTCAGTAAGGAATTATAATTAAAACATGAGCTTGAAATCATGGTTTGAAAATATGAACTTGAAATCGTGAGTTTGAAACCATGAACTTGTTCTTTGAGCTCATAATCTTGAACTTGAAATCATACACTTGCTTTTAAACTTGAAATCATCATGAACTCGATATCATAATGAACTTAAAATCATAAGCATGCACTTGACTTAAAATCATAAGCATGCGCTTAACAAACTTGAACTTTAAATATCATGTATACGTATGTAATTCATGCATGATCATGAATCGTGATGCACGTGTATGCCTCATGATTGCATATGCACATGCACTTGCTTTTGAAAACATCATTCGTACTTATAAAGCTCTTGCTTTGGAAAATCTTATGGGCTACTTGAGCTCCATTTACCCCTGTCATCAGGGTTGTGCGTTCCCGTTGGAACTGTCCCCTATTTCCCTTGGGGACCTTACATATGGTCGAGCTAGCACACCTTCTCAATCTCCTTCAGTGGCTAGACACGACTCTTGGAGGTTCACACCTTCTTGCAAGCATCCTTCAGTGTGATTGCACATACCTCCCGGACTACCCATCCTTCTTGCAAGCATCCTTCGGTATGGGTGTCCTAGGTGACATCCACCCTTCTCGTAAACGTCCTTCGGTATGGATGCACCTTCTTGACTTGGTACGGTACCGACCGACTTGGGTTCGTTCGTTAATTAACTTGTCATAAAGTAGCATAAAAATGGTACTTTCATTTGCATAAAATTTCTCCTTCTTTCTTATGAGACAAATAAATGCAAATGCAATTGCTCATGACGTGCTCATGTCATGCTTGGTAATCAACTTATCATAAAATGCTTCTAATGCTCTTGACAGTTCGTGCTTAATGACAAATATCTCATAAACCTTTCATGTTTTCCTTTGCACAAAAACTTCTTTTAAGCTTTCATAAAAATACGTATACGATGTCATGCTTGTTGAGAAATAACTTGTCATGCGTGGTTATAAACATGTTATGCTTATTCATAAAAACATGCTGTGTATCATTCTAGTTTTGTAAAGCGTAAGTTGCTACTTACTATTTTCACTTACAAACGTAAGCTCCTCTTACCTTCGCTTGCTTGAGTGTTGAACGTCACGTTACCTACAATTGGATCATATCTTTGTTATTCATAGGTTACTAGACGTATAGAGTAATCAATACATTACAATCATCCAAGGTATGACTTAAAATCTTTCCATGTCCTAGGCCTTCAATCTAGGATCCACTCAATATCAAGAGATAACTACAAATGCATCAAAACGCACTCTCTATTCCAGCTCTGAAATCTGCTTATGTAATTACCAGCCATCACAACAATCTTTTCAACGTTCTAACTTCCAACAACCAAAACTCTAATATCTTCATGACACAACCAACATCCAAGGCTAATTTAACATCTCATAACAGCAACCATTATTTCACATTCCTTCCACTTTTACAACTCCAACTCAAAGTTTATAACAAAACTATGATTCCATCTTCATCAAGCTATACTATTGCATTTGCCCATTTCTTTTGGGCTTTTATCAAACAAGTAGGGTGTATCATTTGTTCTCTTGAACATCTTTCAGATCTAACCATATATCAAACACTTAGGGCTTGGTGGTTCTCAACAAGACTCATATGCATTACATCAACCAATAGATTCGGCCATACATGCTCAAAATAGATCTCAGCCCTCTTTTAGGCTTTTCATCAAATACCTAGGGTGCAGTAAGCAATCTTTCTCTCTCTCGAACATATTTTCTTTTTCAGATCTGACCATAACTCTCCATGGTTTTGTGCACAAGCCTTACAACTTTCTAAAGCTCATTAGATCTACATTTTCCTCAAAGCAAACACATGAATCTCAAAGAGAAAATCTAACAAGAGAAAATCTAACAACACAACCAACAACCATTCAAAAAGAAAAAGAGAACATAGGTGAAAATGGGTAAGGCTTGGCCGGCCATAACCACTCACCTCCTTCTCTCTCTCTTTCTTTCTCTTCTTCCTTTCTTCCTCTTCTTTTCTCCTTCTTCTTTCTTTCTTCTCTTCTTCGGTGGGAGCTAGGGTAAAATGACTTTTTGATTTGGGGGGGGGCTGCTTATACGTAAAGGGGCTTGGGGGAAGGGAAAAGGCAAAACTACCCTTCCCCCCTTTCTTTTCCCTTTTCCACCTCACATATATCAATCCGATAAAATTTCGGAATGTAGTTATATGTGTCGACACCATCACTCAAGGTGTCGACACTTACAACACTTTTAGTTAGATGTGTCGACACCATCACTCAAGGTGTCGACACTTCCAACACTTAGTCAAAGTGGGAAAAATGTAAACTCTCGGGTTTTAGTTAGATGTGTCGACACCATCACTCAAGGTGTCGACACTTCCAACACTTGGTCAAAATTCACGGGAGTTCTGGAAAAAGGCAAACTCTCGGGTATCGGTCTAATGTGTCGACACTATGACCCAAGCATCCTTCGGTATGGGTGTCCTAGGTGACATCCACCCTTCACGTAAACGTCCTTCAGTATGGATGCACCTTCTTGACTTGGTACGGTACCGACCGACTTGGGTTCATTAACTTACTTGTCATAAAACTTAACATAAAGTAGCATAAAAATGATACTTTCATTTGCAAAAAATTTCTCCTTCTTTCTTATGAGAAAAATAAATGCAAATGCAATTGCTCATGACGTGCTCATGTCATGCTTGATGATGAGTAATCAACTTATCATAAAATGCTTCTCTTTCTCTTTCCTTCTAGAAAATCATGCAATTGCTCTTGATGGGTCATGCTTGATGACAAATATCTCATAAAACTTACTATGTCATGCTTGTTGAGAAATAATTTGTCATGCTTGGTTATAAACCTGTTATGCTTGTTCATAAAAGCATGTTGTGTATCATTCCAGTTTTCATAACAAGTAAGTTTTAACTTACAGACGTAAGTTCCACTTACTATTTTCACTTACATACGTAAGCTCCTCTTACCTTCGCTTGCTTGAGTGCTGAACGTCACGTTACCTACAATAGATCATACTAGTGTTAATCAAAGGCTCACTAGACGTATAGAGTAATCAATCAATTACTCACACTTCATCATACAAAATCGTCCGTATTCTTGACTCCTAGTTGGTCATCTTACAACACAAGGTATTTTCTTAAGGATGCCGAAGCCATAAGAATTGAGTTCTAATTGACCCTGACACTAATTTTCATAGCATATCAAAATTCTAACTAATTTGGAGTTCGTTTGCCACTTGAAACCTTTACCCGAAAATACAAGCTGCTGAGGACGTCCAAGCGGGCAGCCCCGACGTCTCCAACTTAAAAATTCCTAACTTCAAAACCATGGCTCCAAGGTACATGAAATTTATCTTGAAATATTCATCTTTCATAGGTCTAGATTGGGGGTAAAATTCACCACAGCAGAATGTGCTATACATTTTCATAAACACTTCATATTAAACAAAAATCCTACAACCACACTATTGCTGTTCCAGCTCGGCCCTCCATTTTCAAAGTATCATAACTTATGAATTACACCTCCAAATCACACGAAATTCACCTTAAAATGTTCGCCTTTCATAAACTTAAATTCAAGACTAACCTCGTAAAATTTGGACTTAAAATGATCCCTCAAAAGGGTGCCCGAAATGAGCTGATATTCCGGACGTGCAAGGTTGCTGGCAGCTTGACGTCCGGGCCTTGAACAACGCATAGCTCCCCCGATAATAATCGGAATCACCCAAGGTGTGGCTTAAAATCTTCCTATTTCCTAGGCCTATAATCTAGGATCCTATTAAGATTAAGGGATAAGCACAATTGCATCAGAATACACTCCCAATTTGAGCCTTGAAATCTGCAGAGGTTAAATTTCAGCAACTTGTCTAACAAGCATTCTCTATAATTCTCTATGATCTTTAACATAACCGGCCACGCTTATGAATGTTATGAGTTTTCCAATTCAACAACAATAGGTCATCTAGAATGGGCCTATCCTCTATAGGTGAAATCAGCAACAAAGAAGTTTCCTTTTTCCTACAAGTTTCCTCCCTTTGTAATATAACCTTCTTCATGCAACAACTTCACCCATGATTCTAAATTAAAAGCTTCTGCTTATTTTCCAGCAACAACACTCATTCTCAAAGCTCCTTTGAACTTCAAGGCATTTAGATATGAAAGGACAACACCCTATACCACAACCACACGGCCATGCATGCTCAAATAGATTTCAGCCCTCTTTTGGGCTTTTTATCAAACACCCAGGGTGCAGCAAGCAACCTCTCTCTCTTGAACATATTTTCTTTTTCAGATCTGACCATAACTCTCCATGGTTCCATATACAACCCATACTACTCTTTAAAGCTTACTAGATCTACATTTTCTTCAAAGAACACACATGAACACAACACATACAAGGAGGAAACCAAACAAGCTTCACAACCAACAACTATTAAAGGAAAGGAGAGAAAATGAGAGAAATGGGTGATGGCCTAGTCGGCCAAGAATGGCTGAAATCCCTCACCTCCTTCTCTCTCTTTCTTTCTCTTCTTCTTCCTCTTCTTCCTTTCTCCTTTTTCTTTTCTTCTTCTCCTTCTTCTTTCTTTCTCCTTTTTCTTTTCTTCTTCTTCGGTTGTGTGAGTGTGCTAGGGCATTGAGGGTGCTAGGGCATAAGGGAAATGAAAAGGCAGCAGCAAAAGGGGGAAAATGAAATGTTCGGCAAAGGGGGGAAGAGTAATAGGTGTGAAAATGCTTGGGGGAAAAGACAAGGCTGCCCTCCCCCTTTCTTCCCTCCTTCACGTGATTTCCCCGACTTTCGAATTGTAGTTCAATGTGTCGACACCATCGCTCAATGTGTAGACACTTCATACATTAGCCAAAATCATTTTGAGCTCCGGAAAATGTAAACTTTCGGGTTGTAGTTTAATGTGTCGACACTATGCTCCAATGTGTCGACACTTCCAACACTTAGTCAAAAATCACTTTGGACTCCGGAAAAAGGTAAACTTTCGGGTTTTAGTTAGATGTGTCGACACCATCACTCAAGGTGTCGACACTTCCAACACTTAGTCAAAAATCACTTGAGTTCCAGAAAAATTGTAAACTTTTGGGTATTAGTTTAATGTGTCGACACTATGCTCCAATGTGTCGACACTTACATCAAAAATCACTAATTTAATCATACATACATATTGAGGGAATCATAAGCAAAAATCTCTCTCTTAAAACGACATAAATAAGGTAAGGTCGGGATCTCACAGCAATGTTACCTAAAAACAGGGTGCTAAAAATCTTCCTATTCCAACACCCCAATTATGATCCTCCAATTATTTCACTAAATCCCCAAATACTCAACTTCAATATTGACAAACTACAGACAACATATCAATTCAATTAAAATATAGATGCACCAAATACTAGGGGAAATTTTCACCTGGACATAACCTTAGATTAATTCCCCTATACCTGCCTTCCGCAATAATTAGAGCACATCTTAAGGAGTCATAATCCTTTTATAAAGATAGAAAAAGTTGGGGTCTCACAGGCCAACTTAGTTAAATCCCCCATCAATACTTAACACTACAAAGCTTTGCTAATTCTTTTAATCCGAATCTTTAAACCTATTATCTATGTTTTTCTCTTACTAATATGACGTGTTTTATGATTGAGCTTTAATCTCCTAACTTATTTGGTCATAACCCTAATTTTATTCATCCATCACATATAAACATAAATCTTATTGATAGAGTTACTATTAGGGTTCCACTTTTTAGGTCATTCGGCTATGTACCATTTTAAGCATTTCTTGTCTAAGTTTTCTTCTCCAATGGTGATCTCATCCTTCATTTTCAGATTCACAACCTAAGATCTACCAATCACAACACAACTCCTAGATCTAGTACCATGCCATATTCGGGCAACACAAATGTTCATACAATGATTAGCTCTTTCGATTTGCATGCAACCTATTATATTTCAAGTCTAGCCCATATGTATGTGTTCACTAAACCTTTATACATCTCATGGCCATTCATCAAATTGACATTTAACAAAATATATTTAGAGATTCAACACCTATAAGTTTCGGCCAACACCATAAATCATAACCCTTAATGACAAAACTTGCAATCATGCATACCCTTGGCATTTTAAGACCATACTAGCATGCATTATTCATCCTTAACATTTTTTCTAACATTTAAGTTCGAATCTCATGCTCATATGGCTAGATCCAACATTATATCTTAGGGTTGATCTCATAACCTCAAGATCTAGCAAAACCAAGTACCAACTCAAATCCAACCATGTGATATTTGGCCTTCATCATTTTAGAACTAACAACCCACATCTTTGGCCTTACCTTGATGATTAATCACAAGCCTTGAGTACCTAGCACAATAAAAAATCTTAGCTTAGAAGTTATAAAGAACTTTAAGTACAAACACTTAGTAGAATCAAGCCTACATCTACCTTCACCAAATTTTCACCAAAACCCTTCCTTCTCCCAATTTTCGGTTCACCCTTTTTGAAGTGGTTCCAAGCTTGATTATAAGGTGCTAGGGTAGGTCTTATGGTGGAGAGAAATATGGTAAACTTGAATGATTTAGCTCTAAGGAAATGAACTAAATTTCTTCAAGAGAAAAGTGGCTAAATGAGTAGAGTTTTCAAAAGAGGAAATGGAGTTGCACAAGGAGAGAGTTCGGTCATCACAAGGAGAGATGGAAATTGACATGAGGTGTTCGATAATGACAAGAGAGAGAGAAGGAAGGAAGGGAGGGGTGAATTGGGTGGATTGGCCGACCAAGCATGGCTTCCTCTTCTCTTTCTTCTTTTCACTTTTTCTCACATCAACTCTTGTCCCCTAAAGCCATGACCTTGCATTGGATTTTTCTCCCTTTCCCTCTTGATCTTCACGTGAACTTCACCCTCTTCCTTGCTTTTTCTCTCATTTTACTTCCATTGAATTCTCTTGTCACATAAATGCTCTCTTATCATCTTCTTACAACTCACATGGGTTAGTAACTTTGGCTTTTCCATTCTCCTCATGCACTTCACGTAAATGGCCTTCTCTTAACTCTCATTTATGTTGTTTGGTTGCATTGCAACTAACTTAGTTACTCTCCCACAACTAGCTTTCGATTTAGTTACTATTTCACCTAACTTATCTCCTATAAGCTCTCTAGCTTATCTAGTTCAATCACTTAGCTTATCATCTCATAAGCATGATATCTTATCTTAAGATAATGGCTCTAGCCTATCTCTACAATAGCTACAATGACTTATTACATAAAAAGTTCCCTAACTTATCATCATGCTTGCTTATCACTATGATAAGCAAGTGTGCTTATCATTTTAAACTCTCTTAAACTTTACCATATGTCTAGTAACTTATCATCTAATATTCCAATGATAATTCAACTTACTAATTTAGGTCACATAATAATACTATATGCCACCTATTAATGACACACAAAAATATTCAATACTTAAAAGAATTTCATGATTCTCCATTTGATTATTTTCGGCCTATATATAAAAATCTTTTATCAGAATTGAATTTTTATGGATTATGAAGTATACTAGGCAAATGGAAAATATAAATTCATAAGAGAAACTTACCTTGCAAGTTTAGGCTCTTAGGAAAATATAATTTAAACTTTGCACAAAACTTCCAAAATGACAAGAAAATTATTTATGAAACATTTCATGAAATAAGTCCCATATTAATTGATGTACCTTAACATAAATCTTAGGCCATACATTGGCCAAAAATATGGCTCGATAATAAAATTAAAGCTAAAACATCGGAAATTAAAAGCTAATACATAAGAAATAATCGGGGTCTCACATGAGCTATGTGCCATCAGCATCAACGATTCTCCTTCAACTTGCTCTTTCTCTGCAAAGTTGGCACTGTCATTGACTTCATTCGTTGGTGGATTACTTTTGCACTCTTTACTATAGTGGTCATGCTTGTGGCAGTTGAAGCACTGAATGTTTATTTTATCAGCATTCTGGAGGTTATTGTAACCACCTCTTCTTCCTCTTGGGACGTTATTCTGTTGTCCACGTCCTCCTCTAGGAGATCCTCTTCCGCCTCTGCCACCACCTCTAGGTTCATAGTTTCCAGAGTTTCTTCCATGAGGTCCTTGACCTCGTCCTCTTCCTTGTGAAGTCCTCGCATGTTCAAGTTTGTCTGTATTGAGGGACATCCTTGACTGTAGGGCCTGCAAAAAGGACCCGCATCCTCTTCCTTGTTCTGCTCATGTGCTTGTAAAGAACCCACAAGGTCTTCTATAGACATGGTCTCCAGATCTTTAGTTTCTTCCAAGGCCACGGTTGTATAGTCAAATATTGGATCCAAAGATCGAAAAATTTTCTCACAAATTCTCATATCTGTGAGAACTTCACCATTCCTCCTTAGCTGATTGACAACCACCATGACTCATGTATAGTAATCAGCAATGAATTCAATAGACTTCATATGTAAAGTTTCAAAATCACATCGTAGAGTTTGAAAACGAATTCTCTTGACTTTGTCAGCACTCTTATAGGTTTTCTGTAGGGTGTCCCATATCTCCTTGGATGTCTTTGCGGAAGCTATTATTTTGAACGTGGCCTCATCTAGTCCTTGGTATATGATTGATTTCTCCTTGCAATCCTTCTTTCGATCAACTTTGAGGATTGTTTTTTGAGCATCTGGTGTTGATGCTTTGGCTTCTTTGGAGGAGATATCCTGGTACCCATCTTCCACAATGTCCATGACATCTTGAGCACCTAGTAGAGCTCTCTTCTGGATACACCAAATGTAGTAGCTGTCCTTCGAGAGCTTTGGGATCACGGTTTGCGCAGTCCTATTTGACATCGGATCTCGAATTCCTTAAAACGTGTTCCTAGATTTTGAGACACCGTCGTTGAGTCTGGAAGGCCATAAAACCTTGGGAACCGGTCTTGGTTGGTCAAAAACCAGCCAAAAAATGAATCTGGCCGAGTTCACTCGACAGAGAATATTCTTCCGGAATATTCCGTTTAAGATAACAAAATATTCTTCTGTACCAACGGAATATGCTAACAGAGTTAACTGATGTGGCACTGTGGGGCTCACCAATAACGTGGCAGATGATGTGGCCATACATTACAGCTGTTGTGGTCGTATTCAACCTCGAGAAAATTGACCGGCGCGTAGCTAGAGAGTGGCTGGAGTGTTGCCGGTGCGTGGTGGCGCGTGAGAGAGAGTGATGGAGCATGTGGCTTACTCTAGTGGAGTTTTTTTTGCTCTGTTTTCACCGTTGTGTGACTCAACTAAAAATGATTAGTGAATTACTCCCAAGCATAGGAGGTTTTCAAGTAATACTAGGGAAGTCCTAGATCATCTCCACAAGGAACGATGTGTTCAATTTTTCGTTCCTACACCATTACAGTAAAAAAACTATGTTCTATTTACAATGAAAATGGTATTTACAAGGGGAAAGGCTGGGTTTTTGGATACCATCCATGATTTTTGAGATTTTGATTTGTGATCAATGTGAGAGCTAAAAACTTAATAAAGAGCTAACAAGAAAAACATGTAATCATAAACGTAGCATGAGATGGAGTTAAAACTAGATGAACTCAAGTAGTTGTCGAATAAACATCATTTGGCTAAACTTGCTGTAAGAGACATTTCATCAAACACTTTGTACCCAACCTCTAGCTAGTCACAATCCATTCATACCCACACTCAATAAAACTAACAAAAGCAAAACCAAACACTATTCTAACATTAAGGAAGTGAAATGAAAACATTACATAACATAACATTTAATCATCCAACCAAAGCAAAACTCAAATCTGGAATATAAATGGAATATGACATTCGGTCCAACAAGTTCTACAACTGAAATGAGAGTGCAACAATAAATGAAAAGAGTGTATTCGGTGTAAACAACAGCAGAAGAAAACAATGAAAATAACTCTGAAGGAAAGAACCGAAAGCAACAAAACTACTACAAAAGCTCAAAAGAAAACTAAGCCAAAAGCAACAAGCTTTTGGTCTCTACGGTAGCAGCAAGAAAAGCAAAGGAAAAGGTGGTCTTCGGAGAAGAGTTGGGAGACTCAGCAGCCACCCAAGAAGCTTTTCAAACAGAGACTTCACGCACGATCGTCGCTCGACCTGCTGCTCGAGCGTCTTCGTATTTTCAAACAGCAGTATAACGCGCGACCAACGCTCGACAACGCGCTCAAGCGAATCTTTGATTCCAGCCTCTCTCTCACTTCCATGAGCTCACTTCATCTCCATTGTTCATATGCAAAACGTAAAAATAGAAGTTAATATAGGAAATATTCCAATCATATTTATGAAAATGGAGACATGAAAATATAGTGAGAGGAGAGAAAACAAATAACTTAAAATTAACAATTCGCCCCTTGCTAATGTACAAAGCATAATTTTCTCATTTTCTAGTGGAAATGGTTTAATTGTGGAACTTTCTCAAGTGATAAATTAGCAAAATTGTGATACAATCATTGTGACCGTCTCGACGAGCTCAAAAAGGTGGAGGGCTCAAAAAGGGATTTTGTGCACTTTGATGTTTGAACACCCGACCAAACTTTCTACTTTCTCGCCAGAATTTGGCTCTGTGATCTCTAAACACACCTATGATACCACTGTTGGGAAAATAGGGATAAAAAACAATAGAAACGAGACCTACTTTGGAAAGAGAAATCTCATTGACATAACAACAACAACAACTCTTCATAATCACTCTCTCTCTCTCTCTCTCTCTCTCTCTATTTCTCCTCTCTAATGCTCGGTAAGTGCAATTTTTCTTCATGCTCTACATGTCTATTTATGGGGGCGGGATGATAAACGCAATTGGCTAGTTGTTTTGGGAAGAGGATAAACTTCAAGTTGGATATGAGCAAGTTCAACATGCGTGGATAGGATAAGGGCAACTTGCATGGATATTAAACCTTCGGCGAGGACTTCTCGTTGAGCTCTTGCTTCTTCTCTCTTACAAGTTTCCTGGCAAATTCTCAAACTTTGTAATTCTCAAAATGCTTTTTGGACCCGATGTTCAACAGCTTCTTGATCTTCCATATGACAGGCAGTAACAACATTAATCTATCTGTAGAGATCCTAACGGATTCTTCAGAGGCACTGGAATAAAGATAGCTTCGCGTGGGGGTTGTGTAGAAGAAAAAAAGTTGACGCAATTCTGTTTTTGTTTGGGTTTATAGCTGGACGACGCCGTTTGAGAAAAAAATGACAAGCGGATTCATTTGGCAGCTGATGTGGCCATGTGGACATGATGCTGACGTGTTTTAGGCTTCCGTTAAGCTGATGGACGAAAGTGATGAGAGGACTTTTATGTCAAAAGTATAAAATATAAGTGATTTAGATTAAGTTTGAATTCGAAGGAACCGAAAAACTGGTATAAACTTATGAATTAAATTGATAATTTTCCTTGATTTTAAAAGAACCGGGTAGTTTTTGGACTTTTTCTTAAGCTGAAACGGGAAAAAAGAAAATGAGGCCGGTTAGGTGGTCATGTTAAATAATATAATATTTGAGTGGGGTTCAATGTAGATGTCCTTTTGAATAACAATTACTTTTATGTGAGTTTCTTTAGCCTTGTAGAAAAAAGAAGCTTAGGAATTTATGTGAACCTGGATATGCTCGAAATAAGACAAGGAAAACAAACACTGAAAATACTCCAACTTGCCGCACATTTTGCCAACACGTGGGCCATCACATTATACCTACGGAGAACCCAGGCAATCTTTCAGTCCGCAAACTCTACCAAACTAGTTATGATACCATCAACCAAGGATAAAATCGCCCACAAATTCGGGCTGGTCAGGAGAAAGAATATCATTACAAAGCACCAGAATCGCACTCAAAACAACCCGAGGCCAACATTGTCTAAGATATTCACTTCAATTTTATACAGAATAAAAAACCTTCGAAATATTATGACAATACATGTAAAAGAGAAGAGACTTGTAAGTACGTATTTCAGGGTCAGCCATAAGAGAAAGCATGTTAAAGGTTGATTTAAGATGATAAGTTAAGAAGGAAAGAATAATATGAAATAAAAGAAAATGAAAACAGAAATGTAAGTATACCGTAACGATATCAAAGTTGAAAAGAAAAAAAATCAGTAGTCGCTAATTTTTTTAATAGATAAATAATAAAAGACGTTTAATTCAATTGGCCGGTACCGACTAATGCCTAGAAAAAGAGCGACGGGAATGAAATAGTTTCCACCCTTTTTGTGAGATCCCGAATTTACTTATGTCATTGTATAGGAGAGAGAGATTTTGCTATGATTTTCCTCAGGATGTAGGTATGTTTTAATTGGTGATTTTGAGGTAAGTGTCGACACATTGGAACATAGTGTCGACACATTATACTAACACCCGAAAGTTTACCTTTTCCTGGAGACCAAAGTGAATTTTGACTAAGTGTTGTAAGTGTCGACACTTTGAGTCATAGTGTCGACACATTAGACTGATACCCGAGCGTTTATATCTTTCCGGAACTAGAGTGATTTTTACTAAGTGTTGGAAGTGTCGACACCTTGAGTGATGGTGTCGACACATCCAACTGAAACCCGAGAGTTCGCCTTTTTCCAGAACTCCCGTGGATTTTGACCAAGTGATGGAAGTGTCGACACCTTGAGTGATGGTGTCGACACATCTAATTGAAACCCGAGAGTTTACATTTTTTCCCACTATGGCTAAGTGTTGGAAGTGTCGACACCTTGAGTGATGGTGTCGACACATCTTACTAAATATGTTGTAAGTGTCGACACCTTGAGTGATGGTGTCGACACATATAACTACATTCCGGAATTTTACCGGTTTAAAATACGCGAGTTGAAATTTATGAAGTAGGGGGAGGGCAAACTTGTCTTTTCCCCAACCATTTTCACGCCTATTACTCTCTCCCCCTTTGCCGAACACTTCATTTTTCCCCTCTCTTCAGCCTTTTCATTTTCCCTTGCCCTAAGTCACCCACCCGAAAGAAGAAGAAGGAAGAAGGAGAGGAAGGAGAAGAAGAAGGAGAAGAAAAGAAGGAGGAAGAGGAGAGAAGCGAGGTAAATCCTTGCTGGCCGAAAATCGTGCTACTCTCTCTCTCTCTCTCTCTCTATTCTCTTCTTGTTTCCTCTTGTTGGTTAGTTGTGGTTGGTGATGTTCTTGTTTTCTTTTGTTGGTTGGTTGTGGTTTGTTGGTAATTTGTCTAAGTAGTGTTCTCCTTGTGATTCATGGATGTTTAGTGTGGATCTAGGTATGTTCAAGGTAGATCTTGTAAGTGTAGCATAGATTTTTACATGAGAACATGTGGAAAAATGACTAGATCTGAAATGAGGGTTCAAGAGAAATTGGTTATGTGCTCTAGGTGTTTGATAAAAGGCCTAAGAGGGGATTGAAACCTAAGTTGAGCAAGTATGGCCAAATCTAGGGTTTGATGCATTAGATTGTGTATGTATGCTAGTGATATTGAGAACCACAAAGCCCTAAGTGTTAGGGATATGTTCAGATCTGGGAAAATAGGCAAGAGGACCAATAACGCACACTAGGTGTTTGGTAAACAGCCCAAGAGAAATGGGTACATGCAATGGTGTTAACTTGATAATTATGGAACCATGATTTGGTTGTAAACTTCGAGTTGAAGTTGTAAGTGGGAGGAAGGTGAGAGTATAGTTGTTGTTATGAGATGTTAAGTTAGCCTTGGATGTTGGTTGTGACATGTAGAGATTCGGATTTTGGTTGTTGGAGATTGTTGTGATTTCTGGAGTTACATATGCAGATTTCAAGGCTGGAATAGAAAGTGTGTTTTGTTGCATTGGTGGTTATCTCTTGATATTTTAGTCCAATTTTACGGGGTTGGTCTTGGAATTTGTTTCAAGTTAAGAAAGAGAACGTTTTAAGATAACTTGCATGTGAATTAGAGGTATGACGAATATGTTATGGTATGAAAAATTAGTGTGAGGGTCTATTAAAACAGATTCGTGTGAGTAATGTATTGATTACTATATACGTTTAGTGAACCTATGAATGACAATAGTACGGTTCATTGTAGGTAACGAGACACTCGATACTCAAGCAAGCCTAAGGTAAGTGAAAAACTTACTTTCATGAAAACTGGAATGATACGCAGCATGTTTTATGAGCAAGCATAATAGGTTTATAACCAAGCATGACAAGTTATTTCTCAACAAGCATGATATAGTATACGTATTTGCATGAAAGCATGAAAGAAATTTTTGTGCAAATGAAAACATGAAAGTTTTTATGAGATTACGGAAGTTTTATGAGATATTTGTCATCAAGAATGACATGTCATGAGCATTTGCATAATTTTCTTGAACGAAAAAGAAGGTTTTGTGCAAATGAAAGTATGAGAAGCATTTTATGATAAGTTGATTACTCATTATCAAGCATGACATTACCAAGCACGACATGAATGCATCATGATCATTTGCATTCATTTTCCTCATGAGAAATGAGACATTTTATGCAAATGAAAGTACCATTTTTATGCTACTTTATGACAAGTTTTATGACAAGTTAATTAACGAACCCAAGTCGGTCGGTACCGTACCAAGTCAAGAAGGTGCATTCATTTCCGAAGGACGTTTACGTGAAGGATGGATGTCACCTAGGACACCCATACCGAAGGATGCTTGCAAGAAGGATGGGTAGTCCATGAGGTAAGTGCAATCACACTGAAGGATGCTTGCAAGAAGGTGTGAACCTCAAGGGTCGTGTCTAGCCACTGAAGGACGAATGAGAGAAGGTGAGCTAGCTCGACCATATGTAAGGTCCCTAAGGGAAATAAGGGACTGTTCCTACGGGAACGCACAACCCTGATGTCAGGGGTAGGTGGAGCTCAAGTAGCCCATAAGATAAGGATTGGAAAGATTTTCCAAAAGCAAGAGACTTATAAGTAATAGTGAAGTTTTCAAGAGCAAGTGCATGTGCATATGCAATCATGAGGCATACACGTGCATCAAAATTCATGATCATGCATGAATTACATACGTTTACATGATGTTTCAAGTTAAAGCTCATGATATTTCAAGTTCAAGTACGTGAACTACATTATGTTTAAGTTCATGATTATTTTAAGTTCATGATGATTTCAAGTTCAAGTGCATGCTTACAATTTCAACCCATGTTTTAGCTATAATTCCTTACTGAGTCTTTCGACTCACAGTTTTAAATTGTATCATTCCAGATGATGTTACAGGGGTGGAATCTTAAGAAGAGGACCTTGAACCCTAGGAGAAGGGTTGATGAAATGTCTCTCTTGTTTGCTAACGTTAGGAAAGATTTAGCTAATTTTTGTAAAAGCCGGCATGAGCCACCGTGATGTGGTGGTCATGGGTTTCATTTGGCTTAGTTAGTTAATGTTTTAAACTGGTTGATATTTTGAGAATATGTTTAACAACCTTGAGTTATCAATGGAAAGTATGTTCTTATGCACGTTATACGCTAGCATTATAAGGCTTCTTTTTAACATTGAAGCATCAACGTCTTTTCCGCTGCAAGTATAGTAGTAGGTACGCTGGAGCGTCCCATGCCGGGAATGCTCGCGGCTGTCATTAGCCTCGTTTAGCTAGCGTTCGGGGCGTGACAGTTTAGTGGTATCAGAGGAATTTAGGAGTTTAGTGAACTTAAGATTTGCTACTCGCCTATTTGGATTTCGAGTATGCTATATGCTAGAAATCTCATGCATCAACTAGTTGTTAGGATACTTATGTAGTGATGACGATATAGTGCAGGATGCCACCTAGGAAACAACCCAGGAATAGAAACACGGAGGAGGAGCCCGAAGAATCAGGTGTCTCTACCAATGATGTTTTAAGGCACATGGCTCAGCTCATCGCTGAACAAGTGCAGCAAGGGGCAAATGTGCAAGGGGCAAATGTGCAAGGGGCTCGAGATCGCCCTGAAGGATGCACCTTTGACCAGTTTAACCGCCAACACCCGCCGGTATATAACGGTAGAGGAGATGCCGTTCTAGCAGAAAACTGGCTTCTAGAGATGAAAGAGTTGCTGGAAGTCATGGGGTGTACAGACTCCCAGAGAGTGAGCTTTGCTACCTTCAAGCTACAGGGAGATGCCAAGAGGTGGTGGCTATCCAAGAAGCTCCTACTGAGCCAAGAATTGGGAGAACAACCCATAATCTGGGAGAGGTTTCAACAAGAATTCCTGGACCGCTATTTTCCAAGGACGACGCGGGAAGCAAAAGCGAGAGAGTTTGCCAACTTAACTCAGGGATCAATGACTGTTGATCAATACTCTGGTCGATTCATGGAGTTGGTGAGGTTTGCTCCGTATTTAGTACCAGATGAGGAGAGGAAAGCCAGGAAGTTTGAAGAGGGACTTCATCCCCGAATCTTTGACAGAGTTATGGCCCATAACTTGAAGACGTTGGCAGAAGTCATAGAACGGGCAGTGATTGTGGAAAGAGGTCTGCAGAGGACAGCAGCATTTTACGACCAGCAAAAGAGGAAGGCTCCTCCCAAGCTGGAAACGTCACAGGCACCCTGGAAGAAAAGCAAGCAGGGTTTATCACGGGGCCAGAATCAGAGACCTGGTGGAGCCCAGAACCAGAGACCTGGAGGAAGTCAGATTGCAGGAGGGAATCAATTCCCAATATGCAACAAATGTGGCAAGAAGCATCCCGGAGAGTGTAGGCAGGGAGTATGCTTCCAGTGCGGGAAGCCAGGTCACATTGCCCGAGATTGTAGGGCAAAAAGTAATTCAAGCCAAGCATCCCAACCCGCACCGCAAGACAATTCGAGGAGGCAAAGCGGTCCAACTCAAGCAAGACTATATGCTCTGACCCCGAGGGATGCGGAGGACCAAACCAGAGTAGTAACGGGTAAGTTGCCCTTGCCACAGGGAGAAGCCCTTGTATTATTTGATTCAGGGGCCACACATTCATTCATAGCATCGGCATATTGTAAGGCAAGAGATTTAAAGCATGAGCCATTAGGATGTCATGTAGTAGTATCAACACCTACTGGTGGGAGGATCAATTGCGATCGAATAGTGAAAAATTTCCCGATAGAAGTTGAGGGGCAAATTATGCCGGCTAACCTGATAGTGATGGAAATGGGAGGGTTCGACCTCATTTTAGGTATGGATTGGTTGGCAACACACGGTGCTAGCATAAAATGTTACGAGAAGAAGGTCGTGTTCCAAAAGGAGGGGAGACCGGATTGTTGTTTTGTAGGCATGAGAAAGGTGGAACGAAGACCGGCGATCATTTCAGCCATGCAAGCCAAGAAATGGTTGCAAGGAGGAAGTGAGGGGTTCTTAGTTTGGGCAAATGAAATGCAGAGAGAGACTGCTACGGTAGAGCAAACCCCTATAGTGAACGAATTTCCTGATGTGTTTCCGGAAGAATTACCCGGATTACCTCCTGATAGGGAAGTGGAGTTTGGCATCGATTTAGAACCAGGGACAACTCCAATTTCTAAAGCACCGTATAGGATGGCACCAGCAGAGTTGAAGGAATTGAAGATTCAGCTGGAGGATCTATTGGATAAAGGGTTCATTCGGCCGAGTGTGTCACCTTGGGGAGCTCCGATCTTGTTCGTAAAGAAGAAAGATGGAAGCCTCAGGATGTGCATTGATTACAGGGAGTTGAATAAGGTGACTATTAAGAATAGATACCCGTTGCCTCGCATTGATGATCTATTTGATCAATTGCAAGGGGCACAGGCATTCTCGAAGATTGATTTGAGATCGGGATATCACCAGTTGAAGGTGAAGGGGGAGGACATACCGAAGACGGCATTTCGAACGCGATATGGCCATTACGAATTTATGGTGATGCCTTTTGGGCTAACCAATGCTCCAGCCGCATTTATGGATTTGATGAATAGGGTGTTTCGGGAATTCTTAGATAAGTTTGTGGTTGTCTTTATTGATGACATACTGATTTACTCACGGAATAAGGAGGAACATGAGAAGCATTTAAGGATTGTTCTACAGATTCTTAGGGAGAAGAAGTTGTTTGCCAAGTTTTCCAAATGTGAGTTTTGGTTGGAACAAGTTCGCTTTTTGGGGCATGTAGTGTCCGGAGAAGGGATTGCCGTGGATCCCGGAAAGGTAGCTGCTATATTCAAGTGGCCGAGGCCTACGAATGTGAAGGAAGTAAGAAGTTTTCTGGGATTAGCAGGGTACTATCGGAGGTTTATCAAGGGATTCTCAAAGATGGCCAAGCCTTTGACGTCTCTAACAAAGAAGAATGTCAAATTTGAATGGACTCATGAGTGTGAGTGGAGCTTCCAAGAGTTAAAGGCCAATTTAGTTACTGCTCCAGTATTAGCACTACCCTCGGAATATGGAGAGTATGAAATCTATAGCGACGCATCGAAGCAAGGTTTAGGTTGTGTTTTGATGCAAGACAAAAGGGTAATAGCTTATGCTTCTAGGCAACTGAGGCCTCACGAGATTAATTATCCCACGCATGACTTAGAGTTAGCTGCTGTAGTCTATGCGTTAAAAATATGGAGACATTATTTGTATGGGGTTAAATGTGAGATATTCACCGATCATAAGAGTCTTAAGTATTTTAACACCCAGAAAGAGCTGAACATGAGACAGCGGCGATGGTTAGAGTTGATTAAAGATTATGATTGCACAATAAGTTATCACCCTGGAAAAGCCAATGTGGTGGCCGACGCATTAAGTAGGAAGTCGGCAGAAACAAGTTCAGTAGAGGCAAGTTCAATGGAGGTGGTGCCCGAGGAAATCAGGAGAGACTTAAAAAGGGCAGAGATTGTGCTTATCATTGTCGATCAGTTTGTCTCCATTGCAGGGCTCTCGTTGCAACCTACCCTGGAGGAGCAGATTCGAGAGGCCCAGAAGAATGATAAGGTGATTGAAGGGATTAGAGAGCGAATTGAGAAAAAGGAAGACCCCGACTTTGGAGATAAGGATGAGTTATTACGATATCGAGGCAGAATTTGTGTGCCAAGTACAAGGGAGATTAAAGACTTGATTCTAGCAGAGGCTCATTCTACGCCTTATACCATCCATCCAGGAGGCACGAAGATGTATCAAGATATTAAGAAGGTCTTTTGGTGGCCTAATATGAAGCGGGAGATAGCCGAGTATGTGGCTCGATGTTTGACTTGCCAGAAGGTGAAAGCCGAGCACCAGAGGCCAGCAGGAACACTAAAGCCTCTAGAGATCCCTGAATGGAAGTGGAAAGGGATAGCCATGGATTTCGTAGTGGGGTTGCCTCGAACTACTTCGGGTTACGATGCTATATGGGTGATCGTGGACCGACTAACCAAGTCGGCACACTTCTTACCCATTAAGGTGAAGTATGCCCCGGAGAAGTTAGCGGAGATTTATCTTCAAGAGATTGTCAGATTACATGGAGTGCCTAAGAGCATAGTGTCGGATAGAGATCCGAGATTTACATCGAGATTCTGGAAACGATTGCAGGAGTCATTGGGAACTCGGTTGAATTTTAGTACCGCTTTCCACCCACAGACAGATGGGCAGTCGGAAAGGACTATACAAATTCTGGAGGATATGCTCAGGGCTTGCGTTGTGGATTTCAAAGGAGGATGGGCTCAATACTTGCCTTTAGCGGAATTCGCGTACAATAACAGTTTTCAAGCAAGTATTGGTATGGCACCCTATGAAGCCTTGTATGGGAGGAGGTGTAGATCACCTTTGTATTGGGATGAGGTAGGCGAAAGAAGGATGTTAGGGCCGGAAATAGTTTCAGAGACACGGGAAAAGATCCAAGTAATCAAAGATAGGCTTGTGACAGCCCAATGCAGGCAGAAGAGCTATGCTGATAATCGAAGAAGAGAACTTGAATTTGAGGCTGGGAGCAGAGTATTTCTGAAGATTTCTCCGAAGAAGGGGATAACGAGATTTGGAAGAAAGGGGAAGCTCCAACCCAGATTCATAGGACCCTTTGAGATCCTAGATAGAGTTGGGCCCGTGGCGTACAGGTTGGCCCTACCCCCTTGTTTAGAGGGAGTTCACAATGTGTTTCATGTATCGCTCCTAAGGAAGTATGTAACTGACCCTACCCATGTATTAGATTATGAGCCTTTGCAGGTTAGAGAAAACCTTACGTATGTGGAAGAACCTATAAGGGTTTTGGATAGGAAGGAGCAGCAACTGAGGACCAAAACCATACCTCTTGTTAAGGTCTTGTGGAGAAACCACGGAGTAGAAGAGGCCTCATGGGAGTTAGAAAGTGAAATGTACTCGAAATATCCCCACTTACGGGAAGGACAAAGTTAAGAAGGATAATGTTAGAATTTCGATATGACTTGCCTGATCTGTTTTTCTTTTCATTTATACCTTTATATTGTCTCACTATACATATGAGCTATAGTGCTATGTTGAAGTATATAAAGGCATATATATGTGTATTATGATAACGTTAGTTGTGGGGCCAGTTCGAGTATTCACCCGTCCTAGACCTCCACCATCAGGACAAATCTCTGGTAAGGAAGATCGAATTCCGAGGACGGAATTTTATAAGGAGGGGAGGATGTGAGATCCCGAATTTACTTATGTCATTGTATAGGAGAGAGAGATTTTGCTATGATTTTCCTCAGGATGTAGGTATGTTTTAATTGGTGATTTTGAGGTAAGTGTCGACACATTGGAACATAGTGTCGACACATTATACTAACACCCGAAAGTTTACCTTTTCCTGGAGACCAAAGTGAATTTTGACTAAGTGTTGTAAGTGTCGACACTTTGAGTCATAGTGTCGACACATTAGACTGATACCCGAGCGTTTATATCTTTCCGGAACTAGAGTGATTTTTACTAAGTGTTGGAAGTGTCGACACCTTGAGTGATGGTGTCGACACATCCAACTGAAACCCGAGAGTTCGCCTTTTTCCAGAACTCCCGTGGATTTTGACCAAGTGATGGAAGTGTCGACACCTTGAGTGATGGTGTCGACACATCTAATTGAAACCCGAGAGTTTACATTTTTTCCCACTATGGCTAAGTGTTGGAAGTGTCGACACCTTGAGTGATGGTGTCGACACATCTTACTAAATATGTTGTAAGTGTCGACACCTTGAGTGATGGTGTCGACACATATAACTACATTCCGGAATTTTACCGGTTTAAAATACGCGAGTTGAAATTTATGAAGTAGGGGGAGGGCAAACTTGTCTTTTCCCCAACCATTTTCACGCCTATTACTCTCTCCCCCTTTGCCGAACACTTCATTTTTCCCCTCTCTTCAGCCTTTTCATTTTCCCTTGCCCTAAGTCACCCACCCGAAAGAAGAAGAAGGAAGAAGGAGAGGAAGGAGAAGAAGAAGGAGAAGAAAAGAAGGAGGAAGAGGAGAGAAGCGAGGTAAATCCTTGCTGGCCGAAAATCGTGCTACTCTCTCTCTCTCTCTCTCTCTATTCTCTTCTTGTTTCCTCTTGTTGGTTAGTTGTGGTTGGTGATGTTCTTGTTTTCTTTTGTTGGTTGGTTGTGGTTTGTTGGTAATTTGTCTAAGTAGTGTTCTCCTTGTGATTCATGGATGTTTAGTGTGGATCTAGGTATGTTCAAGGTAGATCTTGTAAGTGTAGCATAGATTTTTACATGAGAACATGTGGAAAAATGACTAGATCTGAAATGAGGGTTCAAGAGAAATTGGTTATGTGCTCTAGGTGTTTGATAAAAGGCCTAAGAGGGGATTGAAACCTAAGTTGAGCAAGTATGGCCAAATCTAGGGTTTGATGCATTAGATTGTGTATGTATGCTAGTGATATTGAGAACCACAAAGCCCTAAGTGTTAGGGATATGTTCAGATCTGGGAAAATAGGCAAGAGGACCAATAACGCACACTAGGTGTTTGGTAAACAGCCCAAGAGAAATGGGTACATGCAATGGTGTTAACTTGATAATTATGGAACCATGATTTGGTTGTAAACTTCGAGTTGAAGTTGTAAGTGGGAGGAAGGTGAGAGTATAGTTGTTGTTATGAGATGTTAAGTTAGCCTTGGATGTTGGTTGTGACATGTAGAGATTCGGATTTTGGTTGTTGGAGATTGTTGTGATTTCTGGAGTTACATATGCAGATTTCAAGGCTGGAATAGAAAGTGTGTTTTGTTGCATTGGTGGTTATCTCTTGATATTTTAGTCCAATTTTACGGGGTTGGTCTTGGAATTTGTTTCAAGTTAAGAAAGAGAACGTTTTAAGATAACTTGCATGTGAATTAGAGGTATGACGAATATGTTATGGTATGAAAAATTAGTGTGAGGGTCTATTAAAACAGATTCGTGTGAGTAATGTATTGATTACTATATACGTTTAGTGAACCTATGAATGACAATAGTACGGTTCATTGTAGGTAACGAGACACTCGATACTCAAGCAAGCCTAAGGTAAGTGAAAAACTTACTTTCATGAAAACTGGAATGATACGCAGCATGTTTTATGAGCAAGCATAATAGGTTTATAACCAAGCATGACAAGTTATTTCTCAACAAGCATGATATAGTATACGTATTTGCATGAAAGCATGAAAGAAATTTTTGTGCAAATGAAAACATGAAAGTTTTTATGAGATTACGGAAGTTTTATGAGATATTTGTCATCAAGAATGACATGTCATGAGCATTTGCATAATTTTCTTGAACGAAAAAGAAGGTTTTGTGCAAATGAAAGTATGAGAAGCATTTTATGATAAGTTGATTACTCATTATCAAGCATGACATTACCAAGCACGACATGAATGCATCATGATCATTTGCATTCATTTTCCTCATGAGAAATGAGACATTTTATGCAAATGAAAGTACCATTTTTATGCTACTTTATGACAAGTTTTATGACAAGTTAATTAACGAACCCAAGTCGGTCGGTACCGTACCAAGTCAAGAAGGTGCATTCATTTCCGAAGGACGTTTACGTGAAGGATGGATGTCACCTAGGACACCCATACCGAAGGATGCTTGCAAGAAGGATGGGTAGTCCATGAGGTAAGTGCAATCACACTGAAGGATGCTTGCAAGAAGGTGTGAACCTCAAGGGTCGTGTCTAGCCACTGAAGGACGAATGAGAGAAGGTGAGCTAGCTCGACCATATGTAAGGTCCCTAAGGGAAATAAGGGACTGTTCCTACGGGAACGCACAACCCTGATGTCAGGGGTAGGTGGAGCTCAAGTAGCCCATAAGATAAGGATTGGAAAGATTTTCCAAAAGCAAGAGACTTATAAGTAATAGTGAAGTTTTCAAGAGCAAGTGCATGTGCATATGCAATCATGAGGCATACACGTGCATCAAAATTCATGATCATGCATGAATTACATACGTTTACATGATGTTTCAAGTTAAAGCTCATGATATTTCAAGTTCAAGTACGTGAACTACATTATGTTTAAGTTCATGATTATTTTAAGTTCATGATGATTTCAAGTTCAAGTGCATGCTTACAATTTCAACCCATGTTTTAGCTATAATTCCTTACTGAGTCTTTCGACTCACAGTTTTAAATTGTATCATTCCAGATGATGTTACAGGGGTGGAATCTTAAGAAGAGGACCTTGAACCCTAGGAGAAGGGTTGATGAAATGTCTCTCTTGTTTGCTAACGTTAGGAAAGATTTAGCTAATTTTTGTAAAAGCCGGCATGAGCCACCGTGATGTGGTGGTCATGGGTTTCATTTGGCTTAGTTAGTTAATGTTTTAAACTGGTTGATATTTTGAGAATATGTTTAACAACCTTGAGTTATCAATGGAAAGTATGTTCTTATGCACGTTATACGCTAGCATTATAAGGCTTCTTTTTAACATTGAAGCATCAACGTCTTTTCCGCTGCAAGTATAGTAGTAGGTACGCTGGAGCGTCCCATGCCGGGAATGCTCGCGGCTGTCATTAGCCTCGTTTAGCTAGCGTTCGGGGCGTGACACTTTTCTTCCTCTTTCACTCCCATCGCACTCTCTCTCTAGGCACAAATAAATACTGATTGAGAAGCGGTTCCCATGCACCTCTGTAATAGTGTTGATTTAGGCAGAAACAAGCCCAACCACCCTCGCTGCCAGTCCTATGTAAGTATAAGAGAAAGAAAAATAAAAAGGAGGAAGAAGAAGGGGAAAATAAAAAAAGGAAGAAGAGAGAATGAGAATGAGGGAAAAGAAAGACAGATATAGATGACGAAACGAGGGAGCGAAAGAAGAAAAAGAAAAGAAAATAAACAGATCAGTATCGATTTTTGATATTTCCTTCAAAAAAATGCTTTTTGTTTTCTCCACACCAGCATACTCTTTATGGTGGAGGGGGGAGCTCCGGCTCCATCATCCCCCTCCTCCTTTTTAGTTTTCTTCTCCTCCCTCTTCCCTCTCCCCTCTCCTCCTCTCTGGTCTGTTTGGCTGGCGTTGGAGCCTAACTGAGACGACTTGCCTCGACTTCTTGGTCGTACGCGCTGGTTTCTCTCCCTTGCCTTGTTTCGGCGAGTCTGCCAAGCTTTCACAAATAGCTTGGATTGCGGATTGCGGAGCTTGGGGAAGTTGCGCATGGCAAAGTCGCCTTGATTGCGGAGCTTGGGGAAGTTGCGCATGGCAAAGTCGCCTTGATTGCGGAGCTTGGGGAAGTTGCGCATGGCAAAGTCGCCTTGGAGCTTGTAGGCATCCCTATCGTAGGCCCAGGCTGCTTCTTCGGTGGTGTCGACGTTGCCCAGCCCGAGACGGGTACGGTTCTTTAGGAGATGGAGCTGATTACACAGATATTGGGTACTCTTCCCGATCGAATTTCCCTTGTTTTCCTGTCGGACGTTTTCCCTCTGCTATTTCGGTCTTACCTCAGTCAGCTCGTAGAGATGGATTTGATCTTCCTCCATTTGCGCCTTCTTGGATCTCGGCTGTACACCTGGAGGCTAATCCTCGGGTTATTTTGGCTAATATCAGTGATTCTAAAGAAGAAGCTTTGAGAGTGTATATCTCAAGCTTGGTGAGGTTGTAAGTGGTGAGCTAGAAAAACCACTTGGGTGGGTTTGAGTGTTGAGCCATGGAGAAAACACTTGTACGGTTCTCTAGCACCCGGAAGCTAGAGTGTAAAGCTATTGGAGAATAGTTGAAAACCTCAAGGCTTGGTGAAGGAGCTTGAGGGGTGGATGTAGGTGAGTTTGTCGAACCATACATATAAACGTTCGGACGCGTTTTGCAAAAAGTCCGAACGAAAAATAGAGTCCGGACGGTACATCAACTGTCCGGACTGTGATTGTTAAACAAGACTGTTCTTCAACGCACAGACTCTATTTTCAGTGGAAAAGCTTGTCAAAATCAACCCAAATCACAAACACTTCAATATAAACACATCACAACCAACCGCAAACTCCATTACTATCATTTAGACCCTAAAAATTCAAAAAACACATGCTTTCATATATTAAAAGACATGTTTTTCATCTTAGAAAATTTCAATTTAAAAACAACTAAACTCAAATGCAATCTAATTTCAAATTCTAAAAGAGATAATCCTTTCACACCCTCTTCAATGAGATTGGACGCCCAAAATCAGCTCTCCGCTTCTCCTGGTAGACTACTGCTCATCATCATCATCATTATCATCCGTGAGTTTTAGGATGTGACGGACATGAAGAAGGTGCTCCTGAAATTATGTCAAGATTTGCGAAGAAAAAAATTGAGTTTTGAGAGATTTTTTAGGAGAAACAGTTCGGTGTTTGTGAAAATGACGAACTGTTCGTCTTTTCAAAATACGTCGCTAGCGTCCAGACACCACGTAGGTCGTTCGGACTCCGTTCTGCACACATGACCCAATCAATGTACTTCATATTAAATGCCAAAATTTAAACCGTTTAAAACTGATCGACACAATAACCACGTCCGAACGTTGTATCAAGGAGTACGAACGTCCAGTCCGGAAGTTGAAATGAATTGACGGGACGTGGAAGCGCACGTAGGGCTGAATAAACGGCGAATCCAGTCCAGACGTCTGTAAGCCGTGCGGACGGTCACAACCGTTTTCAACTTTCGAAAAACGAAAACACGTGTACGCCATGCGATGGTTACGAGAATGTCCGGACGGGTGCCTAAACTGTTCCAACGCATACCTCATTTACTCTCAGTTGCGATATGGGAGTCTGGACGCGCATGGACAGAGTCCGAACGGCTAGCAGATTAATTTTGGGGGTTAAATTCACTCAACTTACTTTACTTAATAAAACTTAATTTATTTAACTGATGTAATTTACGTAAATAATTTAATATATTTCATTCAATTTAACGCAATGTAATTTGGCCCAAATATTTAACTTTATTTATTTATTTTGAATACATAAAAATATATATAGTTAGGCATATTTTTATATTAAATATCCGTTACAACTAATCATCAATTTAATTGTAATTGCAAGGTAATTACTCTAACCGTTACAGTCTAATTACACTAACCGTTCTGTTAGTGTAATCACCCATTTTATTTTACTAATTATCTAGTTAAATTGTAATAAATTTAATCTAGTGAAAAAACATAATTAATATAAAAATATAAAAAATAATCCAAATAAAGAAGGAAAAACACAATCATAATGTCTAGTACAAGCTGGAAACGGTCATTCAAACGATAAATAAATAATAGTGATAAAGCATAAACAGAAGACTAGTCCAAATCACGAGCTACGACTGGCTCGTCCAAATCTTGTCTGAGGGCATCACGAACATGCGCCAAATGCTCCTCCATATTATCCACCAGTCTGACGAGTGTCTGCAGCTATACCGGAACGATATAGACAGACGGTGACAACTGAGACAAACGTTCTCTCATCCTTATTAGTTTCATCTGCATAATATTCAGCTTTTCCGTTATAGCCCTATCCGTTAAAGCAAGTTTGGTCAAGCGGCATTGGAGCTCCATGCACAACCAATGTGTCGGCTGCACTATTGCCCGAATAGTCTCGTTAACTCCGCTAAATAGGCGTTTGCCCAGGCTGGTCGCTCTGTTTGTCCCCCGATATTGGTGATACTTTTCCCAGAGCATTCTATGGTCAACCTAGCAAAAACCGTCCGAACATGAGCATAAACCGTTCGCACGAACGTAAAACTGTGTCGTTTAAATTTTAGGATGTCCGAACCTAACAAAAATTATCCGAACTTACAATGACCATCCTGACGTTTCATTAAACTTCCGAACGGTGTAAAAATACTTCCGAACGTGTTTCGATGAACACCAGCAAAACAAAGTAATTTCATAGACCAAATAACACAAAAAACTAAACAATGGACTGTATTTAATCGAAATACATGAAATTTATGAAGGAAGTTTTACCTAAAGTTCCTTGAGAGATCTTAAATGGATAGTGAAAACGTTTGAGAGCAGTGAGTGAGTTTGTGATTTTGACAAAGTCTGGTGGTTTTAATGTGCCCAGTATCCATCCGAACGTGTTTGATTAGCGTTTAAACTCTTCTCAAAGGTTATATTGACACGTGTCTCTATCAAATTTAAATTCATTAAATATGTCTGATTCGAAAAGGTTCTAGAACTCATACGGTCTGGACATTATTCCTTAGTTCGGACGGTATTGATGCCAAGTGTCTGAAGTTTTGCGACATGGAACCACACGATTCGCGAAAGAAGCATTTATAATTGTGCGCACCTTTTTTTATTGTCAGAACTAGGGTATTTTTTTTCCGTTGGAATACAGTTGACAACTTCCGGACTGTATAGAGTGTTCATGACGATTTTTAATTTGTCAGTCTATCCTGACGATTATTATTCATTAGGTAATGTCAATTCCGACGTTGTATAAAAATAGTCCGGAGTGTATTGTAAAAATTGTGATGATTCTAATTATCACTCAGTTACGACGATTTGGAATTTGTCACCCTACAGCGCGTCCGAACGGTTTTCTTGTTCGTCCGGCCGTTCTTTTGTTTTTGTGACGATTTTTATCGTCACTCATTCACTACGCTTGTATGTCGTCTGAACGTGGTTGTGATCGGTCGAGATGGTTTTGGTGCTCCTGGATTGTTTTGGGTGACGAAATTAATATTTTTTCATGGAAAGTTCACTTTAGGTGACAAGATTTGGTTTGACACCCATAATTTTGTTACCTAACGCTATATTTCTTATAGTGGAGATTTAGACATGTCATGAAATACAGCAAAACCAAGAAAAAATGTTTTGAAATGAGTATCTAAAGTAATAATGGGCTGATTTTATTTGACTTTGATATTGAGGCTTAATAAAGCTAAAGCTAAAGCTAAGGTAAAGATGTCTTGTAGCGTTCAATTTACTTTAATCATGCATAGAGGCGGAACTACACAGTCACAATTTGCTGACGACCGACCCCATCGCCCAGAGAAATCCTTCAAAAATATTTTTGGGTTAATTACATTTCCCCTCCATGAACTTACACCCCAATCTCAAATACCCCATTATACTCGAACTCGTTATAACCCACCACCATGGATTAAGTGTATTGTTTCAATTCGCTTTTGGACTCAGTTTAGGCGTTAAAGAGGATATTTTCCATCATATGTGATGGGCACGTGACATCCAAATCACTCCAAAATACCAAAATGCCCCCATTCCATTCAACTAAAACTCAGCCAAAATGTGGTGTGTTTTGACAGAAGAATGGGTTTGTCTTCGCTGTAACATCTCTTCTAGGGTTTGTTCTGTATCGTGGATCAAGTTCCTTTATGCATCTTCAAATCAAACCTGGATTTTATACCGTAATTCGTGTAACCCTCTCTCCCTCTCTAGCTTTGTTTCAGATATTCGTTGGCTTCGCTTGAAATATATAATGATCAAAATCTCTTGGCCGCGTGTCTCCTCTATCGTTATCTGTCAGAATCTTCGTGTCTTGGGTCCAAGTTTGAATCCTTTTGCACCCTATTGCACGACCAATCATTCCCTCCCTGCCTCTAGATAGTTCTCATCCCACTTCTTCTTTCTATTTTCTCCTATTGGATATTAATTTCTCCCAAGATCACGTAAATTCGTCGTTTTCTCAATCTTGAGGACATAGTGGAACTTGTAAGTTCGCCGTTTGTCATCTGGAGTCCAGTAGTAAGCTCTCCATGTCACAACATTTGGTTCCTCAAGTTCAGTGTCGTCGTGTTTGAAGCTTCTGACACACAGAAAACAAGCACAGATTATGGTTCTGTGGCAGCTGCAACAATTTGAATTGTCTGTCTTTTTCCAGTTTATGTAAATGATCATTTCTACAGATCCGGTATTTCGGCTGCTAGTTGAATATAATTACTCCTATTATAATCTGCTCCTTTAAATTGAACTAAGTTTGGAATAATCCATGTGCCTTTCAGCCAACACGTGTATTTAAGGTTTTATGTACGGATAGTACGTAAATTTACTTGTGTAATGTTCCTTTTGCTTGTGTGCATTTGCATTTTGGGTTTGTAACGTTATGGGCAGCAAATTGCAGATTAATGGAATATTTTGTTTCTTGTGCTTTTTGGTCTTGGAGAACGTGGCTAGTCCTTAATGGATTATGTTCACACCCCTCATGATACCAAAGAACGGTCATCATTGGCAGAACCAGGACTCCAGTTGTGGGCGCGACTCCTAAGGCGAAATGAGAAAAAACAATTTCCTACATAATGCAAAAATTTCTTAGTGTTAAAATATCAAAAATTAAAGACTAAAAACCTTAAAAATTATTGAAATACACATACCATAAAATCGAAAATCACGTTAACTAATCAACAATTCACAACTCACAAATTTCAATTTTAACAACTTGTCAAAAACCAAAAGAACCAACATCAAACACTGGCTCGAGGGTGGTTGCACAAAAAGCAATCTTGAGCCTGTATAGTTATCTCGTCTTACAAAACCCGAGTAATTACGTGGTCAGAAGCTCTAGAAAAATAAATTACCACAGCCATAGCTTTAATCTGTAGGCAAACCCTTGAGGTAAAATTCATATACTTTGTTTGGAAGGTTTTTTATTTAGATCCTATGAAGAGAAAGGATTTTCTGACTGAATTTCCTAACAAAAAAAAATTATCACAAAAAAAGGCAAAAAGAAATGATCTTTTTTCTCCCTTATTTCCTTTTTGCTAAAGTTTTTTTTTGTAAGAAAAATTATTCCGAAATCCGAACTAATTACTTCTTGGAAGGCATAGGGTGAACACAAAACAAAAAATGTATAAAAGTAAAAGACAGAGGCGGGTGGACCTTGGATAACGTTTTACTAGTGATGTCACCGATTACTCAAATGTCAACAAATCCATTGAATTCGTCAGCACCAAATCATAGGACGAAGCGTGTAAACGATGTTTGGCTCTATGAAGCTCGAAGGGTTAGTACGTAAGCCATAATTAAGTTATCTTTTACTAAAGTGGTTTTACATATTCGACATGTAGTGGGAGTGTTTTTTGCTTACAAAAAAAATGTTTAAAAAAGATTCAAAAAAAGCTCATCATGGTGAGGCTTAAACATATTTAATAAGTGGGTGTTAGGTAAATGTCAAACCCCATTTCCATTTTGTAATATGTAAGAGAGGACTTGCGTTAGCTAACGTAAAATTGGAAAAAAAATTAACGAATGTGTATGATAGGCACTATTACGAATATATGAAGAGTTAAATTACTTAGACAACTAGCTGGATAAAAATAAAGATTAATTTAGATTAGTATGTGCATAGAATATGGTAGCAACACTTGATTATGGACATTTGTTGGATAAGTATGTACTATATAGTTTATTATTCGGTTTTTCGATACCCATTAGCATACGTACGAGGGTAAAACCTTTTTGTCAAGCCCATCAACATCTCAACCCAAGATGAAGCAAAAACCATGTTCTCCTCGCCACAAGCAGCCGCTGGTTTTAAGACAGGCGTTGTCACCCGAATGTAGACCCCAAAGAACATGGCTCTTCAAGCCATGAAGATCCGACTCTCATCTTTCTCAAGAATCGGTATAAAAGCTATATATCCGAAATTTGTCAAAATCCCACTACAGCATTTTAGATATCTCCTTAATTTGTTGACAAAAGAGAAGTCTGTAGTTTGTACTATCAGATTCGAAAACTCGAGCATCGAAACTAAAGAACATGAGCACAGTGGAAGGGAGAGAGTTCACGGAAGACCAAGAAGCTTTGGTGGTGAAGTCATGGACAGTAATGAAGCAGAATGCGGGAGAATTGGCTCTCAAATTCTTCTTGAAGTAAGAAAAAGCATGTCGTGTTTTTTCTATTTCTTTTTGGAATTTGTAGTTTAAACAGACAGGAGCGATCGGTAAACTATTGGACTCCTTTTTTGTAGGATTTTCGAGATTGCACCGACAACTCAGAAGTTATTCTCTTACTTGAAAGACTCTAACGTTCCTCTGGAACAAAACTCAAAGCTCAAGTCCCACGCCATGAATGTCTTTATGATTGTAAGCATGCAGGTTACAGCTTACTTGTTTGTCACCTAATATGTTTTAGGCTAAGTTTGAATGGGCAAAAATTGTTGAAACTGGTACGTTCAATTTGATGAAAAAGGTTTTGGGGTTTTGAAAAGGAAATAAAGTTTGTAAATAGTTGATGGATTTTATAAAAATGATGTTGGAAAAAAGGTATTGGAGTCGGTGAAAAAGTAGTTGTTAGTTATTGTTTTAAAAAATTCTTAACGCCCAAGGATTGGGAAAAAAATGTTTTCAATATTTGGGCTCGTGAGCCCTTTCAACTGTGTTTACTTACGCCCTTTTGGGTCTTTGTTTTTCACTTATAAAAATAGCTTCTATACTTTAGTATTTGTATGTGGGCTTCGGGCCCATTCATGGTTTTAAAGCCGGCCCATATGTTGTTGGGCTCACACTTGGGCCTAAGGCCATCTTTCAAGTTCAGCGATGCGAGTTATTTCGCGAACGGTTCATCATTCAATCGATGGCCCAAAAGCAAGTTCAGCCTAATTCTTTCGACTTATGGGAGATTTTCGACACTTATCGCAGACCTGTGAATCAGCCGCGCAACTCCGGAAAGCTGGCAAAGTTACAGTGACAGAGTCGAGCTTGAAAAGAATTGGTGTTGTCCACTTTAAACTCCGGG